>CM060074.1:4004699-4430664 GCA_030533445.1 Cyprinodon diabolis
CTGCCCACCTAACTAAAGGGAATACTTTACTCTAAAGGGGACACTCTACCTTATATTTGAGAATCATGGCCTCCGGTTTGGAGGAGCTGATCCTCAATCCGACCTGTTAGCTCTCAGCTTCAAACCTCCCAGTGGGGGATGGCCTCACGTCAATCCTTTTTGATCGCCCTGTGCTCCCGTGAGGAGCCTGACAGGTCCACGCCCCATGAGAAGGAACCTGACCACCAGGTGTTTGTTGATAAACCCCAACCCCAGGCCTTGCCCAAGGTAAGGCCCGTCGTAAGATACCCCTTGCCTTCTACCTGTCATAAGGCTATTTCAACTATGGCAACCAAACAGACAGAGTCCCAACTAAGCTACAACTGGTAGATAACCTGTCCTGCACCTCACTTGAACCTCACCTAAATTTTTTCTTTTGCAGCTAATGCTGCCCAAGTCCCCGTCAACGATCGGGATGTCAGGACATACATCCTGCTTGTCTGCGTCTGGGTACTTCTGGTGCCCTTTCATTTGAAAGTGGCGGGTTTGCTGTAGTATTCAACCGCCAACCTGCTCCGGCTGCCCTGTCACTCGCCTGGATCTGCGCCCAAGGCACCTCACCTTCACCTGGATAACACTGAGGGCCCCCGCCGGAATTTTCATAGTAATACAATCCACCTGGTCCAGCTCTAGATGGCAGATTGGATGCCCTCCATGCTCCACCAGCTGGGCTGTTGACCACATCGTGTTAGCCTGCCTAGCTAGATCAGCTAGCACCATCACCTGCTGCGACAACACTCAACTCTGCTCTGCTTAACATCCGCTTAATGACAACCAAAGTACATTTTATTCAGGACCTCATCAACAACCATACATTGGACTTTCTTTGCTTAACTGACATTTGACAACAGGCACAAAACTATTCTCACCTCAACAAATACAGTCTAGAATCCACTAGAATAAATCTAGTATTGTTTAGGGTTTGTTTACATAATAGAACCCCGTTGCACTGGTCATGGAGGAGGTCTTGTGATATTGGAAAATTGGAAAGTCGCCAGTATCTGTGAAAGTCTATAGCAAAGCTAAATAGTGTATTTCTGAGTTTGCTGATTTTCTCACCATCTATCCTCTCTCTCGCCAAACATAATATTGCTCAGTGATTTCAATGTTATAATTGTAATACAGTATAATACAATACCAATCTTTCTCTCACCAAAAACTTTACTTTCTGCCTTGAGAGTTTTGAATGTCAGCAACAGACACTATTCTCAAACACTCCAAAGGACATATTCTGGATTTCATTTGCTGCTCTGTCACCATTCCCCTTAACCTAACAGCTGATGACTGACCACTTTCTCTTATTCACCAGTGAGTCTGCCTAACTCTAAAACACCATGCCTCATATCCTTAAGGGACATAAAGAACATCAGTCCCTGCACCCCCACCTCAAGTATATACCCTTGCTAGCTCCTTGACTTCAATAATCTGTTAGCATGACCTGGTCTTTCACACTGGACTCCAAAATATCCTTGACTCTCTGGCTCCACTAAAAACAGATGTGTTTCTTTCTCCGCCTCCGTCCCTCCCTTAAACCACCCACTGCTGCCATCCTGGTCCACAGCCTTGTCACGTCCCGACTGGACTATTGTAACTCTCTCCTCTTTGGCCTTCCTCAAAAAACTCTCCATAAACTACAACTGGTCCGGAACTCAGCTTACCACTTTATATCAAGAACTTCCTCTATCCACCACATCACCCATTTATCTGACAGCTCCACTGGCTCCCTGTGCAGTTCTGGATTCATATAAAATTCTTATGGTAACATTAAAGGCCCTTATCACCTTGCCCCCCCCATATCTGTCAGGCCTCCTACATGCCCCAAGTGATCGCACACTTGTTTGGCATCTACTTTCTCAAGAATTTTAGATAAGAAAGGAAGATTGAATATAGGTCTATAATTGACCAAGTCATCTGGGTCAAGAGACGGTCTCTTAAGCAGAGGTTTAATTACAGCAACCTTAAAAGCCTTTGGTACATATCCCTGTAACAGAGATAGATTAATCACATCTACAATGGAGGAGTAGATCAAATGGAATACCTCCTTAAATAACCTGCTTGGAACTGGATCTAACATACAAGTTGAAGGCTTAGATGAAGACAATAATTTTGCTAACTCTGAAAGTTCAACTGGATCAAAGCAGTCTAAACCCGGTTCCTGACAACCTCAGATACAATTGTGGATAGAGGAGTGCTAATGATCTTATTTTTAATAAGATCAATCTTATTTATAAAGAATACCATAAAATTATTACTTCTAAGAGCAGGTGGAATGGATGGTTCAACTAAGCTATGGCTCTGGTTGAGTTTGGCAACTGTATTAAAAAGAAATTATTATTCTTATTCTCCTCTATTAATGAGGAGAAATTTGCTGCTTTTGCTTTACAAAGGGTCCTCTTATACAGCATTAAACTATTTTTCCAGATTAGGCATTAAACCTAGGAGCCAGCTTTCTATTTTTAACAGTTTTCATTTTCAAAGGAGCTGCGTTGTTTAAGTAGTATGCAGAGAACTAGCAACCCCATCTACAAAATCATTAGGGGCATCAACTAAGCTTTTGCACTCTGCAGCACTGCTCAACAACACAGAGGAGAGAGAAAGTGAAGCAGATTCTTTAAATTTTATAACTGCACTATCTGATAATGATCTACTAAAACCTTCATTTGGGGGAGGAGAACTCTGATAAAGTAATCCTGAAGTTTATTAAAAAGTGGTCAGAGAGGACAGGGTTGTGAGGAAATACTGTTATTTAGCCGAATTCTATGCCGTATGTCAGCACAAGATCCAAAGTATAAAGATGAGAATGTGTGGGACTATTCACATTTTGAACAAAGCCTATAGTGTCTAAGATAGCATTAAAGGCTGCTCTTAACCTATCGCCTTTAATGTCAGCATGGATGTTAAAATCTCCCACTATGATGACCCTGTCAGTATTTAATACCAAATCAGAAAGGAACTCTGAAAACTCATCTAAAAATTCAGAGTAAGGACTTGGTGGACGATACAAAGTTACAAAAAGAAGAAGTTTTCTTGCTTTGAAATTAGGATGAGGCAAATTAAGGGTTAAATGTTCAAAAGAGTTGTAAGTATTAACTGCCTTGGGAGTAATCAGTAAGTCAGACTGAAAAATTGTTGCTACTCCTCCTCCTCGCCCAGAACTTCTGGGTATGTAAAAATTTAAATAGCTTGAAGGAGTTGCTCATTTATGCTCACATAATCCTCTTGCTGCAGCCAGGTTTCTGTAAGGCAACATAAGTCAATGTGATTATCACAAATCATGTCCTAAACTAGCAGACTTTTAGAGGAAAGAGATCTTAAACAGGCCACATTTAATCCAATTGGAGTTATTTTAATTTATTTAAATTATCATGATTTACTACTTTGGGAATATCTGCTAATTTATTAGATTTTGGTCGTGGGCAAGACACTATCTGGATGGAGTAAAGAGTGGGTAACGGTAGAGAAGCTGCAGAGAGGTGTGTTAAACTACGACTCTGTTTCCTGGTCTGCACCCTGGGTGGTCAGGGTTTTGGAGGACTAATAAATGTGGCCAGATGCCTAGAAAGAAGAGCTGCACCATCCAAAGTGGGATGGATGCTGTCTCTCCGAATCAGACCAGGCTTTCCCCAAAAGGATTGCCAATTATTAATGTAGCCCACGTTGTTTTCAGGACACCATCTAGACAACCAGCGGTTGAATGACGACATGCGGGTAAACATGTCATCACTGGTCAGATCAGGGAGGGGACCAGAGAAAATTACGGAGTCCGACATTGTTTTGGCAAACTTACACACCGAAATCAGTGTAACCGGGTGTCATTACCGCCAGCGTGAATAACAATCTTACTGTATTTAACCTTATCCTTAGCCAGAAGTTTCAGGTAGGATTTGATGTCGCCCGTTCTGGCCCCCGGCAAACATTTGACTATGGTCCCTGGTGTCTCTAATGCCACGTTTCTGACTATGGAGCTGCCAATCACCAGAGTGGGCTTCTCAGTGGGTGTGTCACTGAGTGGGGAAAACCGGTTAGAAATGTGAACGGGTTGGTGGTGACCAGTGGACTACGCTTTCTGCGTGCAGTTACCCAATTGCCTGGTTGCTCCGGCACTTTTGGAGGACAGCTATGTGGGGGCCTACTTTAACTCCTGGATGTTCTAACTGTGACACCCTCGCCTCCAAAGCTACAAAAATACTGCACTTATTACACATCCCATTATCACTAAAGGCAGCAGAGGAATAACTGAACACCTGACACAGAGAGCAGGAGAGAGGAGAGAAAGAAGGAAGAGTTGGAAAAGAGTCAAGGGAGGGAAAGCGAGAAGCCATAGCGATGCTAAGCTAGTGCTAGCCTAGGCTAGCTATTCCTTACTACCAGAAATAAAACAGTGTGAAACTGACAGGTGCTCAGTAGAAAATAGTAGTAGGAGGCGTGGTTGTGGTCAGTTAGAGTTACTGAGATACAGAGATATCACAGAAAAAATAACTTAACTTGAGATGGAGAAGTTAAGTCTGGACAGTAACAACACTCAGTTAATCCAAACAGGAAGCCTGCTTCACAAAAAACTTTCTTAAATTAAACAAGAGCAAAACAGAGTTTCTCCTTATTGGCAATATATTAACTCTTTCCAAAACTGACAGCTTCCATTTATAATCGACATCTCCTTCATCTCACCCTCTCCCCAGGTTAGGAGTCTGGGTGTCATCCTATATATTACCCTGTCCCTTCAATCCCATTTCAATAACATTACCCGGTCTGCTTATTTCCACCTACAAAGCATCAACTGCCTCCGTGCATCCATTATCCCACGCTGCCACCATACACAGCCCTATCACTTACTGACTGAATTATTACAACTCTCTCCTCTTTGGCCCTCCTCAAAACTTGAATTTGATGTGTTTTTCTTTTTGCTTGGTTACCTTGAGTGTCCAGAAAGGCGGCTTTTAAAAAAAATGTATTATTATTATTTCGATCTGCTCTTTGTCTGACTGGTCTGCCAGAGCCTGTTTGACTTGGTAGACCCTAACAAAGGGTTTTAAGCCATTGAAGGCATAGCCTCTGGGATCATCTGAGCACTGAAAAAAATCCCCCAAGTTAAGGGTGGATATTTAATTGAAATTCCCAAATAGAAATAAAGAGTGATTCATATCTCACATCTGACTGAAACAGTTGGTTTGGCATTCAAGCTTTAAATGCCTCTTTCTTACCCCCAAAGTCTTGGGTTCCATCTTGAGGTGGGACTGCAGCTGGCGTGCAGAGAGCGATGGTGCTGCTGGCACCGACCCTTTATCATCGTTATCCATTTTGCAGGTAATAGCTAGTGTCAGATGACAAAACAGAACAAAGCAATCACACAAAATTAGCCAAAGACGGAGAATCTTTTATATTATACATAGCATTTCACTGCAGGATAGGGCTAAAGACCTAGGGCTAGACAAATTTCTAAATAAACAACAGCGGTAAAGCTTCTTATATCCTAATAACAGGGAAAAAGTGTGACTTAATACTTGGAAATTGATTTCATATCACTGGTGGGTCTGATCGTGTCCTTAAGATGCAACCAATACAGCTTTGGCAAAATAAGACACTGAGCACTCTACAAAATAAAAGCTTTTACATTAGACACAGAAATTCACTTTAGCCTAGGACTAGTAAAAATATCATCAAAGCTCAACTATTGTTAGAAATTAGACTATTTCCTTTTCACAACAAACCCTACTGAAAATGTTCAAATAAAATTCTACCATGTCTATAGTAATATGGGCATCTATTAACCTGATACTAGGGAAAAAGTATTGGTAGATTAAAACAACTACTAATACTTAAAAAATATTCGTATTGAACTTGAGGTAAATGAAGTGATTAGTAATGGCTAAGCAATTATTATTATTATTATTTTTTTTTTTTTGACAATGTTAATGGAGATTATTTTTAATATAGGGGTTATTGTTTGGCTGTTATTTTATATGACCAATTCAAAATCCAATAAAAATATTTGAATAAAAGTAATGGCTAAGCAGTTACCATGGAAACAGAAGTCATTCTGTTCATTGGTCATTTCTTAATTCACTAGAATGCGAGTACGGACTTGTGGCCTCGCCAAGTATGTTCTTGGGAAGAACACAAAAGTCTGGAATTGGGGAGAACGGGAGCATGCAGCATAAATATCGGTCAATTGGAATAGAAGCGTACTCCTAACGTCACCAAAAGCCCGGCTCGTTTAGAGCTGCATTTCACCTCCTGTTATTAATAGTCTCTAGATAATAATAACTTCATACTTTTTTCATTTAGTGATGGAATAATAATTAATACAGTCAGATAAACACAAATGAAATGAACATTGTGAAGTAAAAATGAGTGCTGAGAGGCAAGGAAGAAAAGGGGGAAAAGACGGGCTAATGTTAGCCCTGGCTGCCGTCACCCTCGGAGGTTCGCTGGTTGCTGCGGTCCTCTCAAATTCGAAAAAATAAAAATAAAAAATGCATTAACTCAGTAAATGAGCCATATAGTGACGCTTTAATGTATAATGTTATTGCCTAAAATGATCTTAAAACATACTTTCATTGAACAACAGCAACAGAAAAGAAACTTAATACTCTGAGTTCTGTAAACGCTCCATTGAAAGCTGCTGCTGCAGTGCATGCTGGGACAGCTGTCAATCTCAAAATCGGACAAGTCTGCTCTGATGCATATAGGGAGGGGCAAGAACATCATCCAGGGACTCTGTCTGTTCTTGGTCTACTGTTCTTTTGAATTGGAACAGTACTAAGGCTGAGGCTGAAGACGTTTCACGAGTACACAAGCACATGGAACGTACAAGTACACATATTGAGAAACGGCATATGTCACACATAAGTAGCCAAAAATGAGGGCAAGTCGTTCATAAGTGTTAGGATTATTCTCTATTAACACACTCACACTGCATATCCTCAATCTTTCCTGCTAAAAATTACCTGTATTAAAACTTAGCTCGATTCCACTTATTTATATATAAAAGTACCATGCTGATAAAAACTCAGTCCATGTCGGTTAGCAACCTTAGTGCTAACCGACGAGGACATGCCAGGTTTACGTATACCGACTCCGTATCTTTGCACCAGCCCACCTATTCACTGTGCTGACAGCAGTGGAGCTGCTGTCATTTGAATTTTATCTTATATTATCTGGACTAAGATAATTCAATTTGTAAATTAATGAAGATTTGAAGCAACCAGCACTTGAGTAAAAATTAATAATATATAAAGTAGCAAGCTTAAATTATAGATGTGGTTACTGATTGTAGGTGTAAGCATAGGATCACATCAAATTGACATCAAATGGTTTGTTTTCTCAACATTTAGTGCTTGGTTATGAGCTTTATTAACTTCTTGTTTGCTCTAGTTTAGCCACCCAGTTTTAGTCCTTGTTTTGCTCACAAGTTAAATAATTATTGCTCAATCTAGTTGAATTATCTCTCATTGGAACTTGGGACTAATTAAACTAACAAAAATATCTAAGTTCTTAAAGCTTTCACGTATGCCTCAGAAAACCCATAGGAGGTCCTCAATAAAAGGAAAAGAACGATTGCATTTTATTTTTTGAAACATCAGCCACCCAAGAAAAGGCCTACAACATAAACAGAGGATGTGCAGAACAACTTAGTTATCCATTATCCAGGATTGATAGGGGGGAAACCAATTTAATTAAATTAAATTCAGTTTATTTCTATAGTGCTAATTCACAACACATGTCATCTTAAGGCACTTTCCAGTTCAACCAGATCATACAGTCAAACTGATTCAAAGTTTTCTATCTACGGAAAACCAGTTGATTGCATCGACTCATTGACTTGATTACAATCCTTCACACTAAGCATGCTTGTAGCGACAGTGGAGAGGAAAAACTCCCTTTTAACAGGAAGAAACCTCCAGCAAACCAGACTCAGTGTGAGCGGCCATCTGCTGAGGCCGACTGGGGTTCAAGGAGACAGAAGCAGACATAGGAAAAGCAGCTGTAAAAGGCGGCCCGGTCCAGGAAACACACAGCCAGCAGACTAGCTCCGAGCCAGCTCCCATGTCAGAGGATGATGAAAGCACATCCATCCAGTCACGGTCAGAGAAACAGGACTACACTGGAAAACAGGCCGATCGCCAACATCTTTAAACAAGGGTGTTGATGGCAGCAGCGCAGAAGCTAATATTTCCCTCCAGGATGGTGTCAGAATGAAGCAGAATGATGAAATGGGGGTCCCTATGTCCTCCAGCAGTCTTAGCCTATAGCAGCATAACTATAGAGATAGCTCAGGATAACCTGAGGCACTCTAACTATAAGCTTTATCAAAAAGGAAAGTTTTAAGCCTAGCCTTAAAAGTAGACAGGGTGTCTGCCTCAGGGCCTAAACCGGTAGTTGGTTCCACAGGAGAGGAGCCTGATAACTAAAAGATCTGCCTCCATTCTATTTTTAGAAATTCTAGGAACCACTAGTAAACCTGCAGATTGAGAGCGAAGTGCTCTGTTAGGAACATAAGGAACAATCAGATCTCTGATATAAGATGGAGCTTGGCCATTTAAGGCTTTATATGTGAGAAGGAGGATTTTAAATTCTATTCTATCTGAACCAGAGGGATCTTCTCATTTTATTATTAATTATACTATATTATATTATTAATTTATCTTTATTTTGGTCCACTGAATATGTTTAAAAACTCAATGTACATCAAATCTACCAAAATTAAACATCCACAGAAATGCTGACTTGTGTCATGATGAGTTTTCATAGAATCTACAGCCTCCTAGAAGGTCTAAACAGTTTAGCTGTTTTGTCAATTGTAAAAAAATCTAATAAGATAATGAGTTAAGATTTTTGATCCTTAGCCTATTATCAAGTATTCATACAAAGTATAGTTTGAATGGGATTCGATTGCACTGCGGGATTTCTGGGTAAAGGAAAAGCGCCATAAGTGACGTTTAGATGCTGTCGTCAGTAAACATGCGGTAATTTATAAATGTTTTTAATCATTTTGGGTCCGGATTAGCAAGCAGGTGGGTCCGGATCCAGAACCGCGATCTGCTAATCCGTGACCTCTGCCTTATAGCGTCCCCACCAACTTTCATTACAAAGTTACACCCTTGACTAAGACCGTTATGGAACACATACTTCAACTGATTCAGTCCAAATTTGGCGCAGTTACAGTCAAGATCAGAGTAGGTTAATTGAGCAGTGGTTCAACCTTCTGTTAATGTCATTGTAAGAAATAGAAATATTTGTCTTCATCTCTGACTGCCGTCATTCTTTTGCAACTACTTAGGATGTGGCACATGTATGGGGCCAAAGTTGTTGCTTTATTATTTGCAAATGTGTGTGGAGAGTTGTTTATCTGTATCTCTATTTGTGTGTGTACAGTGGGATTTGAAAATGTATAAATTACACTGAAAATGTGTGAAGAGATTTGTGTGTCTGTAAAACAATCTGCAAATGTGTAAAACTACTGTGTGTTTAATTTGGTTTGCAAATGTTGAAAAAATCCACAAATCTTTTTACAGATTTACAAATCTGTAGTAAGATTTGCAAATCAATCTGTAAGAACACTCAGAGACACTAATGTCTGAAGTATTTTCGGTTCAACACCGACAGACAAATCATTGGTTACAAGTCCAGCGGTTTCTATGTTTGCTCTCTTTACACACGTGATTTTGTACGTACAGTACAATACTGCCACCTAGTGGTATGATGGTGTAGATGCAAGTTCGTGATTTTGTACGTACAGTACAATACTGCCACCTAGTGGTATGATGGTGTAGATGCAAGTTCAGCAAGTTGTGCTGAACTCCCACAGCAGGAAGAGGCAGCCTGTGAGCCTGCGCTCAGGGCAGCAAATCCAGATATTACACAAAAATACTTCAGACATAAGTGTCTCTGTATGTGCTTACAGATTGATCTACACATTTGCATATCTTACTACAGATTTGTAAATCTCGATACAGATTTGTAAATCTCGGTTCACATTTGTAGATTTGAATACAGGTTTGTGGATTTTTTACACATTTGCAAACCAGACTACACACACAGTAGTTTTACACATTTGCAGATTGTTTTACAGACACAAATCTCTTCACACATTTACAGTTTCATTTACACATTTTCAAATCCCTCTGTACACACACAAATAGTGATACAGATAAACAACTCTCCACACACATTTGCAAATAAAAACCAACCATTTTGGCCCCATAGTATATATTAATTAGGCTATGTATGCTTCTATAAAAAGAAAACACGGAGACACTCTAACTCTAAAACGTTGTATTTAACCCAGTTCAAAGAAAAAGTTGATAAAAATTACTTTGTAAATAATTTGCCAAAACAAACATTTTCACGAAACGTGGAAAAAAAAATAATGCAACTGTTTTTGGCATTAACTTAATCATATTAGTTATGTGTTAAACTAACGAAATATGATTTAGTAGATGCCAAAAATGGCTGCATTATGTATTCAGTGAATACAGAATATATTTCTAAAAATCGCTCCAGTCGGTCAAAAACGTTTTCTTCCACCGTCCTGAGAGATGCGCGCTCCCGTGACTCGAAGAAAGTACGCGGAGCCTTTCTGCATCACTGTCACTGCTTAGTTCTATAGCAGCTTCTACAAGAATAAAACAAGTAGCTACAGGGTTGCAAACAACATCTATGAATTTAAAAATGATGACAACCCCAGTTCTCGCTTTTGGTGTTGGAAACAAAGGAAACAGAGTTATCATGCTGTCTTTCATTTCCCTTACAGGACTAAACTAACGCGGGAAGGTCATGGTCGCAGCATCTTCCATCTTCCTTCAACATTTTGCCAGTATTATTCCAGTAACGGATATTTTTAGCTTCACAGTTTCAGCCAGCACGCTGTTCGCTCCCAACTCAGACATTTTAGAATAAGAAATTAGAATGAAGAAGTGACCTTACCTGTGCTGTGTATATTGCAGGCTGCTCTGTGTGATGTGTATCAGATAGAATTGATGACAGTGCAGTCTTTGGTCTTCAGAATGCAGCAGCAGGGCGTGTTCAGTATGCTGCAGCGCAGTGACGCTGCTGTTTCCCCTCTAAAGCAGGTTACTGTACTGTATATGGAGGACCAGCTCTACCACATTTAAAAATAAATATAGAAATAAATAAATGCTCAGTAAATAAATAGAAATACAACTAATTCCCCCAAAAATACATTAAACAAATAAATGCAGGTAGAAATTAAAGACATAAATGTATATATCTCTGTTAATTAGCTTCTTTATTCATTAAGATTATAAAATAAATAAATAATTCTTACCTTATTTACTTATGGTCCGTTATAATCTTCAACTTTATTTATTATTTGCTTATTTTAGAAGTATTTATTTATGTGCAAGTTATAATATATTAGTCTGTTTTATTCTTCCTTTATAATTTTTAACCTATTTATTTCTTCAATGCTATTTATTTCTGAACCAGAACCTCTTCGTCTCTGGGTCCATTCAGAACCAGAACCTCCTCCTCTCTGGGTCAATTCAGAACAAGAACCTACTCTATGGGTCCATCCACCAGAAAATCCTCCCCTTGTTGTCTCCCTTAGAACCAGAACCTCCTCCTCTCTGGGTCTCTTTCAGAACCAGAATCTCCTCCCTTCTTTGTCTACTATGGAACCAGAATCTCCTCCTCTGTGGGTCCGTTCAGAACCGGAACCCCTTTCTCTCTGGGTCTCTTTCAGAACCAGAACCTCCTCCTTTCTTTGTCTACTATGGAACCAGAACCTCCTCCTCTCTGGGTCCATTCAGAACCAGATCCTCTCCCTCTGTGGATCTAAGAACCAGAAAATCTTCTTCACTGGGTCCATTCAGAACCACCGCCTCCTCTTTGGGTCAGTTCAGAACCAGAACCTCCTCCACTCTGATTGGGTCCAGAACAACCTCCTCCTCTCCTGGTCCATTTAGAACCAGAATCTCCTCTCTGGGTCACTTCAGAACCAGAATCTCCCTCTTTCAGGGTCCATTCAGAACCACTGCCTCCTCTCTGGGCCAGAACCAGAACCTCCTCCTCTCTGGGTCCAGTCAGAACCAGAATTTCCTTCTCTCTGGGTGTGTTTAGAACCTGAACCTCTTCCTTTCTGGGACCATTCAGAACCCAAACCTCCAGCTCTCTGGGTCCGTTCAGAACCAGAAACCCCTCCTCTCTGGGTCCGTTAAAAACCAGAACCTTTCCGTCTCTGGGTCCATTCGGAACCAGAAGCCCTTCCTCTCTTGGTCTGTTCAGAACCAGAACATCCTCCTCTCTTGGTCCGTTCAGAATTAGAACGTCTTTTCTCTGGCTCCATTCAAAACCAACTACTTCTCTCTGGGTCCAATTCAGAACGACTGCCTGCTGGCTGGGTGCATTCACAACCAAAACCTCTTCCTGTCTGGATCTGTTGAGAACCAGAAAATCTTCCTCCCTGGGTCCATTCAGAACCACCTCTTTCTATCCGGGTCAGTTTAGAACCAGAACATTCTCTTCTCTGGGTGTATTCAGAACCCGAAGCTCTTCCTCTCTTTGTCCGTTCAGAATTAGAACGTCTTTTCTCTGGCTCCATTCAGAACCAACTACTTCTCTCATGGTTGGTTAAGAACCAGAAACTCTTCCTCTCTGGGTTGGTTCAGAACCAGAACCCCCTCATCTCTGGGTCAATTCGGAACCAGAAGCCCTTCCTCTCTGGGTCCATTCAGAACCACCTCCTCATCTCTGGGTTAGTTCAGAACCAGAATCTCCTTCTCTCTGGGTCCGTTTGTCATGAAGGGATTAAGATGTCTAACCCACATGTAGAGAACACTCAGGAGACAGAGAAAAGGTTCAAAGGTTTATTCACAGAGTTTTTCAAATGTGCACTGGAACTGGGTTGTCCGACTGGTCACGGGGGGGGATCACCACTATGGAGAACAGAGAGGTTTGAGGATTTCCAGGGATCCGGTAGTTAGTCGGGTGATTGAGTAAATACCTGCTCTGGGGCTGAACAGATCAGCAGGAGGGGGGTTACCCTGAGGGTCCAAAGGTTTGTCGGCAGGCAGAGGGCTGAGGGCTAAGGCAGAGACTGACCGAATGCAGGCATGCAGATTCCAGACTGAATAACTTTTCCGGTTTCAGGTTTTCAGACAGGTCAGGTTCTGTAGGCAGAGAGAGAGAATTGGATCAGGCAGGTTCACGCAAAAACACAGAGATAAGATCAGGCAGGTTGGCTAAGGTCTAGCTGTACCATTACTGGCTAACACTCTGGCACTGGAGTGTCAGTCTCCGCCTCCTTAAGAAGGAGTCTCCTGATGAGCAGATTGAAGACAGGTGTAGCAGTCAGCTCATGCTCCCAGGAGATCTCGTGCGCCCTCTGGTGGAGAAAGTGGACAAACTTCCAGATCCCAACACCGTTCAGAACCTGAACCTCTTTCTTTTTGGTTCCGTTCAGAACCCACTCCTCCTCTCTGGGTCCATTCAGAACCAGAAACTTCCTCTCTGGGTTGGTTCAGAACCAGAACCTCCTCATCTCTGGGTCAATTCGGAACCCGAAGCCCTTCCTCTCTGGGTCCCTTCAGAACCCAAACCTCTTCCTCTTTGGGTCCATTCAGAACCACCTCCTCATCTCTGGGTTGGTTTAGAACCAGAATCTCCTTCTCTCTGGGTCCGTTCAGAACCTGGACCTCTTTCTCTCTGGTTCCGTTCAGAACCACCTCCTCCTCTCTGGGTCCATTCAGAACCAGAAACTCTTCCTCTCTAGGTCTTATCAGAACCAGAGTCTCCTTTCATCCGGGTCAGTTGGGAATCCCACCCTTACACTGCGCTGAAAGATGAAGAATTATCTAGAATTGTGACTAAAATTCTGCAAAGTATGCAAAATGCTGGTGAAACTTTCCAGAGAAATATGTTTTCATCATTGGCGTGTCAGACATTGTCTACAGGCATGTGGAGTGAAAGGGAAAACATTTTTACCAGAATCAGCCTGGTAACGTTCCCTATTCTAATTTTTTTTTATTTTAAACAGGAGCTTAATACAATTGGCCGATGATTTTGCAGGGGGCGTACCATACAACAACAGGTGTATAATATTCAGACTACAAATCAATTATGGTAATATATATACTATGTATAAATAGCTGGCTAAATATTTGCTGTAAACTACATGTTTGCTTGTTTAGACATGGTCAAAACTATTTGAAGCTAAAATCAAACTTAAAAATAAAAAAGGGGATTTGTTGCCGTGTATTGTGGAAATCTAAAATGAAAACACTCAATTGCCAAACAACTAATCTGTCAGATTTTAAGAAAAAAAAATCAATATTTTGTATATAAATATGAAAAAAAAATTACAAAAGAACATACCAAAAGGGTTCGGTTTGAAATGCTATGTTGATGCCTGATGTAAAAACAAACAAAACAAAGATTGCTGCACTGATCGTAAATGGTACCAAATGGATCCCCAAAGAACTGGCAAGGCCATATGATTGTTGAAAAATAGGAGAGAGGGCATCATTAAGATGGTTTGTACCACAAATTGCAGAAAGTAGCGCCTTGTGCATACCCTGTTTATTCAGTTTAACAGCAAAAAAGGCTTTTTGGGGTGGACATTTTAATGAAAATACATTTCCACTGTTAGGGTTCTGTTTGTTGGGGATTGTTTTTGTGTTTTCCTTTTGTTTCTCCCTCCACCACCAGATGGTGCCCTTTCCCAGTTTTTGGCTTGGAGGGCGGTTTTCGGTCTTTCCTCCAAAGCTACGGCTTGTTGGGTCATCATCAGAGGAGTATTTGAGCAGCGGACTGTCACCACCTCGACGCCAGAGTGTTTGCCAGTATTGGGTACTCTAGCCTCCTGAGATTAGCTGAGTCTAATTCTTGTGTCTTTGTCTCTCTGAGTCTAAGTTTTTTTCTTTGTCTCCTTTGTGTTCTCCGGTAAGATTACCCTCCTGATCCGCTCGATATGCCTGGTCCTTCTACCCCCTTGGAAGGAAACATTCGTCTCACACTGAGCAAGGGGAAACCTTCACCTGAGCCGTTCAAGCCCCCTCTAGAAAATCCTGTGACAGTCCGCTTCTCTGGACCCATCTCTAGTCTGCCTGTCCGCCCTCCCACAAGTACAATCATCACTGGACAATCCATCACAAACTGGACCCAGGGATCAACCAAGAACGCCTTTATGCGAGTCATTTAAAAAACATTAATCTGCTTCAATCTTTTTTCCTATAGGTCTCGAACTCATCCGTGTGCTCTCCCCTCTAGAATTTCCGGTTCCGTTTCACCAGACCGATGGATTCTCCACTGAGAAAACCTGCAAATTTTATGTCTCTCTTTGAGTTTTTAAATCTCCCCAATGAACCTGTTAACTATTTCCCTTGCTCTCTGAGTGGTTCTCTGTATGTGGGTTAGACCTCTTAAACCCATCATGACATCCACATAATGAACAGATGCTTAATGATTGTTCTCAGGACAGTTTTGTGTAATACCTCCACAATGTCACATTTTCTTTAATACTTAACCCCCACTAATAGGCTCGCCTTAATCAGCTCACTTTTTTCTAATGCTTTGTTTAATCTAAGGTTCAATGACTTGAATGTTACACAGAACTAATTGAAGGAAAGATTCTGAATGGGATTTGGCTATATTCTTTTGTGATTAAGGGCAGTTAAACCACAGGCTTCTGAGTAATAACTCATGCTAATGATGCTTTGTTTAAAACTTTTTAACTTTATGCTATTAGTAACTTAAGTTTTAAATCTTTTTACCAAATGTATACTCATGTGTTTTATATTTCTCTTTTTTTCCTTTTGACTTTCTATCAACAGGCATGTTGTTTGTAGCCACAAGCTGGTGATGATGCAAATGGTTTATCATGGCTGTCTAGATGGTTTAGTATAACTATAAAATATTTAAGATGCTGTAACAGCAATATGGCATCCACTGTGTCGCCCCTATTTGTAATGGGAGTGAATCATTTTGGTTTGCCTTCAAGAGTAAGGTGTGATCATGGAATGGAAAACACAGTTGTTGCACGTTTTAAAAAAAAATCATTCAGGATTCTGAAGCAGATAAAGACTGTTCGGAATCTCCCTGGTTTCTCCATCTATGCTCCTATCTTCCAGGACGCAGCATTTAAGCCAGGGAATATGGATGTAGCTTTTAAGCACTGGTTGGCTAGGGGCATAGCTGTCAAGGATTTATACATTGATAACAAATTTGCTTCCTTCCTGTAACTCCAGTCCAAACTGGGTCTTCCTTCTAGCCACATTTCCAGGTACTTGCAAGTTCACAATTTTATCAGATATTTCTCTCACTTTGAAACCATATCAGTGCAACATAGTTTCTATGAGCTTATGAAAAAGCCCCCTACTTCTAAAAAGCTAATTTCTCACTTTGTTCATCTTTTCAGTTCATCTCCTCCTACTAATCATATAAAAGAGGCCTGGGCTTCTGACACACTAGTCAATATTTCATATTCAAGGTTATCCATCGTTTGTACTTTTCTAAAACCAAACTTAATAAGCTATTTCCCAGTGTCTCTCCAACATGTGACAAATGTAAATCAGATGATGGGACTTTGGGTCATCTGTTTTGCTCCTGCCCTAAGCTTATGGACTTCTGGTACAGAATATTTAAATTTTATAGTAACGCAGATGGCAAAATTCTATATCCAGATAATCATTTCATAATTCTGGGTTTCTCTAAATTCTCTGTTACTCTTCCCATGTCTCTGCAGCAGGCTCTAATGTTTGGTTTGGTGGTTGCAAAACGGGTTATTCTGCGGGAATGGAAATCATCTACCTCTCCATGCTTTAAGAAATGGCTCAATGATATGGTGTCCTGTATCTATCTCAATGAAATTCGATACTCTTTGTCAGACAATCATGATAAGTTCCTTGATGTGTGGGGTCCTTTAAATGGACACATTCAAACTAATGGGTTAAAATGATTTTCATACTTTTTGGACGTGTACTTTTTTTTTCTCCTTCTTATTCATTATTATTGTCAATACTGTCATTATCATTTATTGCTTTCATCTTTTATTGATATCCCATGTTTTACAGTGAACCGCTTGATACAAAGTCTCCAGAATTGTTTGTTGTTCCCTTTGCCTCATGCTTTATTATGCTCTACGGTTTGATGATTACATCTTTTATCCTCTGTTATCAGTTCTCCGGTAAGCTGACACTTTTTTGTCTTGTAGATTTTTGTTATTGTTGTACTTTTGTCTTGCTTTTGTCTTGTCTGTTTAACAAAAGACCAGGTTGCATGTAATGGCCAGCAGGTGGCAGGAAAATAGATTTAAAAAAACTCAAATTTTGAAAATGGGCGGAAAAAGTGTTTTTAACAAAATAGATGGAAATGACGATGTGATTTAAATCAACTTAAAATTGCTTAATATTTTTATTCTAAGCCAATCTGTGCTCTCTGCAATTGCTCAGTGTACATTTACTGCTAGCAAAATCAACTTGCTAAACTTGAACAGTCTCAGCAAATGTAGCAAACAGGTTTCAACTTTAACATGAGAACTGTAACCACACAAAAAACATGTTCTCCCAAATCATTGGGTGTTAACAATGGCAATGTCCATGTTTTCCTTAAAAACATTTTAGGAAGTTGTAAATGGGAGTTTTAAGCAGTTTATACATGTGTTGCCATGGGGAACATTGGTTTGGAGGACCATTCTTCACTGCCCTCATCGAGAAACTCAATGAATGGTGCCGGGGAAAAGCCGATCGGTGGCATCTCATTCACTCAAATTGCAAATGCAAGAATGTTTTGAAGCTTAGATGATCCTTCTTCATCTATAGGGGGAAAAAAATCAATTTAGGTACAAATTAGGTGTAGTAGATGTAAAGTAGATGTAGTATTGACTATATCTGTGTTGTACACCTAACTAGTGTCGGGGTTTGGTGTTCTTGTTACTTACTCTCTTCCACAGGTGGTTGTTGCTTACATGTAGGCGTGGCCCCGCACCTGCAGCTCATTGAGGCTGCTCTGCTGAGCTTAAGAGGAGAGTTACGTCAGCTGAAGGACACCAGAGTGTTAAAGCTTTGTGGTACGACCACGCCTCTGTCCAACTGACAGATCTCTAGAAAACTTGTTGTTTTTGGATTCCTGACTATAACCTGTCTCCCTGAGCTTAGGATCACTCATTCGCCCATCTCCATGCTCAGAGGACTGGTCACTGGATCCCTGCTGCTCAGGTTCTGCTCTGGCTTTCCCCTCAAGCCCCATCGGTACTAATGAGTCGGACAAGAGACCCCTCTCTTGGATTCACACTGGTTCCTTCAGCTGCTCCTCAAGCCTGCCTCCGCTGCAGTGCTGCTCCGGCCCCTGCCTAAGTCTGGCCACCTCCTCCCATCAGAAAGCTGAGTTACAGAACCCATTCCTCCACTCACCCTCCCCAGATAGGTTATCTGTATCTGGTGGTTAGCAGAGCAGCACCATCGCAGGTTACTTTTGCCAATCTTAGTCTTAATCAGCTTCCTCTTTCCTTTCCAGAAACCCGAACACTGATGTTCCGAACCTCGTCTGCGGTACCAGCTCAGGACTAACTTACTTGTGTTAACAATAAAGATCTTAAACTGCTCTTGTTTTCTGTGTCTGCATGTGGGCCAAGCACCTTAAAACAATGACAACTAGTAAAACCATTTTTTTTATTTGTCATTTTGTTTAATATGTAAATTTTCAACTTACATAAGAATTTATCAAATTTGTAAAGATTAAAATTTTTACTTACACCTTTGGATGTAATTTTGGACAACACATCAAACACATTGCTACCTTACGTGTCATCAACTAAAAAAGAAGCTCAATATCACCAAGAGAATTTTGGAGCTCTTTAAGTCTGTCTGTTCCTTAGGTACAACTTTAGATCCCTGAAGGTGCCAATTTTATCTGTCCAATGACACACAGCTTTGTTTTATCTACAGTAAAACATGTACTGCATAGACATTGGTTTAAAGCCCATTCAGGCTAGGTCTTGTATATTAACTTTTTCGAGAAAAGACCTCAGGATTTTTTTTATTGAAAATTAGCCAGCAAAAATTTTTTAAAAATTGGCTCTAGGACAACAATCACAATGTTTTGGAGTGGCAATCAGAAAGCTCTGATCTCCATCCCATACAATTTTCTAAATAGGTTTATTTATATAGCGCAAATTCACAAGAAATATAATCTCAAGTCCCTTTACAAAGACATTCAACCAGATCATAAAGTCAAATTGATTCAAAGTTTTCTATTTAAGGAAAAGCAGTTGATTGCATCAAATCATTAACTCATGGGCAATCCCTTGCAGAAGCATGCTTTTAGCGACAATGGAGAGGAAAAACTCCATGTCAGAGGACAAAAATGGCACATCCAGTTAGTCACAGTGAGAGAAACAGGACTTCACTGAAAAATAAGCAGAGCTCAAACATCTATAAACAACGGTGTTTATGGCAGCAGCAAAGCGGAAATTTCTCCTTAGTATGGTTTCACAGCCAAGCAGGAGTAGACTAGATGAAGTTACTATGAGAAAAAGCAGAGAGAGCAGAACATTAGAGATTAAACTAACAGATTCTGCAGATTGGGAGAATAGAGATAGAATGAAGCAGAATGATGAAAAAGAGGTCACTCTGTCCTCCAGCAGTCTAAGCCTTTAGCAGCATAACTATAGAGATAGCTCAGGATAACCTGAGCCACTCTAACTATAAGCTTTATCAAAAAGGAAAGTTTTAAGCCTAGCCTAAAAGTAGACAGGGTGTCTGCCTCACGGACTAAAACTGGTAGTTGGTTCCACAGGAGAGGAGCCTGATAACTAAAAGATCTGCCTCCCATTCTACTTTTAGAAATTCTAGGAATCACTAGTAAACCTGCAGATTGAGAGCGAAGTGCTCTGTTAGGAACATAAGGAACAATCAGATCTCTGATATACAGTAAGTTGGAGCTGGGCCATTTAAGGCTTTATAAGTGAGAAGGAGGATTTTGAATGCAACCTCTTTTGGCATTTCCTTAATCATATTTAGATAGTTTAACAACATTTTTTATGTCCTTCCCTGCTAACATGAAACAATTGTGTTAAAGTAACTTAATTTGATTAAGTGAATTGCAAAAATGGTTGCATTGTTTTTTTTTTTTTGTATTCAATTTAACTGGAAGCCAGTGAATAGAATCTAGGATAGGAGAGATATGATCTCTAATTTTCATCAGAACTCTGGCTTCAGCGTTTTAAATCAGCTGAAGGCTTTTAACTACAGCTTGTGGACTTCCTGATAGTAAAGAATTACAATAGTACAGCCTTGAAGTAACAAATGGATGGACTAGTTTCTCAGAATCACCCCTGGACAGGAGATTTCTAAGTTTTTGAAATATTCCGCAGTTGCAAGAATGAAAATCTTGAGAACTATTTGATATGGGATTTTAATGACAGGTCCTGATCATAAATAACAGATTAAAGTCAGAATTCCAACATCAAAGTGAGAATTCGGGATTAAAGTCAAAATCCAGAGAAAAGTAAAAACTCGGAGAAAAAAGTAAGAAACCCCCCATGATGGTGGTTTAGAACCGCCACTGATTAGATAGCGCTGGAAATTGTACACTGTAGCTTTAAATTGTACTTAATACTTTACTTTAATGCTATTTGATTATTTAAAAAAAATAAATAGTATTTTGACACACAATTACCCTTTTATTTAATTGGTACATGGCTATATTATTTAATCTGTTAATCTGAGGTTTATCTATTCTCAGTGGTGTTACTATAGCCAGACAACAATAGATTTGCAATCCCGCCACATGGAGGCACCGCTATCCCGCGTCCCAAACCCGAGCTGTATTGAAGTTGTATTTTTTTGAAATCCTCGACCGTTTATCAAAGGAGGCTGTGGGCGAAGCAGACGACCGCCCCTTGAATTAGAGGCAATCTCTCAACTTTCTCGCGGCAGTTGTTCAGCCGCTGAGCTGCGGCAACACTTGTCTCTAAAATGTGCTTCTTCCGATGAGTTGGAGGGAACCGTATCACTTTCTCTGCACTCAGACATGTATTCAGCAAAGCTGCTACTGATGCTGGCTGCCAGGATCTATGCAGACAGCTTAGGGACACCAGAAGGTAAGACAAACAGGCACCGTGTTTACAGTTAGGTCAGGAAAGTTTATTATCTGCGATAAAGTCTATTCAGCAACGCTTGTTGATCTGCAGTGAACCGGTTAGTTGACCCAACGGGACAATCGTCGGTGGAGACCTCGCTTTTAAATTTGGAAAGGAAAAGATAGAAAGCAGCCTGTAAAATATGGAAAAGTCTTTATCTGGTTCTGCATCAGTTGGGTTTAATTAGTGATTTATGTTTCTGTTTAGAAATGAGCAGATGAATTTCCTTCCTCTGAATGAATCGGATGCGCAGGGATGGAAATGTTGGAAATGTTCCGCTGCAGCTCAGACACTTATTTAAACTCCTGCTGTTAAGCTGTTAAAATATGAATTTATAACCCAGATTTTACTGAGTGTTATTACAATTGAGCAAAACCAATTAGGTGGCTCATTCTCCACAATCACCAATACACCATGACTGTTATATTTTAGACATAAAATATGCATTTTAGGGGAAAAAAAAGAAAAAAAAAAGATGATGCTTATAATTTTCTGTATATGGACCAAAGAGTAATTTTCATGTATGAATTAATTTTAATAACGTTTTATTGCCTTTCCCATTATTACCAATGCATGAAGGGCTGTCTGAAAGTGTGTTATTTTAAAAGAAATATATCAAAATAATAAAAATAAAAATGGATTTGTTTGATGATAAAGAAAATTTTGAGAAATAATCAATTGTCCATGACAGGAGTTCTCATCATCCACAACATACACTCACCGGCCACTTTATAAGGTACCCCAAGCTAGTAACGGGTTGGACCCCCTTTTGCCTTCAGAACTGCCTCAATTCTTGGTGGCATAGATTCAACAAGGTGCTGGAAGCATTCCTCAGGGAGTTTGGTCCATATTGACATGATGGCATCACACAGTTGCCGCAGATTTGTCGGCTGCACATCCATGATGCGAATCTCCCGTTCCACCACATCCCAAAGATGCTCTATTGGATTGAGATCTGGTGACTGTGGAGGCCATTTGAGTACAGTGAACTCATTGTCATGTTCAAGAAACCAGTCTGAGATGATTCCAGCTTTATGACATGGCGCATTATCCTGCTGAAAGTAGCCATCAGAAGTTGGGTACATTGTGGTCATAAAGGGATGGACATGGTCGGCAACAATACTCAGGTAGACTGTGGCGTTGCAACGATGCTCAATTGGTACCAAGGGGCCCAAAGAGTGCCAAGAAAATATTCCCCACACCATGACACCACCACCACCAGCCTGAACCGTTGATACAAGGCAGGATTGATCCATGCTTTCATGTTGTAGACGCCAAATTCTGACCCTACCATCCGAATGTCGCAGCAGAAATCGAGACTCATCAGACCAGGCAACGTTTTTCCAATCTTCTATTGTCCAATTTCGATGAGCTTGTGCAAATTGTAGCCTCAGTTTCCTGTTCTTAGCTGAAAGGAGTGGCACCCGGTGTGGTCTTCTGCTGCTGTAGCCCATCTGCCTCAAAGTTCGAAGTACTGTGCATTCAGAGATGCTCTTCTGCCCACCTTGGTTGTAATGGGTGGTTATTTGAGTCACTGTTGCCCTTCTATCAGCTCGAACCAGTCTGGCTTTTCTCCTCTGACCTCTGGCATCAACAAGGCATTTCCGCCCACAGAACTGCCGCTCACTGGATGTTTTTTCTTTTTCGGACCATTCTCTGTAAACCCTAGAGATGGTTGTGCGTGAAAATCCCAGTAGATCAGCAGTTTCTGAAATACTCAGACCAGCCCTTCTGGCACCAACAATCATGCCACGTTCAAAGTCCCTCAAATCACCTTTCTTCCCCATACTGATGCTCGGTTTGAACCGCAGGAGATTGTCTTGACCATGTCTACATGCCTAAATGCACTGAGTTGCCGCCAAGTGATTGGCTGCTTAGAAATTAAGTGTTAACGAGCAGTTGGACAGGTGTACCTAATAAAGTGGCCGGTGAGTGTATTTAAATGTCCTTTTAAAGATAATTCCTAAATATAATAAATTCTCCACAGGTACTCATTGCTTATTGGTTTGTAGCTTAGATACAAAAACAACCTGTTCAAACTATGAAATCGAGGTTTCAATCTTTATTTGTGTTACTCTAAACACAGCTAATGAATAGATGGTTATTTCTCTCCTCATAATTATAAACTTCTAAGAAATCAATCAATGATTAATATCAGTTGTCATCCTGTCTTTTTGTAGTTCAATATTTTCTCAAGTTCCAGTCCTCTTCATGCACCCTATGTAACTACAGATAATAAATAATGAATCAGCAATGGTTGCTATGCCCTGTACATACAAACACATAATTATTGTTAACCCCCCACCCTAACATAAAAGGTTATGTTAGTTCTACATTGAGTAGTGCTGCTTTCTGATGGTGATGGGAGAACAGTTGTGTAGCTAACTCACCATTCTGTAATGGAGATGGATGAAAACATTTATTCTTCCAGCACATCTAATCTGAAATAGGTGTGAGTGGTTAAACTATCAGCCAGGTAAGCTGTGGAGGATAGTGATGTGGAGGAATATGGAGGCACCGTACAGGTCAGAACCATCAGAAGAGGACCTCTAGCCTACTGAATCAGGTTCTTAGCCAGAGAGTGATGACATCAGCAGCCCCAGTATAAAACTAGCAGCAGGGGAAACGGTATTCAGATAGTAGAACCAGTTAGTAGTTTATAAATATTAACTAGTACTTTAAATGAACATGATTTTGAAATAAATCCTTCACCGCTGTTACAAGAAATGATCTAGATCTACTATATTTCAATTATAGCTACACACAGCACCTGCACTTTCCCAGCCAGGGTATTCAGTGGCGGTTCTAGACCAAATGTACCAGTGGGGCCAGGAGGGGGCCAGCGTGTTTTTATGGGGCAGAGAAAAGCATGAAATAAAAAACACCCACTGCTCCCCAAGGGGATGGGTTAAATGCAGAGAAGTAATTTCCCTTTGAGATTATTAGAGTATATAAAATAAAAAAAGAAAATAAAATAAACTAAAAATTAGGTCAATATACATTCAGAATTTAAGAATTTTACATTTTTTTTTAACTTAATTTAAGTTGAAATTACAGTTTTCTATTAGAATTAGAATTTAATAAGAGTTTAAGTTGAGTATTTTTTTTTTTTACATTTGTTTAAAAAAGAAAAAACATTTAGCAGATGAAAATTGGGATCCTGTCTCAATATCACTGATGCTATGTTTTTAAACAGTTAATAAAACGGAATTTGTAAAGAAAAAAATGAAAAAGATCCAAAGGATCTATCGGTAACTATTTCTGTTCCTGCGCATATCATAATTAGAATTTCTTTGAGTATTACGTCTTCAGTACAGGGGCCATAACAGGGGCCAGGATTTGATCTACAGGGCCCTGGCCCCCGTTGGCCCCTGTCTAGAGGCGCCCATGAGGGTATTCATATCTGCCTGTTTTGATCATCATCTGGAACAGCAACAATCTACGATTTAAGTACAGGTCACACCGGTTGAGTACAATTTCTTAATCTTTGATCTGACCTCTAATGTTTTTCTGACCGGATCTGGTGCCAATTATTAAAAGATTATGGACCGTTCCAGCGACATTTTTCAGAATTTAATACATACAGACTTTGGGAAATACCACTTTAATGTATTGACTAAGAAAAAGCCTTATCTCACAGTTTTGCATGTCATTTGGAGGTGGAAGAGAGGCAGGGAGAGAACAAGGTATTGTAAGTACAGGATAAGTGATAGGGGGGGTTATTGACAGGACGGGTATTGATCTGGTGGGTACAGCGTGAAAATTAGGTTGCAGACAGATTCCTGCCTGAGCCTCAGTTTTTCAGGGTTCATTTAATCTTTTGTTTGTGGTCTAATCTAAAAGGCAATATTTAGGTAATTGCTGTTTGCTGCTAAGAACATGTGCTATTCTAATCTCAATAGTCTGAGCAGATGGCGTGATGGTCCAGGTCAGCAGACACATACACAATATTAGTAGGGCAGGAGACGATGATAAATCTGGCCTAGACAGAACCTGAGCAGACAATCAAAACCAGATACAAATTCTAAAGTTTATCAGTTGAGCTAATTTACATAACATTTTTGTAAAACTAAGTAAAGTTGTATTTTATCTTCTTTAAATTGAGGTTTAGCAAAATCTTTTTATGGTGCCTCCAAAAAAATGTATTTGCAAATTAATTTTAAAATCATAAATGTTGACAGTTTGAGAGCCATAAGTTAGCTCAAGGCTATCACATTTCTGTTGTGATAACTTTGAGACAACTTAATCCCTCAATGAACTAATGAAATTAACGGCATTACATTAGTCCAGTTCAACTGCCTTTCTAGCTGCACTCTATAGGCAGTTGAATTACTACTTAGTGCTTTTGTTGCCAGTGAGTGTGCTGTCCATCTAGTGTCAGACAGACTTTTCCAGGTCTTGATACTGTGGTTTTCATCACAGTGTAAACTTGCTGTAATTGTCTGCCAACTGAATGTTGATATTGATAAAAAAAAAAAATCCGTACAAAGTTAAATGAATAATATGCAGCATTGCTGCCCATTTTTTTATGCTTCTCAGAATGTTTGCTGGCTCCTTCCCAAAGCAGGATATGTTATATCAGATGATTGTACATTTTAAAGAGATGAGATACTGTGTTATGACTATCTGATGACATTTTTTCCCTGTAATTTAGCTGACATAGAGAAGACTCTCTATAAAGTGATTTAATAAAACTACTGCTGTTCACCTGGTGTAAAGGGACAATAACGAATCTCTAATGATCTGTTTCTTTTTTAGTTTTCTCTAGGTAACATTTGGCAAAGAAACCAATCCTCTTAAAAATGTTGAACTTTTTTTTTAGCTTCAGCTCAAATAAATCACTTTTGTTTATGTATTACAGCTGGCTGCACCTTTAATGAAGACTCAGATTCCGGCTTATGCCAATACTATCAGGGTCAAGAGGATGACTTTGACTGGGAAAACTTCAAGACCTTCAACTGGCCACACCCAACAGATGACCTTCTGTCTGGTATGCTCTGACATGGCTCACAGGTCATGGGTTACCTCGTGACATAATACATTTGATGCTTAATACAAAAATTAAGGCTAATTATCACCTCTTTACATTAAACTTCTTTGTAGTCTTATCCTTATGTTACTTGCTTTATGTATAAAGTCCCAACACAGTATGTTTAAAGTTTTTTGTTTTGAAAAATATTCAAAGAATATTAACAATTTTACAAGGCTCCTTTTCTAAGAATAATTAATTTGACACATTACTTCACTGCTCACAAAAATTAAAGGAACACTTTGAAAACACATCAGATCTCAATGGGACAAAAAATCATGCTGTTTATTTATACTGATATGGACTGGGTGATGTGTTAGGAACAAATGGATGCCACATTATTTGATGTAAATGAAAATTATCAACCTACAGAGGGCTGAATTGAAAGACACCCCAAAATTACCGTGAAAAAATGATGCGGCAGGCCTGTCCATTTTGCTGAAATTTCATTGCAGCACCTCAAAATAGTATTCAGTAATATGTATGGCCTGACACATCTAGGCATGCTCCTAATGAGACGACGGATGGTGTCCTGGGGTATCTCCTCCCAGGTCTAGACCAGGGCATCACTGAGCTCCTGGGCAGTCTGAGGTGCAACCTGGCGGCATCGGATGGATGGAAACATAATGTCCCAGAGGTGTTCTATTGGATTTAGGTCAAGCGAGTGTGGGGGCCAATCAATGGTATCAATTCCTTCATTCTCCAGGAACTGCCTGCATACTCTCTCCACATAAGGCCGGGCATTGTCGTGCACAAGGAGGAACCCAGGACCCACTGCACCAGCATAGGGTCTGACAATGGGTGCAAGGATTTCATCCCGATACCTAATGTTACAGGCAGCATAATGTTCTCCACAGCTTCTCCAGACCCTTTCACGTCTGTCACATGTGCTCAGGTTGAACCTGCTCTCATCTGTGAAAAGCATAGGGCGACAGTGGCCGACTTGCCAATTACGGTTAGGGCTGGGCGATAATTCAATAACGATATATATCGATCGATAGACGTGTGACGCAATAGAAAAAAAGAGGGTCTATAAAAGTTCGATAAAGAAACGCAGTTTTCCTTCCTTCTCATTGTAGCCTATCATGTAGGTTTATGCTAGTCACTACTTTCTCCCAACCAATCACAATCGCAGACCCAGGCACGCCGTCACAAAGCGCCGCCCTCTCAAACCACAACACAGAGCACATGAAGGAGAGGCGGAGGAAATTGTTTCGAAGAAGGGTTTTTGTAGTTCGCCGGTTTGGCAGTATTTCGGTCATGGCAAGTCGGACAAAAAACAAACCACAGTCATCTGTAAAATGTGTCGGGAACCAGTGAAAACGAAGTCTGATAACACAACCAACTTTTTTTTTTTTTTATCATCTCGGCCGCTTAGAGCCGCAGGAGTACGAGCTGTGTAGGCCCCGGCGCGGCTCTCCTCCAAGGAATCTTAGGGAATTTCGGGGAAAAAAAAAAAAAAAATATATATATATATATATATATTTATATATATATATATATATATAAATATATATATATATATATATATAAATATATATATATATATATATATATATATATATATATATATATATATATATATATTTATATATTTATATATTCAGTTCTGGGCAGTTTCCCACGTAGTTCTAACAATTGAGAGAAAAATGCTGAGGGGCCAGCAACTTCAAATTAATAACTCAGGTTAAAGCAGGAAACTAAGCTGAACCATAACGAGGTGCCAGCAGCACCTCTAGAAGAATAGGGGCGAGAAAAAATAGCCCATAGAAATGCTAGGCTAAAGGGTGAGTTGATTTGGGTTTTTGTTCTTGTTGAGTGGAGTTTCCATGGTAGCCTAGTCCTACAATCTTTTAATTACCACAAGCTGGTGGTGTACTATTCCCACCCAAATAGGGTATTCTATTTATGTATTTGTTATATTTATTTTGTTCACTTTTCTGGTCACTTTAGTTTATTCTTTGTCAGTATTTAATAACATAACTCAGGTCTCTTAAGTTATTTTTCTTTAAAACAATTCTGTTATGGTTAACAAAGTTGGTTAAATAAATATTTAATTGGAAGTCTGTGTTTGTGTTCTTTATTAAAATTAAATCATTTAGCAATATTATAAAAAGTCCAGGGAGAGCTGCACATAAAATATGGTTTCAAATCTTTTCAATAATTATCGATATCGATCAATATGCATTTTTTTTCATCGATAAGCTTTTTTTCTATATCGTCCAGCCCTAATTCCGGTGTTCTGTCGCAAATGCCAGTCGAGCTCCACGGTGCTGGGCAGTGAGCACAGGGCCCACTAGAGGGTGTCGGGCCCTCAGGCCACCCTCGTGAAGTCTGTTTCTGATTGTTTGGTCGGAGACATTCACACCAGTGGCCTGCAGGAGGTCATTTTGTAGGGCTCTGGCAGTGCTCCTCCTGCTCCTCCTTGCACAAAGGAGCAGATAGCGGTCCTGCTGATGGGTTGTAGATCTTCTACCTGTCCAGCTCTCCTGGAGTAACTGCCTTTCTCTTGGAATGCTCTTGAGATTGTGCTGGGATACACAGCAAACCTTCTGGCAATGGCACATATTGATGTGCCATCCTGGAGGAGTTGGAATGTGGAACAAAACCACAGTGGAACGTAATTGCCGAAGGAAGAGATGTGCGAGACGGAGAAATGCTGCAGATGGGGGCTAACTGCAAAACTAAGGAGAAATCCCCACAGACCTCTGCTTCCATCAATCCTGCTCTCCAACGTCCGCTCGTTGGATAACAAGATTGATAATCTCCGACTGGAACTGTCTTCAAGAAAAGAGATATGTAACTGCTGAACCATCAT
This sequence comes from Cyprinodon diabolis, assembly GCA_030533445.1. Taxonomy (NCBI): domain Eukaryota; kingdom Metazoa; phylum Chordata; class Actinopteri; order Cyprinodontiformes; family Cyprinodontidae; genus Cyprinodon; species Cyprinodon diabolis. The sequence continues at coordinate 4,033,683 of CM060074.1, forward strand.
TCTGACGGAGTCATGGCTGCATCCAGAGATACCGGACAATGCTTTTAGCCCGGAGGGGCTAACGCTATACCGAGCCGATAGGAATAAAGAATTAAGCGGTAAGACTCGGGGTGGTGGGCTATGTATTTACAACAACAGCTGGTGTAAAATGCTAGCTCAGTCGCCAGCTTCTGCTCTCCAGACATTGAGTTTCTGACTGTTAACTGCAGGCCGTTCTATCTACCCAGAGAGTTCAGTGTGGTTGGTATTATTACCCCAGTGCTAAAACTAAAGCGGCCATAAAGATTCTTTACCAGGCTACACAGAGGGTGACATGATTTCGGACCAAGACTCTGGCGCAGCAGCACTATGTACGACAGGAGAACAGAGTTTACTTGAAGGGTTTTTATTATTCAGACTGGAAGCAGAGTAAGCAGGAAATCCAATGCGGTGTTTCACTGCAAAACAGGTAAGGTGATAAGTGATAAGAGGGTGGACAGGCAGGTGAGCTCGATTTTAGAGGATCTTGGAAGGAAGCTTTTTTGGGTAGGAGTGGAAAGTGCCAGTGAGGGAGAACCAGGAGCCAGCCTTCAGCAGGAGGTAAACTAAAAGGGAATCAGAGAGACAGGACTGGTAAGTAAGAGATGAAAACAAGTTCAGGTTTTATGGCGGTTGGCAGACTTGTTAAAAGTGCATTACTGCCACCAAAAAAAGAAAAAAAAAAATATTTTCCAAACTGTTAACCTAAACCCAACATAATAAATACTTAATGAAAGTCGTCCTCATAATTTCTAATTTATCTTTAAGTTATCGTCACTCTGCCAGTTTCTGATGGTCCTATTGGTTTTCCCATCATGCTTCCAACCATTTCCCAGTTTAAATCTCTAACTTCAAGATAATTTTCTTCAGCTTTCACTATTATTTTGATTTTTTCGGTTTTCCTTCCTTCTGTCGTCTGAGCATTACAGTCAATCACTTCAACCATCAAAAGAACAAAATCTTTCTTTTTTACAATAAATGAGTCTTCTTCAATATTGGGACGCTGTTCCAGAGGTTTTGAACTTGTCATTTGTTGAACTGTTGGTTTGGGTCTTTTTGACTGGGATGTGTGTGACAGGTTTTGATACAAACTTTTTACTGCTGTAACACCACAATTTCCCCATAGTGGGCAAAGGGATTTTCTATTAGATTCTATTCTATATTGTGCGTCAAGGCATATTAACAAGTAATACATTTTTTTTTTAGCAAAAAACGATTTTGTCCAGGTTTTACTGCTGAACAGCTTAGTTTGAGAAACAATGTGTTTAGAATGATACAAGTTTCCCCACTTAATCATAGCTATTTTCTGGAATTGTTGCGTGGACTTCATATGAGTAGGACAATATTTGAGAAAATAGAAAGGGGATACAGAATTCAGCATGTTTGACATTCTAAGTTTAAGAAATAAAGTTTATAATTATGTATAGAATCGTGTTGACAGCAAATGTGGAAAATGCTATCACTGAGCAGAGATTATATTCATCGGACACTGACTGTAGCACATTGACTAAAACCTGTCTCCATAAAACAGAAAATCATATTCATTTTAATGTATCTGTGTCCTGTTGGGGTCTAATCTTCTAACCCACATGCAGAAACACTCAAGACAGGAAAAAGTTAAAAGGTTTATTGACAATGTTTTCAGAGAAATGTGAATTTGGTTCGTCAGGCTGGTCACGGGAGGGAAGCAACTAGAGGAGGACAGATGGGTTAGAGTGGATCCAGGAAACTTGCTGTTTAACGGCGGTTTGGGTTAATACCTGCTCAGGGGGTATTCTGACCGGCAGGGGGGGGGAACCTTGAGGGTCCAGAGGCTGATCGGCAGGCTGAGGGCAGAGGCGGAGACGCAGGCTGAGGCGGAGGGCAGACAGGCACGTTCCAGGCAGCGAGAGTTTTCTCCAGGAGTTGACTGATCACCAGATATGTCAGGATCTGAGAGGCAGAAGAACACAGGGTCAGAGAGGTTCTCGAAAAATCAGGAAAACAGATCAGATTTAGCTGGCTCAGGTTTGCTGGTACCATTACTGGCAAACACTCTGGGAGGGAAGTGTCAGCCTCCTCCTCCTTAAGAAAGCCTCCAGATGAGCAGATGGGAAACAGGGGTGCAGAAGTCAGCTCACGCCCTCAGGAGGAAGATCTCAGGCTCCCTCTGGTGGAGAAAGGTGACAAACCTCCAGATCCCAACAATCTGTCCACTAAAACTCAATTTTAGGGGATTGATGCATAAGAATTCTCGGCAGGCAGGTATTTCTCTGAATATCAACAGCATGGAGCAGCTCAGTGTTTAGAAATCGAGGGGTAGAGGAGTAAAATCAGACCCCGGTAGAAGTTTCTTTCAGCTGTTTGCTACAAAAACAGCATTTCTATATCGGCCCTGTTTTGACTGATGTTGATTAATAAGCCAGACAATAGTGGGTATCCTCTTCAGAACATTGTTAAGACAATAATTGTATGTCCTCATTAAGAGGCTTCTCAAGATCCCCTGCAAGACAGACTGTTGAAGAAGGTCATTGCAGCTCATAGCTATCATTACCTATAACATCTCAGTAAAAAAAAAACTGTGCATGAGTTACTGCAACATTGAAATATTTTTGTATTGAATTGAATGTGAAGAAATCATAAACGCAGGGGTCTTGCAAGCTTGTTCTAAGCCATTAAGATAAAAAAAAAGCTAAAATTTTACTGTTTAACTTTAGAATTAAAATCACAGTCTGGCATTAGTTTGAAATTAGCTATGTTGCCCTTTATCACACTAATACCCACACAGATATCGGTTAAAGTTTAATAATGGATCTTTTTCCATCTCCATCCATCCATTGTCTCAGATTAATTGGAATTTTTACCCATTTCCAGTTTGTTCCCCTCCTTCCTCCTTTTCTTTATGCTCCCCATCAACAGTGACAAATGGTGTGCCCCGTGTGTGTGCGCACTCAAGCGTCTGTTTACAATGGGGAAGTGAAGGGGAGTGACCCAGTGTGGGTGAATAGGATTTAGTGTGTCGCTGATTATTTTTTGTCAGTTGGAAACCTTTTGTCCTCCTCACACCCCCTTGGTATCATGCTCGCCATGACAGGGAAGAGGACACTGAACAAAGCCAAGCTCCTACTCTGTTCCAACTTACACTCATTTAACACACACTGCAAGTACCAATCACATGTTGCTGGTCACAAAAGCTGCAGCTGGGGCTGCTTTTGTTGTCTTGGCAATTGGGGACTGCACTGGGGGGCTGTTTTTATTCGGCATGAACTTGACTGCATCAATCTTTAGGTTTTTTTATTATCAGTTAAGCTAAACTGCTTAATACTTAAATACTTAATTAGTCCTGTAAAATATTTAGATTTCCAAGTAAGAAAACCTCTCTTTTATCTACTCTGGTATGTTACTGTAAAAAGGTTTTCAGCTTATTTCTGCTCCCGACCCCATTAGTTGGATTCCAAATGCATCATTCTGTTATTTCAAATTTTTTGTTGTTTTTTTTTGCATGGGAACAAATGAATGGGATTTAAAATATTCAAGGATTTATCTCCCTTTTGCCTTTCCTTCATTTTTTTCTATCAATAGACTGTAATTATAGGCCATGAACTGAAGCAGGTGCGACGTCAGGCTTGTCATGCCTAATTTTACAGACTACAACAGCTGTGATTTGTAGCCAGTTGGTCAACTCTCCAGATCTGAACATGTTTAAACTGTGTTCATTTTCTCTTTATTTTCTCTTCACATGAGATTTTGATTGCTTATTTATTACTACAAATGTAAATTTATATATGTCTATGTGCTAGACACAGATATATATATACATACATACATATACAGTGGGGCAAAAAAGTATTTAGTCAGCCACCAATAGTGCAAGTTCTCCCACTCAAAAAGATGAGAGAGGCCGGTAATTTTCATCATAGATATACCTCAACTATGAGAGACAAAATGAGAAAAAAAAATCCGGAAAATCACATTGTCTGATTTTTAAAGAATTTATTTGCAAAATATGGTGGAAAATAAGTATTTGGTCAATAACAAAAGTTAATCTCAAATCTTTGTTATATACCCTTTGTTGGCAATGACAGAGATCAAACGTTTTCTGTAAGTCTTCACAAGGTTTTCACACACTGTTGCTGGTATTTTGGCCCATTCCTACATGCAGATCTCCTTTAGAGCAGTGATGTTCTGGGCCTGTCGCTGGGCAACACGGACTTTCAACTCCCTCCAAAGATTTTCTATGGGGTTGAGATCTGGAGACTGGCTAGGCCACTCCAGGACCTTGAAATGCTTCTTACGAAGCCACTCCTTCGTTACCCGGGCGGTGTGTTTGGGATCAATGTCATGCTGAAAGACCCAGCCACGTTTCATCTTCAATGCCCTTGCTGATGGAAGGAGGTTTTCACTCAAAATTTGACGAGACATGGCCCCATTCATTCTTTCCTTCACACGGATCAGTCGTCCTGGTCCCTTAGCAGAAAAACAGCCCCAAAGCATGATGTTTCCACCCCCATGCTTCACTGTAGGTATGGTGTTCTTTGGATGCAACTCAGCATTCTCTCTCCTCCAAACACAACGAGTAGAGTTTTTACCAAAAAGTTCTATTTTGGTTTCATCTGACCATATGATATTCTCCCAGTCATCGTCTGGATCATCCAAATGCTCTCTAGCAAACTTGAGACGGGCCTTGACATGTACTGGCTTAAGCAGGGGGACACGTCTGGCACTGCAGGATTTGAGTCCCTGGCGGCGTAGTGTGTTACTGATGGTAGCCTTTGTTACTTTGGTCCCAGCTCTCTGCAGGTCATTCACTAGGTCCCCCCGTGTGGTTCTGGGATTTTTACTCACCGTTCTTGTGATAATTTTTACCCCACGGGGTGAGATCTTGCGTGGAGCCCCAGATCGTGGAAGATTATCAGTGGTCTTGTATGTTTTCCATTTTCTAATAATTGATCCCACAGTTGATTTCTTCACACCAAGCTGTTTACCTATTGCAGATTCAGACTTCCCAGCCTGGTGCAGGTCTATAATTTGGTTTCGGGTGTCCTTTGACAGCTCTCTAGTTTTGGCCATGGTGGAGTTTAGAGTGTGACTGTTTGAGGTTGTGGACAGGTGTCTTTTATACTGATAACGGGTTCAAACAGGTGCCATTAATGAAGGTAACGAGTGGAGGACAGAGGAGCCTCTTACAGAAGAAGTTACAGGTCTGTGAGAGCCAGAAATCTTGCTTGTTTGTAACTGACCAAATACTTATTTTCCACCATATTTTGCAAATAAATTCTTTAAAAATCAGACAATGTGATTTTCTGGATTTTTTTTTTCTCATTTTGTCTCTCATAGTTGAGGTATATCTATGATGAAAATTGCTGGGCTCTCTCATCTTTTTAAGTGGGAGAACTTGCACTATTGGTGGCTGACTAAATACTTTTTTGCCCCACTGTATATATGTGTGTATGTATATTGACTTTTGTAAATTTTTCCAAAGTGATTCCTAAGTTTGATGTGAGGAAAGAATTAAGTAAAGCTACAGTGTTAAAGTGAGTCAAAGGTATAAGTGATTAAAATATTGAGTTGCTTCTCTCCCACATTGTCCCTCATCATTATCCTAGTAGTCCAACATTTGTTTTTTGTAACAATCTGGTCACTCAGCAAGGTCACATATCCTGCTAATAGCTCTTATTACTATTGAAAGCTGAAGATGCCATTGTTAAAAGTGTTGCATAACTTTTGTTTTTCCCATCAGGGTCCTTCATGATGGTCAATTCCTCACAGCATCATCGGGGGCAGAAAGCACGGCTGTACCTGCTCCCTTTAAAGGAGAATGACACCCACTGCATACAATTCAGCTACTATCTGTACAGCCGTGTTGGCCACAGCCCTGGAACTCTGCAGGTCTACATCCGGGTCAACAGTGGTCCCTTGGGCAGCGCTGTATGGAATGTTTCTGGCTCACAGGGTCAACAGTGGCAGCAGGTGGAGCTGGCAGTCAGCATTTTCTGGCCCAGTGATTACCAGGTTAGTCAATCATTGGAAATCACAACACAAAGGTGTACCAGGTTATGTTTTTAAATCAACACTACACTAGACCATCCATAGATTCAGTTAGCGTTTCTTTCATGCACATGCACTACTAGTGTTTTAAAGGTCACTGGAGTTGAGGTAATTTATTGTCTACACTAAATATTGGAATGTCACAATGTCCTTTGTGTGGCCCAAAAGAAGAAGGAAAAAAAAAGAGTGGTGCAACCGCAAACCTACGAAGATCATATTTCTCAAGTTCTGAAAATACAGGAAATTTTACAGTATCCGCTGCGAGCCGTCCAACTACCCTAGTCAAACCCCAGTACCTATTTTATTTTATGTGCACAAGAAATCTAAACTAGAAAATTTCAGAAGAAATGTAGACGTGCATAATATTTGAACTGGCAACAAACGCTTCATGGGGTTAGTTTGGTTCACCTTACATTGGCATATATCACCATTCCAGGTGGCAAATTACTTGTTCATGATTAAAAGTGACTGGCATCACCATAGCGACTGGAGACTCATGTCACCTCAACCACTGGGGTCTGGCTTTACAAAACCTGTTGACGACTAGCGTCGCCACAATTAGTGGGAGACTGCTGTAGCAACAGATAGTGGCGGATGCAGTCTCCACAACTACTGGACACTGGCGTCGCCAGACCTGGTTACGGCTGGGGTAATTATAAATATCTCTATAGTGTAAAAAATTGCTGAGTATATTATATAGGTTTTTGTTTTGTAGAGGAAATGTCTAATTTTGAAGGTCTAGCAGGGCTGTGTCTTTAGCTTATGGTCAGCCTCTGGAGATGTGGAATCCATTTACAATTATTGAATCTCTTTTTCCTTCTAAATAGATCAGCCTATGCTTTGTTACATAGGAAATTTATTTTTTTATTTATTTTTTTGTGCGCTCAGGTGTGTTGTCAACAGGCCTTGATTGTGTAACTTCAACAAATTGGTTGAGTTTGGGTCATAACTGAGCCATAAATGAGCCATATGTTGCAATTAATTAGTGTGTATAAGGAAGAGGCTTTTAATTTGTAGAGTCCCTGTAGTCTTATTTTGAAAGTCTATCACAGATGTGTGTCAAGGGAAGGGTCATGCTCAGCAGTGATATAGAATCAATTTCCAAATGTTAAATAACTGGTTTTCCCTGTTATTAGGTGAATAGATGCTTTATTAGAGTGTCAATGTGAGACTTTCATTTTTAAAATTTACTCCAGGGTTGTTTGTTGTGAAAAGGTTCAGACCCGGCCATGAATTTCCAATGGTTAAATCACTCTTTCAATAGATCTGTCAATAGATTAAGTGGCAATGGGAGGCTTTTATTTTAAAATTTGCCACGGGGGTGTGTTCTGAAAAGCCCCCTAGAGTATAATCTCTAAAAAGTGGTTAAGTTTGGGCCATAATGTTGAGCCATATGCTGCAGTAAATATATAAGTATAATCTAGAGGCTTTCATTTTGTAGGGTCCCTGGAGTCTTATTTTGAAAGTCTATCAGGGTTGAGTGTCAAGGGAAGGATCATGGCCAGAAGTAATATAGTATCTATTTCCAAATGTTAAATCAGTTGTAATCATCAATTCACTAGAACACGAGGGACTCATGCTCTCATCAAGTATGTTCTTGAGAAGAACACAGGAAAGTATGGACTTGGTGAGAACGGCAACATGCAGCATAAATACAGGTCAACTGAGGGCTGCTATAGTAGGGCTGCGGTTAGCTTTGGCTGCGGTTAGCTTTGGAGCTTTGCTGGTTGCCGTGGTCCTCTTTCATCATGCACTCAAAACTTATAATGCTCACACTCAAAACATGCGCTCTCTCTCAAATATTTTCTCTTCTCTCTCAAATCTTTGTTTCTTCTCTCAGATTTAATGCTTCTTGCACATATATTTTCTCCTCTCGCTTGCCTCCTTCTCTTCGCGCACAAACCGCGCTCTGCACGAATCTCAGATACGCTCGCAAACCCGCAGGCTCCGCTTGCGGATTTTTTCTGCTCTCTCTCGGATTGCACTTTGATCGTCGCCTAGCAACCATTCCAGCCAATAGAACGACAGCCTGGGAAAGGGTGCGCTTGTTTAACCCTACTGAGTGTGCCTGTGCTACTACGCCACTTATAAGAGCGTCAGCTGTAACTGCTATTTACAGTAGTTTTGTGGCTCGATTCAGCAAAGTTCAGTACTTATGGATAACCCAAACAATTCTGAATTAAGTAATTTTAAACAATTAGTGGTTTGTTATGTAGAAAAGCAAAGAACCGACATATTAAATTATCTTGAAATAGAGCGTATCTGAGATTCGTGCAGAGCGCGGTTTGTCCGCGAAGAGAAGGAGGCAAGCGATAGGAGAAAATATCTGTGCAAGAAGCATTAAATCTGAGAGAGGAAACAAAGATTTGAGACAGAAGAGAAAATATTTGAGAGAGAGCGCATGTTTGAGTGCAAGAAGATGAAATTCTTTTCTCAAATTGAAATTATGTGCTCTTGCATTATGGCAGGATAATTCTCCCATACCTGTGTGTGTGGACGCAAATCTTATTAGTTTAAAAAAATAACAATACTTACCATTATTATTACCATTGTTATTTATTTTAATGTTAATGTAATGTAAAAAAATGTATGGTTAGAAATGTTCATGTTTTACCATGATTTTTAAGCTCCTTAGAAAGAAGAAAAAGTAAAAAAAAAAGAAAAGAAAAAGTAACTCCACCATAGTGTCTCTTTATGGTTCATTTTGCCGTTCCCAAGCAAAGGAGGAGGGTTAGTATTTTAATAAAATAAAAATTAAGAAAAAAAATTAAAAATAAAATAAATAAATAAACAAACATTACTGGACAGAAAAAGTAGCTCTATATATTCTGATTGTTTTTACTTACTTTGTCTCTGTCTAACTACGTTATTTTCCCCACAGCATCAATAACATGCACATCACATCATGTGGAAGATTATGCAAATTAGGCAATGATGTCATTCAGCGACTTATAGCACAGCCTGTAGCAACTTTCCTTACTGAGGAGTTGGCAACACTGCGCAGCACTTTGAGACCTTCACTCTCAGGCTTTTTATAATGGGAAAACTGCTCTGAGCAAATGAGTGAAAACCGTAAATGGTATATAAAAAATTCTTTCAGTCAGACCGACAGCTATCCCTTGTCTTTGATTTGGTTTAACTTCATGGCTTTAGTTCATTGACAACCTTAACGCGAAGAACAAATAAAATAATTTGTCACACCTGCTCCTCTCATTAGATTACATGCAGACGCATGTTAACGCTGAGCAATCAAATGCTGAAAAAGCCCTCAGAACAAATGAGTGCTGAATGAAAACCGTAAATGGTATCTAAAAAATTCTTTTAGTCTAAGTGGCAGCTGTATGTTGTCTCCGACTGGGGTACCTTTCATGGTTGTAGCTCATTCACAACCTTAATGGGAAGAGAAACAAAAAGGTTTGTCACACCTGCTAGTCTCATTGGATTACATGCAGAACCTCTGTTTCACTGAGGTTTAAGGTGCAGAAAAAGCCCTCCGAACAAACAAGTGCTGAGCGAAAACCGTATAAGTTATTAAAAAAATTATTCACTGTGAGCGTCGGCCATCCCTCGACTTCGATTGTGCCGACTTTGTCGCATGTGCGTGATTCAGAACAATATTTATGACGATGTAAAAACACTTTGTCCCATTTGTTTTTCTCCCCTCTTGTCAAAAACCAATGGAAAAAGGCTTGAGATTTTGGGGTGGTTTTTCACAATTTTAGTTTGCCATGGTAACTCCAAATGATGTATTGTACAAATGGCACTCTTCACAGGATTGTGACTCACGTTTTGATATATATTTTATGGGGGTACACCCTTCTGTTTGGGCTGCATTAAAGCTACAGTGTGTAACTTTTAGCGACATCTAGCGGTCAGACTGCAGCAACATGAACATCTCCCCCCCACCAGTTCTCCCCCCCAACAGTACGGCGAGCGTTATGGGACAAAATGTCTTCCACGACGTCCGCATCACCTACCTTCTCAAGTGATGAGGTTTGTTTACATAGATAATTTTACAGATAGTATTTCATTAGTCTGTGTAGGGTATAGATTTCATGTAGATATACCCGTTATTTTTTCTACATCGTTGTGACGTTTTGGCGATCTCGCAATCGCTAGTTTGTTGGCTCTGCGCTGCCGTAGCGCAAAGATGTCTGCCTCCATGGCTGCGAGACCCGCTCCTATGTAATTATAAATAACAAATTCTAAGGCAACGCAAATATTAAGGTTAAGAGGCTGAGCTCGTAGATGATGATAAATAACATAGTTAGGTATAATATATTACATTTCTGACTGTATATCCCTGTAATTATTACACACTGTAGCTTTAACGGTGGCGGAAGAAAAATAAATAATAAAGACACCATTTTTAGGTGAAGAGTAATAGGTGCCTACCATGCATTGCATAGAAACTTCGCAATGAATTGAGCAGAAAGAAATGTACATTTCAGAAAACACATTTACAAATGACAAAATCAACCTTTAAAGCGATAATGGGAGCGTTCATAAATACCCAAGATAGACGCCAATTGGGTTGTGTTTTGCGGCACACATACGAGCAGATTAACATGGTTTTGTTTAAAAAAAAAAAAATACATAAGTTACATAATAAACACAAAGGTACATAGCCACTTTTGTAGCTGGGCTACTGGCTCCATTCCTCACATAACGGAAACTTTGGTTCCATTGCTGGTCAAAACACATGACATAATTGTTGCATCAATGAGTCAAATTATTAGAACAACACAAGTCTTACAAGAATTTTACAGCAACAACCACAAATATTTGACTTCATGCTACCACCCAGCTGTCTGTGGTGGGCTGTAACGAAGCCCTTTGTTACTGTTCTCAAGTACAATTTTTATGTATCTTTACTTTACTTCAGTAGATTTAATCATGGATAATTACAACTTTTATTGTATTATGAAACTTAAGTGAGAAAAACAAATTGATTAATCATATTTGGTTGGAAAAATTTAATTAACACTTTTAAGCCAGATCGTCCTGCTATTATCCGTACCTAGAATTGACTTTCCGGAGGAATGTGCACATGCATGCTTCTTTGTTGCATATGAGGATATCTTCTGCCTCTGCTTGAAGATATATTGGTAATTTAGGAAATGCCATAGAATAAATGAGAAATATTTCTAAGTGTACAAGAATGTAATTTTATCGTAGAATTATTTTTTTCTCTACAAGACCTTGGACTATAGGTTGACCGATACATTGGCTGGACAATATCCTACTTGATACAAGCAGTGTTGGCTGATTCATTAGTGCATTCAGAGGCCATGCCTTAAGATTAGATGAAGAAAATACATCCGCCATTAGGTTTCAAATAATAATGTTTTGGTTAATCTGTCAATATATATTAGGGGTGGAACGGTTCACAAAATCCACGGTTCGGTTCGATTCACGGTTTCTGGTCACGGTTTTCGGTTCGGTTCGATTCGGTACATGTTGATTGTTACACTGAAATCCCATAAAAATTTATGGAATTAATGAAAAAATCCCCCAAAAAATAATGGATTGTAATTATTTTAAATGATCCGCGGAAACCCTGGATCATTTCCGCATGTTTTGCTGCTTTGAATATAACCATCTCGCGCATGCTCTCTACTCTGGCATGGGAGCTGGCTCGGAGCTCGTCTGCCTGGCTGTGTGTTTCCTGGACAGGGCCGCCTTCTTTTTGTGTCTCTGCTTCTGTCTCCTTGAACCCCAGTCGGCCTCAGCAGATGGCCGCTCACACTGAGCCTGGTTCTGCTGGAGGTTTCTTCCTGTTAAAAGGGAGTTTTTCCTCTCCACTGTCGCTACAAGCATGCTTAGTGTGAGGGATTGTATTTGAGTCAATGAGTCGATGCAATCAACTGGTTTTCCTTAGATAGAAAACTTTGTATCAATTTGACTGTATGATCTGGTTGAACTGTAAAGTGCCTTGAGATGACATGTGTTGTGAATTTGGCGCTATATAAATAAACTGAATTGAATTGAAAATTGAATACCATCTCCAAGGGACTCAGAGGGGAGCGGACGGGAGCCACAGTGGGGGCTTTAGGCTTTGCTTTGTGCAGTCGGTCTGGAGCGCAGCGGGGCGGAGCGCTGACGGAGTATGAGGGATTTCGGGGTTAGCATGACATGTTGGTCATGTTGCTCTTAGCATAAACAAAACGTGTTGCACAATGCTTGCACACTGTTGCACTTTTATCCACAACTGTCTTTCCGCCGTCATCGTAGCGTCTTCCAACTCCTGTTCTTTCCCACTCGCCATTCTGACACAATTCTCTACAACAACTGATTTTTTTCCCTGCTACACCCTAAGCTTAAGCTGCTTCCCTTCTTCTTCTTCTTGTTTACTACAGTGGTTGGCTCTGGTCGCAGTACCGCCACCTTCTGCTCTGGAGTGTAAACGCTTCGCCTATGAGAAAAAGGAGCAGCACGCGAACCGAACCGAGACAGTCGAACCGAACGGTTCGGACGGTTTTCATAAATCGTCCCATCCCTAATATATATATATATATATATATATATATATATATATATATATATATATGTATATATTGTTTAATATCAACTTTAAGAATTAGCCCAAAAATATCAGCAGCATATATCGAGGTTAGACATATGTCAAAATAATTGGTATCGGCCTTAGAAAACCCTGTATCGGTTAATCTCCTCTTTAGACTACTCTTCTCCTATATGTATCATTTATTGTACAGCAAATAAGATGCAATGCTATGTGTTCATTCAATTTATCCATTGTCCCCACAGGTCATCTTTGAAGCAATTGTTTCTGATGAGGAACAGGGTTATATTGCTTTGGATCACACTTTGCTGCTTAATTATCCTTGTTGTAAGTATTTAAGTCCATTATTTTGAAGTGATGATGATCTTACTAAGCTCACTGAAAAGTCCAGCTGAACTCACAAGAAAACTCAGTAGCTTTTTAATTTCAATTTCAATTCAGTTTATTTATATAGCGCCAAATTCACAACACATGTCATCTCAAGGCACTTTACAGTTCAACCAGATCATACAGTCAAATTGATACAAAGTTTTCTATCTAAGGAAAACCAGTTGATTGCATTGACTCATTGACTCAAATACAATCCCTCACACTAAGCATGCTTGCAGCGACAGTGGAGAGGAAAAACTCCCTTTTAACAGGAAGAAACCTCCAGCAGAACCAGGCTCAGTGTGAGTGGCCATCTGCCGAGGCCGACTGGGGTTCAAGGAGACAGAAGCAGAGATACAAAAAGCAGCTGTAAAAGGCGGCCCCGTCCAGGAAACACACAGCCAGGCAGACGAGCTCCAAGGCAGCTCCCATGCCAGAGGATGAAGAGAGCACATCCACCCAGCCACAGCCAGAGAAACAGGACCACACTGGAAAACAGGCCGATCTCCAACATCTACAAACAAGGGTGTTGATGGAAGCAGCACAGCTGATGTTTCTTTCCTGGATGACGTCACAGCCAAACAGGAACAGACGAGGCAAAGCTACTCTGAGGAAAAGCAGAGAGAGCAGAACGTTAGAGATTGAACTAGCAGATTCTGCAGAATAGGAGAACAGAGAGAGAATGAAGCAGAAAGATGAAATGGGGGTCCCTATGTCCTCCAAAAGTCTAAGCCTATAGCAGCATAACTTTAAAGACAGCTCAGGATAACCTGAGCCACCCTAACTATAAGCTTTATCAAAAAGGAAAGTTTTAAGCCTAGTCTTAAAAGTAGACAGAGTGTCTGCCTCACGGACTAAAACTGGTAGTTGGTTCCACAGGAGAGGAGCCTGATAACTAAAAGATCTGCCTCCCATTCTACTTTTAGAAATTCTAGGAACCACTAGTAAACCTGCAGATTGAGAGCGAAGTGCTCTGTTAGGAACATAAGGAACAATCAGATCTCTGATATAAGATGGAGCTTGGCCATTTAAGGCTTTATATGTGAGAAGGAGGATTTTAAATTCAATTCTTGATTTAACAGGAAGCCAATGAAGAGAAGCCAGGATAGGAGAGATATGATCTCTCTTTTTAATTTTCATCAGAACTCTGGCTGCAGCATTTTGGATCAGCTGAAGGCTTTTAACTACAGTTTGTGGACTTCCTGATAGTAAAGAATTACAATAGTCCAGCCTTGAAGTAACAAATGCATGGACTAGTTTCTCAGCATCACCCCTGGACAGGAGATTTCTAATTTTTGCAATATTCCTCAGATGAAAGAAGGAAATTCTAGAAACCTCTTTGATCTGGGATTTAAATGACAGGTCCTGATCAAAAATAACACCAAGATTTTTTACTTTATTATCTGAAATCAGTTTAATCCCATCCAAATGAAGTGACTGGCTAATCAGCTTCTTTTTCAGAGACTCTGGTCCAAAGACTATAACTTCTGTTTTGTCTGCATTCAGAAGCAGAAAGTTAAGAGTCATCCAGGTTTTTATGTCTTCAAGACATGCCTGTAATCTATGTAATGGGTTAGCTTCATCTGGATTTATAGACAGATATAGCTGGGTATCATCAGCATAACAGTGGAAATTAATCCCATGCTGTCTAATAACTCTACCAATTGGGAGCATGTATAAAGTAAAGAGAATTGGTCCTAGCACTGATCCCTGTGGTAGTCCACAGGTAACCTTTGAGCGTGTTGAAGATCTATCATTAACATAAACAAACTGAATTCGATCAGATAGATAAGATTTAAACCAGTCTAGTGCTGTTCCTTTAATTCCAACAAAATATTCAAGTCTTTCTAAAAGAATATTATGGTCAACTGTATCAAATGCAGCACTAAGATCCAACAGGACGAGCACAGATACAAGTCCATTATCTGAGGCCATGAGAATATCATTAGTGACTTTCACCAGAGCTGTTTCAGTGCTATGATGAGCTCTAAAGCCAGACTGAAACTCTTCAAAAAGTTCATTATGGTGTAAGTGGTCGCAAACTTGTTTGGCAACTACTTTCTCAAGAATTTTGGATAAGAAAGGAAGATTGGATATAGGTCTATAATTAACCAAGTCATCTGGGTCAAGAGACGGTTTCTTAAGCAGAGGTTTAATTACAGCAACCTTAAAAGCTTTAGGTACATATCCCTGTAACAGAGATAGATTAATCACATCTAAAATGGAGGAGGAGATCAAAGGGAATACCTCCTTAAATAACCTGGTTGGAACTGGATCTAACATACAAGTTGAAGGCTTAGATGAAGACAATAATTTTGCTAATTCAGAAAGTTCAACTGGATCAAAGCAGTCTAAACCCGGTTCAGATTCCATGACTACCTCAGGTACAATCGCGGATAGAGGAGTGCTTATGATCTTATTTTTAATAAGATCAATCTTATTTATAAAGAATCCCATAAAATCATTGCTGCTAAGAGCAGGTGGAATGGACGGTTCAACAGAGCTATGGCTCTGGGTGAGTTTGGCAACTGTATTAAAAAGAAATCTAGGATTATTCTTATTCTCCTCTATTAATGAGGAGAAGTATGCTGCTCTTGCTTTACAAAGGGTCCTCTTATACAGCAGTAAACCATTTTTCCAGACTAGGAAGGACTCCCGCAGGCCTGTGGAGCGATATTTTCTCTCCAGTTTCCTAGCATTTTGCTTCAAAGTACGCAGCTCTGCATTAAACCAAGGAGCAAGCTTTCTATTTTCAACGGTTTTCATTTTCAAGGGAGCTGCGTTGTCTAAGGCAGTACGCAGAGAACTAGCAACCCCATCAACAAAATCATCAACCTGTGAAGGGGAATAAGCTATGCTTTTGCACTCTGCAGCACTGCTCAGCGACACAGAGGAGAGAGAAAGTGAAGCAGATTCTTTAAAATTTATAACTGCACCATCTGATAAAGATCTACTAAAATTGAACCTTCTTTTGGGGGAGGAGAACTCTGTTAAAGTAATCCTGAAGGTTATTAGAAAGTGGTCAGAGAGGACAGGGTTGTGAGGAAATACTGTTATTTCTTCACATTCTATGCCGTATGTCAGCACAAGATCCAAAGTATGAAGATGAGAATGTGTGGGACTATTCACATTTTGAACAAAGCCAATACTGTCTAAGATAGCATTAAAGGCTTCTCTTAAGCTATCGCCTTCAATGTCAGCATGGATGTTAAAATCTCCCACTATGATGACCCTGTCAGTATTTAATACCAAATCAGAAAGGAACTCTGAAAACTCATCTAAAAATTCAGAGTAAGGACCTGGCGGACGATACAAAGTTACAAAAAGAAGAGGTTTTCTTGCCTTGAAATTTGGATGAGGGAAATTAAGGGTTAAATGTTCAAAAGAGTTGTAGGTATTAACTGTTTTGGGAGTAATCAGTAAGTCAGACTGGAAGATTGTTGCTACTCCTCCTCCTCGCCCAGAACTTCTGGGTATGTGAAAATTTAAATAGCTTGAAGGAGTTGCCTCGTTTATGCTCACATAATCCTCTTGCTGCAGCCAGGTTTCTGTAAGGCAAAACAAGTCAATGTGATTATCACAAATCAAGTCATTAACTAGCAGACTTTTAGAGGAAAGAGATCTTATGTATACTTTTAGAAGTATAAGATATTTTTATTTGCCTTCTGTAAGTCATTTGCTCTATAGATGATGAAGGAGATGATGAAGGAATAGTTTACACTTAAACACCACCTCTACCTCTTTTCCCATGATGATATTAGCATTTTACTGCATTTGTTAAATTTTTTTTCTGAATTCTTCAAATTCACACCATGGCAAGGAGTGCCTCAGCTCCCCATACTTATATTCTTAGCCATGTCTGAATCACCTAACAACTGCAGTCATCAGAGTATTTCTGTAGATTGCATACAAGGGAATGAAAGTGCCCTGTGCTGCTATTGGAGTACTGACTATCTGATTAGACATTAAGTCTCTCAAAATGCTATTTGTCTTTATTTAGGCAATCGTTAATACCAACTGAGTCTTCTGAAGTTTAAGTAAATAAGGCTGAATTGTGCTGAACGCAATGAAAGATAAAGGAACAGGATGCAACATTGCTCTTTATGTCCATGTCTATGGTGGCCTCTTCAACTCCAACTCAACAGCCATGAGCAAATTAAAAGGGATCCTGTTTAGTTGCCTTTGTGCTTGCTCAGGTCTCTCTGCGAGGTTTGTGATGTAGGATGTTAAGGCAACAGGCCAATATTCAGTAGAGTTTTATTTTGCCCTGGAACGAGGCAGGAGATCTTCCACAACATTGGAACTATCTTGTCGTTCGGGCTAAGATGAAGACGTGCCGCAGATGATGCCATAGAATCCCACAGGGTTGCTCTGCACTGACCTAAGGACTCTGAGACTGATATCATCTAAACCTGGTGCTTTAAGGGTGCTGCATACCCCAACAAAAAAATTAAT
Organism: Cyprinodon diabolis; assembly: GCA_030533445.1. NCBI lineage: Eukaryota > Metazoa > Chordata > Actinopteri > Cyprinodontiformes > Cyprinodontidae > Cyprinodon > Cyprinodon diabolis. Next base: position 4,051,075 of record CM060074.1, read on the forward strand.
TTGTACATTTTCTCAAGATGTCAAGAAAAAGAAATATACATCTTTCATGAGAAGCTCAGCCTCCGAAGTCTGAACGTAAAACACATCACAAAAAAAATATATTACGAGTAGGTGACAGAAGAGATGGAGAGAGCCGAGCACACCATTTCCACTAAGTGCTTTGCCAGAAAGAATGTTTGTAAGTGGCCAGAATCAACTCTGTTTGACCTGGAAAAGTTGTTTTTTGTCAAATTATCTGTATATAAGCTATGTTTAAACTAGATATGATTCCCATAAAATAAAAAGGGTATATAATTAGCCCCTGGCATTATATGGGTGAAGTGGTTTAGATTAGATCAGTTTCCCCTGAAAAGCCAATTTTTCCTAGCTTAATAAACCAGACTAAGTCTGAGATTAAATGTGTAATTTAGTCTGGCCCAGATGAATGAGATATCGGAAGATTGTTGATAAGAACGTGTTGTTTTTCAAAGCATGTCTGTGCCTATTGGCCAATGCTCTGACCAATGAACGCTACTGACTGACGTAGTAAGCGCGACAGAAAGCTGGTGGGGTAGTAAAAAAAAACAGCCTGTCGATAAAACGGTGAATAAGTCCTTCTTAAAAATAAATGAGCATAGAGTCTCTTCCTTCTCACGTTTCAACAAAAACCCCAAGTCTAATCCTTCCAAAACTGATTCCGAATGTTCAATAGTTGTCGCCATCTTCCTTGTTGTGCTTTCTCCAGTGTCACATGGCTTTGTCGTCACACCCTCAAAACCCCACCCGCTTTGCATCCAGAAATTCAAAACACATCTCTGTTTTGTGATTGGCCATTTCTAGAGCCTTGGGCATTGATCGAGGCTAGAGCACTCATAGGCAAAAATGATTTTGGCCGCTGGCGGGTGGGGCTAGTTTACTAGGCTACATTTTTCCTTGAAAAACCTCTTTTTTCTATGTAATATCAAGCTTCTGAATGCAAGCTTGGATCAGAGAATTTCTGGTTAAATTCACATTATATTGCATATTTTGAGTTAAATATTATTGCTATCAACGAAAACGACTACAACATTAATGGATGGCATGATGTAGGCAAAGTGGCCAAAACCACCCTTTGCCCTGAAAAGGTTTTTTTTGGTTTTGAGCATCAAGCTGCCGATTGCAAGGTTGGACAAAAGTCTTTCTGGTCAAAATCACTTTATATTGCTATTTTTGAGATAAAAGAAAAAAGCCTTTTACATTAATGCTTGGCCAAAATCGGCTCCATTTACCCTAAAAAGGCTCTTTTTGCCATTTGAAGTTGCTGATTGCAAGTTTGGATCACAACATACGTATCTGTTTAAATTCACTTTGTTTTGCTGTTTTCTAGGTAAATATGATTGCCTGAAAAGAAAAAGGCTGCTATATTAATGCTTGGGATGCTATATGAATGAAGTGGGCAAAAATGGCTCAATTTAACATGAAAAGATGCTTTTTAACATATAACATTAAGCTGCTGTCAAACTAAAAACATCTGGTCGAATTCACTTTATTCATGCATGTTTGTATATTTACTAATAGTATCCTTGTATGTTTAATGCCCTGTGAGTCACTTTGGATTTCCTGGTGTATAAATGTTGATCTGTGAGTGTTCGTCTGACTGGAGGCTGATTCTTGTTCTGAGGGCATCCTTTTGTTTACTGTTGGCTCTGAAGTTCCAAGTTTGCTGCCTGGATCAATGTCTCAATGTCTCTATCTCCCCAACAGACAAGGTGCCTAATTTCTCTCGGCTGGGAGACATTGAGGTAAATGCTGGGCAGAACTCCTCTTTTCAGTGTGTTGCCACAGGCAAAGTCTCTGAGACAGAGCGGTTTGTGCTTGAGGTAAGAACAAGGTTGGATTATTAAAAAGTGCTAGATATGATTTGGAGAAAATAAGTAATTTAGCTTTTTCTATAAATGTACAACACCGACAACAAAACACTCAAATAAAAAGAGCTTGATCTAAATGATGTCCTTGAATTTCCAACTTTTATGTTCTGCCCTGTCAATTTAAAAAAAATCAACAGAAAAGTCAAACCTTTGCATAAGCCGCATTGCTCCAAGCATGGGGAAAAAACAAGCTCGCGTATAGTTCAGAAAATACAGTTTATATTTTGTAAGTTAAATTTACAGAAAATGTGAATCCCTGTATATTTTAGCACTAAACAAATCTTTTTTCAGATGCTGTGCAACAGTAAGTTGAAGTTTACAATACTCTTTTTAAAAACTTAACACATTTGATTTATTAAGTGAGTTTTGGTTCCCAGAAGGTCCTCAAAATATAACTAATCTTACCTTTAAGCTAGTTGTGCCAGTTTAGCTAAGCAAGCGCTTACTGTAACTCAGTGTCTGTCAAGGATAGACCACAAAATGTAAGGAAATAGGGGGCCACATCCTAATGCTCAGTGTTTGCTCAGTCTGGAAACAATTTAGCAAGTGTGACCTGAACAAGAGCAAGACCTTTAGTTACACCCTCAGTTGGCCAGTCCTGCAAAAAGTTAACAGGGAAATCTCCCAATGCTCTTGATGTCAACTTTTTATTGTATATTTTTTTTTCCATTGACCATACTAAAGTATGGCCATTGTCTCCAAAGCACATCTTAAAAACATCCTTCGCCAAATCATGTACTACTATTGAAATGCTCTTTTCACTAGTTAATTAATTTCTGCAACCTGTTCAATGAGCACCAGTTCTTGAGTTCTTACTGAATCTTGTATTTGTGTAAACATAACCTTGGTTTTATCTGACTTCACTAACAGATACATTAAGTGACATCCAACTCTTATCAAATTGGGTGTGACATGATTTTAAAAGCTTGAAAATATAAATATTAAAGTGGGATATCCATTTGTGAAAAAGCAAGAGGCGCAGATCTAAAAATAAAAAATCTGAAACACAATTTTATCTTTAAGATCTTAAAACATTAAACCCTCAACATCTGATTATCTTTTTTATAATTTTCAAATTTACTTCTTTCAAAATAAAGCTGACAAACAGTTTAGATCAGTGGTTCCCTAATGGTGTGCCGCGGCACACTGGTGTGCCGTGAGTCAAGTGCGGGTGTGCCGTGGAATTTTGTGACAACCATGTATGGTCATTACAATATAATAACAGAAAAATAAAAAGCCTATACGGTCATATCACTACTTTGTTTGCATTGATTTTCACAAAACAGAGGCAAACTACATTAAAATAATCTAAAAAGAAAAAAAAACTCAAGGAGAACTCCCTGACCACGGAGATGCGCAGGTAATTATTATCCTGTGGCGCAAGGCTTTGGAACAGGGCACGATGGAGATGTTCCCGCTGGCATCAGCTGCGCCGCAGGCAGCAAAGGAGCGTGCATTATATGCCGAACACCTTCAGAGCTTAAAAGAGAGGTTTGAGCGCTACTTTCCACATGTTGCTGACGTTGAGGATTACGACTGGATCCGAGACCCATTCAACCAGGAATCTTCAACAGAAAAACTGACAATGAAAGAAAGAGAGGAGTGTGCAGAGCTCCGTGCGGACCGCACATTAAAACTCAAATTTAGTGAGCTCCCCCTGGATCAGTTTTGGTTGGCTTCTGCATCAGAATACCAAAACATCTCACGCCACGCAATAGGCTCTATGCACAACTCCACCACTTCCTGAACTTCAGGAGGCTCCTTTGTTTCCTGTCTTTCATGATTGGATGCACTGATTAATCCAAGCGTGTATGACCTAAGTAACTGGCCAGACACACCTGGATTAATCAGTTCGTCCAGTAATGAAAGACAGGAAACAAAGGAGCTACCTTAAATTCAGGAAGTAGTGGAGCTGTGCATAAAGCCCATTAAGTAACTTCTTCTTTTCCCCACTACTTACCTGTGTGAGCTGGCGTTCTCTACTCTGGTTTACATGAAGAACAACAGGAGGTCACGGCTCTCTGTTGAACAGGACTTGCGTGTGGCCCTCTCCTCAGTGCCACCAAGGATTAAAAAATCTGTGCGCACCAACAGGCACACGTGTCTCACTAATTTGTAAGCAGACAAAATATTTACAACAGTACACGTTTCAATGCTGATAAAAAAACATTTATTATTTGTAGTTCAGGACAATGGACAGTGCAGCTTCCTTGCATTGACAGTTCTTTGTGCTTAATTTCTGCTGAGTTTTCTTTGCTTCGTTTTTAATTTTGTGAACCATGAATTAAATAGGCGTGTGGCTGCTTTAATGAAGCCTATTTTGATGAAGTTTCAAATTAAATTTTGGAATATTTTGTTAATAAATATTTCATGAGTAATATAGTTGTCTTGTCACAATTTATTTTTAATTAGTACATAATTATAACAAATATTTTGCTAAACACGATGGATGACACAGGTTTTAAATGCTCTTTAGCACAATAAGTGTGCCTTGAGATTTTTACTTGTCCTTTGGTGTGCCTTGGGCACAAAAAGTTTGGGAACCACTGGTTTAGATAACTGCTTCTGCTCATTATTTCAAAGAGGTGCATATGCTGTATCTAGCACCTGGAACAATACATATAAAGCACAGGTTTCCCAATTCCCCCCCTACGGTGTGACCCATTTGCCAGTCTGTTGGAGCACTTTCATATTGGCATGATATGAACAGAGATATCGTCTCCAGTATGGGTGATGGGAAACTATAACCCAGAGGCAGTAAGAAAAAGCTGTATTAAAGATGATACCTTTTTGTTTAATATCTTGCCTTGTCACATGGCATATAACAGCCCTATATTGTCTTTGTGCCCAGCGTATCACATTGATGGACCATAATTAAGAAAGTTAGTTTCTCTATGTGCTTTTTGTCTCATCAGCGAAGAAACGGCGCAGTGCTTCACCCCTCCTTGCTGTCACGGTTGAGCCACAATCGGCTGGTGTCCACTTTTCAAATCGAGGCGCAGCGTGGAGAGCAAGACCTTTACCGCTGCATCGCTCTGTCCCCGAGAGGTGCAGCCGTCTCCAACTTTGGAGAGTTAATTGTCAGAGGTAAATAAATCCTACAGGTATATCTCTGTCTGAAAAAGTACATGTTTTAAAGTTTGTTACATTTTTTGTAGATCAAGTGATGAAGTTAGTATTTACATTCAATATAGTCACACTTAAGACTACATTTTAACATGTAGTAGAGTGTAAGGCGTGAATAAAATCACCTGTTATGCCACAGATGCATTTGGCTGTTGTGTCTGTAGCTTATCAACAACTGAACTGATGACATAATACAGTGTCATCGACAGCAGCTGGTGGAATATTAACAGCTACCAAAATACCACTAGTAAACCCTCTGGGTAAATAATAAATTAAAATAAACTGCTTTATAGAAGAGATAGTTCTAATTTCCTGCCCCTATTTCTTCTCCCTGCTCCTGCTCTGCATCCACAGTGCCTCCTTTTCAACTCAGTTGTTTGTGGTCCCTGGTGGTGCCTTCTGATGTTCGTCAGTGATCACTGAATGGGGTGTAAAGGAGGGCTGGACAATTTAACACTGCACTTTCACTTTAATTCATTAGACTATCAACGTCAATATTTACTGTACTGCACGTTAATGCATGTGGTGAAAGACTGTTGTTTACTGCTGTGTTGTAGGGGTTTGACTCATACTCCGGAACAGTAAGTGGCGATAATGCACCAATGACCTGACTGAAAGCCTGCCGATGTTTCAAACAGAGGAGAAGACGGCTGTGCTGGCTGTTGTGAAAACAGGAAAGGAAAAAGCAAAACGAGGAAAAACTGAAGCAGATATGGAGAAGGCTAAAGCCACAGAGCTTTTAAATGGCCATTTTCAATTTTAAGTGCTTCCAGGAGGCGGTTATGATAGAAATATAATTATTTGTTTAATTATTTGTATATACAAATAAATAGAAAAAAAAAATCAAGAAATCAAGATGTATGATTTTTTTAAGATCATGTCTCTCACAGTGGACATGAACTTAAAATTTTACACCCCTCCATGATTTCTAAGTGGGAGAACTTAGCAGGGTTTTCGAATACTTTTTTCCTTCCTGTAATATTCAGCAAGGCCATTAAATACAGTGACCTATCGTCCCTATTTTTGGACCACCTGTGTAAGGCTAAAGTTGTTCCTTGAAACGTCCCCGATTTTACTATTTTATGAATGAGAGGGGGAGGTGATGTTTGCAGGCTGTTGTTACGGTAGAAAGAGCTGGTGAGCATGGTGCCCATAGCAACAGCAGTTGCGGAGCGGAGAGCACCACTTTTAAAGAAGATGAGGAAGTTTATTATAACCAGTGTTGGGCACGTTACTTTGAAAAAGTAATTAGTTATAGTCACTAGTTACTTCTCCCAAAAACTAACTGAGTTACTAACTGAGTTACTCCACAATAAAAGTAAGTAGTTACTAGTAAAAGTAACTATTGTATTACTTTTGCGTTTCTCGCCCCTGTAACCCTCACCACCCAGCCCCCACCTTCTCGCCGTGTGTTATACTTTATATATATATATATATATATATAAGTAAGTTTTTATTGTTGGGAGAGTTTTTTTACACACATTTTCACGTGATTTGAAAAAGTCTGGTGATTTTCCACCAAATGGCGTGATTTTTGTCCACCTAGCGGTGATTTTGATGTAGTTACCAAAACAACAAACAAGCTAGAAAGCGCTATCATATGGCAGTCTTCTGTTCAGTGATGCAGGTCATACATTAAAAAAAATGTTTATTAAATTTTCTCTTAGACATTGGAGAGGTGCATTTAAATGTTATAGAGCTAAACAGGTTAGATTGGTGACCTGTTATGTTATTATTATTGTCTTGTTGCTGCATTTATTTTGTCAGAGAAAACTAATCCTGAGTCAGTTAAAAGTCAGGGAATTCTGAAATGATGTCAGACTGTGGAAACCCTGAATAAAATAACTATGTATAATGATTCTCTAGAAAAGTCACATTATATTAATAGTATTATCTTGTATGAACATACCGTGACTCTAAAATAAAAGTTATTCATTTGTGACATTGACTTCTGTCTTGTGATTTATCTTAATTTTTTAACCTGTCAAGTTTTTTTTAGATTTTTAACATTACAATTTATATTTTTCCAAGCACACCACAGTTTAAAGCAAAGTTTAGTTTGAAATGTGCAGGAAGGATTGAAAAGCATGTTAACACGGTAATGTAGGCTTGAGTTCATTATCTGACGCATGCAGATACACACCAGGAACCTGGAAACTTAAAAGATACTGAATTACAAAAAACATTTAAAAAATAAACATGTTTCATTGATATATATATATACAAAAATGAATATTAGGAACTATATTTATCAAACATGGCAAGTAAAAATTGTTTCTGGGCAAATGAAATGTGAAAGTCAAGTGGTAAAAATCCTTAACATCTACCCCTGTATATATATATATATATATATATATATATATATATATATATATATATATATATATATATATATATATATATATATATATATACATTTAAATTCACAAGTCAAAGGGTGGAGTTTCTGTTTATTTCTGGGTCCATAGTCACAGTTCTGTCATTAAAATGTTTATATTCAGACAGTAAAGATGCTATTCAGTGAGTGACGTAACTTGCTTTGCACACTGTCTTTTTTTATTCCAAGCAAAAATAAAAACAGCAAGAATTTTGTAGAGGTCACCAGAAATACCATTTAATAAACTCACAACAATGTAATTTTCTATTACAGCCCCCCCCACACCGGTTGCTCCCCCCCAACTGCTGCATGCAGGGTCTACATACCTGATCATTCAGCTCAACATCAACTCTATTGATGGAGATGGACCTGTCATACGGCGAGACATCCAATACCATGCAAGTCAGTCGACCTGGATAGAGACTTATGTGGTGAACTCGCTTACTTACAAGGTTTGGCACCTGGAGCCAGACACAGAGTACTACATCAGTGTCGTGCTAACCCGCCCCGGGGAGGGGGGCCCTGGAGCACCAGGACCACCACTGGTCAGCAGAACAAAGTGTGCAGGCAAGTATATTCTTTTTAACTTAAAAATCTAAATTGTTTTCATCGATTGGTATTTACCCACCCTTACTCTGGTGAAATTAAAGGTAGATTTTCCCTAATTTTTGAAAGAAACCTTCCTCTCCACAAAAAAAAAAAATGCATATGCACAACCTGGAACCTGCCCCCGAGAGGGAACATCTATCAAAGTGTGCGAGAGCATGCATGAGCCCCTTTCTCCTTGTGCAGTCTCTGTTTGCAAATTGCTTCTTGCATTGGTCATAAAAGCTTACTTTCCAAAATAAGATTTGCAATTTGGACATGTTTGTGGGGTAAATATGGATCTGTTGCCACCCTATAACTACTAACGCTGCAATTTACAAAATAAATAAACATATCTACCCTGGAAAATAACAATATAGAGGAGATAACTTTTACTAGCATTGAAGAGAAATAGATTTCTCCAAACTAAAGTTTGCCATCAGATCTCCCCGTCTGTGACTAGCAGTTTGCTCATACCAGGGCTTAAGAGCCATGCGCACATTATTTGAGATGGCAATAACAAATTAAACAAATCTACAAAAAAAGTTTGGATGAGCAGCAGTGTGGAAAAACCATGCATCCAGGAAAAATGCAGTTCCCCAAAGTCTGGTTTTCAAAAAGGAACAAAAAGAAAGGAGAAAGAGGCGAGGGGGAGAAAGGCGTCCCTACGATGACCTTGTTTGTCCTGAAAGGTTTGTTACCTGAATAGTTCAAATCAATGATAGATTGTTAACCTGTTAAGTAAAATAATCTAACTATCTTTTTGCTACAATTAATTTGTTAATCCACCTCAAGGTCAGAGGGGAATCACATCATTAATCATGCCAACCAGCTGGGTAATGTCTGAAATGGAACATGATTGCAAGTTTTTTATTGTTTAATTCAGCATTTAATGAGCCGATTGTGTGTCTACAAATAACTCAGAGCAGAGCGGTGTATGCAGTTCACTGCAGCGAGGAATGCTCTGATTTTTAAAAAAAAACTCTCCAAAAAGGCATGGCTCAACACAGACAGGCTGCCTCCTCCGCACAAGATTCTGCTGTCCGCATATACCTTAAGGACATCCGTGTGAGGACCAGAATGTTCACATTTTAGATAAAGAAGAGAAGTGGTTTGAAAGGGGTGTGAAGGAAGCCATTTATGTTAAAAGAGAAAAAACAACCTTAAAGAGAAGGGGGGACTCAGGTTTCAGCTCTCAAAAATCTATAACACAGCGATACAGTTGATTCTTTCCCAATAACATCTCAACCTCCATCGCTATGCAGGGGAACAAAATAATTCACCAGGTCAACAATGACACTTAACGACTGCCTTTTCAGAGGAATGGGCCAGCATCGGTTAATGTAGGCCAATAACGACCTCAACGACTCCCATTGTTAAGGGGTGGAGCTGGTTTTTCAGTTTCAGTGTACATCTTTTCTAAGCTTTTACAAGTCTTTTGTTGGGCTAATTAATAAAAACCTGGAACTCAACGCTAATCCAGACCTTTTGAATTGAGAAAGCTTCCTGGATGGGAAGTGACAGGTCTTCAAACTTGGAAAACACACTCAAGTGGTTTGTTTTTAAAACTTTTTGTAATGTATCTCTGCTTGTTTCAGTATTTCTGCTTCTGTCTCCTTAAACCCCAGTCGGCCTCAGCAGATGGCCGCTCACACTGAGCCTGGTTCTGCTGGAGGTTTCTTTCTGTTAAAAGGGAGTTTTTTCTCTCCACTGTCGCTATAAGCATGCATTGTGTGAGGGATTGATTTTTGTGTCAATGAGTCGATGCAATTAACTGGTTTTCCTTAGATAGAAAACTTTGAATCAATTTGACTGGATGATCTGGTGAACTGTAAAGTGCCTTGAGATGAAATGTGTTGTTAAATACCCATATATAAATAAATTGAATTTAATTGAATTGTGTGTCTTTCAGAGCCCAAGCGTGCCCTGCGTGACCTCACGGCGACAGAGATCCAGCCACGTTTTTTGTCCCTTCAGTGGGAGCCAGTAGGCTACAACCTCACACGTTGCCACACATATTCACAGTTTCTCTGCTACCGCTACACCATGGCGACAGGGAACGGCGGGGGAAACAATGCCACCATAAAAGATTGCCTGTTGGTGGACAGCAATAGCTCTCATTTTACACTGAGGGACCTGCCACCTTTTCATGTGATTTATGTAAGCCTAGGACTGGCCAACCCAGAGGGCAAGAAGGAGAGCCGGGAAGTTACCTTTCAGACAGACGAAGATGGTAAATACAAATTGAATTGCTCTTATTTTATGGTAATAAATGATCTGCATAAAAGGCATATTTGTTAAATAATGCATGAAATAAGGCTTATTGAGTGGCATAACTTCCTACGTTTGTAGTATCTTCATTCATTGGTAATTGCTCTTCATCGGCCTTAAAAATCTAGGCTTTTAGTTGTTTACTCATGCAACAAATAGAAACAACTAAATGGAAGATCTGCCCTTTAAACACAGGCTAGTGACTATTAATCAGCTTAGCCTTTGTCTTATGCTATGTTCACAAAGCACATGATTTCGGAAGCAAATAAAGCAACTGCCGCTTCCTTTTTGATTCTTGAACATATAAATGAGATGTGGCTCAAGAGCATCTATGATGCTCCTGAGGTGCGTCAAGTAAGGTGTGAACAGGTGTGTGTATGCCTCTGCTGCTCCTGTGTTCAGTGGCAGAGAGTGGCAAAAACTTTGTCAATACATTGTCTCGACAGTCAGTTCATCAAGATAATGATCATACCTTTAAATATTATTTTGTTGTCGGAGCCGCGCAGACCCCCACATACCTGTGGTGCACTGTCACCAGGAACCCCCAGCAGCAGCTGCCTCAGGCTGGGTCACCTGTTGGGGGTTTTCCCCTATTGTGGTGATTGGAAGTAGATGTTAGTGTTTTCAGTGTTTCCCACAGGATTTCAGGAGACTTTGGTGGGAGAGTCTCTGACCCTCTATTTTGCAAGTTCTCCCACTTAGAAATCGTGAAGGGGTCTGAAATTGTCATCGTAGGTGCATTTCCATTGTGAGAGACATGATTAAAAAATCATGCATGGCGCGGAAAGTTCCGCTGCTTAAACCATCACATGTCAAGGCCAGTCTGAGGTTTGCCAAAGACCATTGGGATGATCCTGAGGAGTCATGGCAGAAACTCATTTGGTCAGATGAGACCAAAATAGAACTTCCATCCATCCATTTTCTTACACGCTGAATCCCAAGCGGGGTCGCGAGGGGTGCTGGTGCCTATCTCCAGCTGTCTATGGGCGAGAGGCGGGGTACACAAGACCCTTCCATGATTTCTAATTGGAAAACTGTAGCAGGATGTTTTAGTTTATTTCTGCTCTCTATATATAAATATATATGTGAATTCTGACGGAGTAACAACCTCTTTCAGCCTGACAGTCTGACCTATCCTTTCAAAATCATGCTGTTTCAAATGTTGCGTAAGAGGCGTAAGATTTCTAGTTTCAATAGACATCAAGAATATGCACATTGACATAAGGGAATCTAAGGAGCCAAGTCTAACTTTATAAAAAAAAAATTACCTAGTTTAAGTTTGAATAACTTTTTTTCTTCTATAACCTTTAAATATTTGGTTTCTGTTTCTTCTGCTTTGTCAACTTTCTCTTGTATTATGCTTTGCCTCTTGATGTTTGTGTAATTAAGACCCGGAATAAACTGTCCAAAATGACTTTGATTGGCATTACAAAATAAGTTTTCATCAATTCAGATTAGACAAAGAGTGCTAATTGGCCATTTGGGGTGGAGTGATGCAAAAAAAAATAAATAATTTAGGAGAAACCTAAATAACCAATAAAAGGCCAGCTTTAAGTCTCTTGCATTTCTTTAAAAAAAAAAAAATCTTAATCTCAGTTAGGAACATAATACTCTAGCAGATCTCTGATTTATTACACCTCTTGATTGGCTTAAATCAAGCTAAATTAGGAGAACCATGATGTATTGTTTATATTAATACTGGGACTCTTGCTTCAACCTTTTGGATCAGCGTCTAACTTACAACTTGTAAGTTACATATACCTAAAGCAGTTTTTAAAGCATCGCTCCTGGACATGGCATTCATAGTTTTGGCAATGTTCTGGAGGTAAAATGAAACTAGCTCTCGAAGCCTCTTTATTAAAGGCTTTGTCACCAACATTCACACAGAGAGGTCCATTTAGTCTAGACCCATATTGAATGCTTGTTTCAGACAAAATTGTTTTTGTTTTGTCCTAATTATAGTTCCTGGAGTCATTGCTTCAGAGTCTTTGACCTTCACTCCAATGGATGACATGATCTTTCTTAAGTGGGAGGAGCCTGCGGAACCCAATGGCCTAATCACACAGTATGAGGTAAAACATTCACATATCACTGAATCCTCAGTAAATCCTCTCTAGCTGTGATTTTCACATGTATAACCCTACATACCACAGAGTTGCGATTGTTGTTCTGGAGTTCCTCTGTTTACAACTTACTTTTACGACTGAAAATATGGTTAGGAAAAATCCTTTAGTTTCTGAGAAGCAGTGTTTATTTCATCAGCTTTTTTTAATTTAGTCTTAGTCACAATGACAAAAATCTATTTTAGTCTTAGTCATATTTAGTCATTGTTGGGATCTGGAGCTGTACCACCTTCCTCCAGCAGAGTGCGCCGTGGGTCTCCTGGAGCTGAAGTCTTCCAGCACACCTGAGACGCATCTACTCATCAGGAGACCTGCCCTTTATAACCAGCTGCCAGACCTTGCTTCGATGCCGCAGTGTTGACCTTAGTTTGGTTAGCGACCTGAGCCTTCGAAACTGATAAGAATCTTAGTTGTCTCTAGAGAGAGATCTGATTCTAACTCTCTTCTGTTTTTGTCTCTACGGAAACCTGTCTCTAGCCTGAAGCTCTGGATGAGCTTAACCTGCCAATCTGCCCTGGTGAGCCAGACCTGAAGATTCCTATGTGGATTCTCCTGCTGCTCTTAGTGAAGAACTGAAACTCTAATCAAGGTCTGCCATTCAAAGTGAGAAGCTAGACGCTGCAGCTGCTCGTGTACTCTGCTGAACAAACAGTCTTTGGACCCAACGGTTCCTCCTCTCTCAAAGAGAAGCCCGGATTCAGTCAAGGTAGAATTCTGAATTATCTAAGGACTCATGCTCATCTGCCTGCCTTTCTAATCAAACTATCATCTCTGCAGACTTCAGTGAACCAGCCCGGACCAGTTCAAGATCCTGTACTTAATTTGTATTATTGCACATTCAATAAACTCTGTTAAACCTTTTACCCAGCCTCCGTTGTGTTCTGCATGTGGGCTAAGCAACTAAAACCCATCATGACAGAACACTGCGGCCAAACACAAAGCCCAGCAGATCACCTCCGTAGGAAGCTTGAGGAACAGGACGCTCAAATCCTTGGACATGCGCATACCCTCCGTGAGTTGCATACTAAAGTTGAACACCAAAATCAGATGCTACAAACATATGCCAGTTACATGGGTAATGCTAACGCCACGCCAGCGGTACGTCCAGTTCCGGATCCACTTCCGCCTCCAAGGTCACCGGCAGTGACGTCATTTCCTGAGTTCCGTCCCAGCCTGCCTGAAAGATTCTCAGTTAACCCAAAAGATTGTTAGGGATTTTTGTTCCAATGTCGATTACTTTTTGAACATTCTCCTGGCAGTTTTCCGAATGATAGAAAGAAAATATCATTCATTCTTTCTCAACTCACTGGACGAGCCCTTGAATGGGCGGAGGCAAGGTTCTCCTCTGAATCCAGTTTCACTTGTACTTTTTCCGAGTTTATTTCAGAGTTTTCCCAAGTTTTTAACCACGACTCTGATAAAACTTTTGACTCCCGAGCCCTGCTGAATTTAAGACAGGGAAATTCCACAGTGGCTGAGTTTTCCATCGACTTCCGGGTCAAGGCCGCAGCCTCTGGATGGAACGAATGTGCACTTAAGAGTGCCTATTTTAAGGCCTTAAATGATAACATCAAGGATGAACTAGCCACGATCGACGAACCAAATAGTTTGGAGGATTTAATTCGTTTAACCATCAGATTGGATAACAGGCTCCGAACTAGAAACAACACTAGACAAAGAACTCTGGATTTTTCTGTGTCAACCCCTGCATTAAATAATGCTTCTGTTTTTTCTGGATCCACAGAACCCGTTTCCAAGCCAAAGGTTAAAAACCAGACTCTTTCTGTTCCAGTCCAAGTCTCTCACACACAAGGCTAACCCCTGAGGAAAGACAACGACGATTCAGGGGCAATCTGTGTCTATACTGTGGTGAGACTGGCCATTTCATAGCTTCATGTCCGGCTAAGTCAAAAGCCAGGGCACATCAGAGGAACTGAGGAGTCTGACGGGCCATTTGAAAACTGAAAAAGCTCCTCATCTGATGTTACCAGCTACACTTTTTTTTTCTAACCAGAATCTCACCCTGTCTGCTTTCATTGACGCCGGATGTGAGAGTAACCTCATTGATTCTAACCTGGTCCAGCAATTACAAATTGAAACTGTTCCGTTATCCAAGCCTCTCAGAGTATCCGCTATTGATGGAAAGAAACTCCATCAAGTCACTCATCAAACACAACCTCTAGAACTTTTGATCTCCGGAAATCATCGTGAGACATTAACCTTTTTTGTTTTTCCTTCTGCATGTTCCCCCTTGGTGCTTGGATTCGAGTGGCTGGAACGTCATAATCCCCATATCAACTGGACTGAACGCCACATTGAGTCTTGGTCCACCTCCTGTCACGAGACATGTCTTCGTTCTGCAGCTCCCGCTGTTCAGTTTCCTAGAGGTAGGGGGGAGATGGACTCTCCTGACCTTACTTCTGTTCCTTCCGAGTATCATGATCTGGCACCAGTCTTCAGTATTATTGAGTCTCTGGCTGCTGGGATAATCCGCCCATCTTCCTCTCCTCTTGGTGCTGGTTTCTTTTTTGTGGGCAAAAAGGATGGTTCCCTACGACCCTGTATAGATTACAGAGGTCTTAACCAGATAACCGTCAAAAATAAGTACTCACTACCATTACTGGCATCAGCATTTGAACCTGTTCAGGGTGCAACAGTCTTCACCAAGCTCGATTTGAGAAATGCTTATCACCTTCTTAGGATAAGAGAAGGAGACAAATGGAAGACAGCCTTTAAGACCCCCTTAGGCCAATTTGAGTACTTGGTCATGCCTTTTGGTCTCACAAACGCTCCAGCCTGTTTTCAAGCTCTAGTCAATGATGTCCTCAGAGATTTTTTGAATATATTCGTGTTTGTGTACATTGACGACATTTTGATCTACTCCAAGAACCTATCTGAGCATAAGAAACATGTCCGTCTGGTCCTTCAGAGACTTTTGGAAAACAAGCTCTTTGTGAAGGCAGAAAAATGTGAATTTCACCAACCATCTGTCACTTTTTTAGGGTTTGTGCTCGAGGGCGGGCAGGTTAAGCCATCCGAAGACAAGATAAAGGCAGTTCTTGACTGGCCGACACCTGAAAACCGCAAACAGCTCCAGAGGTTCCTTGGTTTTGGAAACTTTTACAGACGCTTCATAAGGAATTACAGTCAAACAGCTCTACCTCTCACAACCCTGACTTCGGTAAAGAAGACTTTTCAATAGACACCTGAAGCTCAAAAAGCTTTTGAAAAATTAAAAACCCTGTTTTCTAGAGCTCCCATTCTGATCCAGCCAGATGCGTATAAACAATTTATCTTAGTGGTGGATGCCTCAGACTCCGGTTTTGGAGCTGTTTTATCTCAGCAACTTGACTCAGACCAAAAGATTCACCCCTGTGCCTTTTTTTCTCGTAGACTCTCACCAGCGGAGCAAAACTATGATGTCGGAGATCGTGAACTTCTAGCCATCAAACTCGCCTTGGAGGAGTGGAGACACTGGCTCGAGGGGGCCGAGCATCCAGTTTTGGTCTGGACAGACCATAAAGACCTGGCCTATCTCCAATCCGCCAAACAAGCTAACCCACGTCATTCTAGATGATCATTGTTCTTCTCCCGATTCAATCTCATAATCTCTTACAGACCTGGTTCCAAGAACGTCAAGCCCGATTCTCTCTCTCGTCTTTACTCTGCTGATCAACCTGAGACGCCCGAGCCTGTTCTTCCTGCCTCCTGTACTGTAGGAGTGGTTTCCTGGGAGATCACTGATCTCATCAACTCTGCCCTTGCCTCTGAACCTGACCCAGGTAACGGCCCTCCAAATAAAACCTATGTTCCTTCTTCTGTCAGATCCCGCCTGATCCAGTGGATGCATGCAGGTAAATTTTTCCGCCCATCCTGGAGTGAGCAGAACAATAGCCCTGGTTACAAGACGTTTCTGGTGGCCATCCTTACACAAGGACGTAAAAGAGTATGTTTTGGCATGTCCCATCTGCGCCAGAAACAAAACCTCTCACCAACCACCTTCTGGCCTGCTGCATCCTCTACCTGTTCCTACCCGTCCCTGGTCTCATATTGCCGTAGATTTTGTCACTGGTCTCCCGATTTCCAGAGGTATGTCCACCATTTTAACCATAGTCGACCGTTTCTCCAAGTCTTGTCATTTAATTCCCCTCAGAAAACTTCCCACGGCTTTCCAGACGGCACAGCTTCTGGTGAAGCATGTTTTCCGGCTCCATGGCATCCCACAGGAAATTCTCTCTGACCGCGGCCCACAGTTCATTTCTCAAGTCTGGAAAGCCTTCCGTTCAGCTTTAAACTGTAAGTCCTCTCTAACCTCTGGTTATCATCCACAGTCTAACGGGCAGACGGAGAGAATGAATCAGCAACTAGAGTCCACTCTCCGCTGCCTGACCTCAAACAACCCCACCGACTGGAGTCAGTACCTGACCTGGATCGAATACGCCCACAACTCACTCAAGTCAGCTTCCACTGGTTTATCCCCGTTTCAGGTATCTCTCGGTTATCAGCCTCCACTTTTCCCTGCAGACGAGAGAGAGATTTCGGTCCGTTCAGTCCATCAGCACATCCGTCGTTGTCAGAGGGTCTGGAAGGACACCATCGCCACCCTCAACCGTTCTTCTGTCTCAACTAAACGCTTCGCTGACTCCAAGAGACGCCCGGCCCCTGACTACTCCATTGGCCAAGAGGTATGGCTCTCTACACGAGACATTCCCCTCAAGGGTATGTCTCGAAAGCTGTCCCACCGGTTCATTGGTCCTTACAAATAGCCCAGATCATCAACCCCTCTGCTGTACGTTTACACCTTCCTCCGAGTCTCCGCATCCATCCCACGTTCCATGTCTCCCAGATAAAACCAGTTGTTTCTAGCCCCCTGTGCCCTCCATCCGACTCCCCTCCACCCGCCCGGGACATCGATGGACATCCTGCCTTCACCGTCCGCCGGATCGTGGACTCCCGTCGGCGAGGTCGCGGTTGGCAGTACCTCGTCGATTGGGAGGGCTACGGTCCGGAGGACCGCACATGGGTTCCAGGATCTTATCTCCTCGATCCGTCCCTGATCGAGGAATATGAGAGCTCCCTCCCGTCGACATCTTCTGGACCGCCAAGAGGGACGGTCGTTGAGAGGGGGGTACTGTTGGGATCTGGAGCTGTACCACCTTCCTCCAGCAGAGTGCGCCGTGGGTCTCCTGGAGCTGGAGTCTTCCAGCACACCTGAGACGCATCTACTCATCAGGAGACCTGCCCTTTATAACCAGCTGCCAGACCTTGCTTCGACGCCGCAGTGTTGACCTTAGTTTGGTTAGCGACCTGAGCCTTCGAAACTGATAAGAATCTTAGTTGTCTCTAGAGAGAGATCTGATTCTAACTCTCTTCTGTTTTTGTCTCTACGGAAACCTGTCTCTAGCCTGAAGCTCTGGATGAGCTTAACTTGCCAATCTGCCCTGGTGAGCCAAACCTGAAGATTCCTATGTGGATTCTCCTGCTGCTCTTAGTGAAGAGCTGAAACTCTAATCAAGGTCTGCCATTCAAAGTGAGAAGCTAGACGCTGCAGCTACTCGTGTACTCTGCTGAACAAACAGTCTTTGGACCCAACGGTTCCTCCTCTCTCAAAGAGAAGCCCGGATTCAGTCAAGGTAGAATTCTGAATTATCTAAGGACTCATGCTCATCTGCCTGCCTTTCTAATCAAACTATCATCTCTGCAGACTTCAGTGAACCAGCCCGGACCAGTTCAAGATCCTGTACTTAATTTGTATTATTGCACATTCAATAAACTCTGTTAAACCTTTTACCCAGCCTCCGTTGTGTTCTGCATGTGGGCTAAGCAACTAAAACCCATCATGACAGTCATTGCCTTACCAATTTAGTTTTACTCTTAGTCTAAATGACGAAAATCAATTTTAGTCTTAGTCATATTTTAGTTATTTTTGTCATTTTAGTCAAATTTTAGTCATTTTAGTCAACGCTGTAAAAAATAGAACTTCTCCACATACTGACTGCATTTCTTCTCATGCTGGAAGGTTAATAGTTCCAAGTTTGTTGTATTCTTTGATGGCAGTGTTGGGAGCTCTCTTGAAAGTTTTGCTCCATCAATGCCCTGCTGGCTGTACTGAATAAGAGCAGCAGGGTTTGACACTTCTGTAGCAACTCTTTTTCTTCTAAAATGGGGAAATCAAGGAGCACACCAAACATATTATTCACTCCAAGATTCCGAAATCTCTCATTACTTGAAGAGGTGGCCGCATCCATGACTACATTAAAAAGTGTGGTTTTCATTTTTTGTAGTGCATCTTGAATTTGCTCATCTGGATACCTCATAGCTTTTTCTTTTTTAGTTCACATCTCCATTATAACTGTCTGTGCGTATTTCGGTTGGAGGCTGAAAAGAGCTTGAAAAGTTTTCTCAGATGCCCAAAGTAGCCGAGGGTGAGCTTTTTGCAGCATCAGCTACTACCAGATTTAAATTGTGAGCACCCATGGGACATAAAACTAAGCCGTAACACCTTAATTTTTTCCCCCTTCATATTGGCTCCATCGTCATACGACTTGCCTCTGCAGTCCTCAAGTGGGATGTTAAGTTCCTCTTGCCTTTTTAGGATAAGAAATTACAAATGTTCTCCAGTTGACTGCTCTGACACCAGAATGCCTAAGAAATGCTCTTTTACTTGAGGAATGTCTTCTTGTGAAATATTTTAAACCAATATTTCCTTCAGCTAGGGACTGAATTTTTACCACCACTCGGTGTAGAACGTCACGTCAAGCCACCATTTTCTCTCACCCTAGGAAGCCATTGCCATCGCTTTTTCATCTATTGTAAGCCCTTTTGTAAAACGGACCTCCAAGTCCTTCCATGTTGCCATGTGATCATTATGATCCTGGCTATTTTGAGCACCTTGAGGAAGTTACTTGCATTTTTTCAGTACTTTAGTGCTCACCTGTTCAGTTTGTACTGTTTTAGAAAAAAAAGTTTGCAACAGAAGCAGTGCAAGTTATCGTATTTTTAGAGACAGCTTCTTCAGACTTGTTCTCCATTGATTAAGAGTCTGTTCCCTTTTTTATGCTCACACCTTCATCCGTTTTTTGTTATAGGGAAAGTGAAGCTGTTTTCTATTTGAAATGGACCTCTCTGAACCAACTCTGTTAGTACCTTATAGGTTAGAGGTTATGATCAGGTTTACTGCAGCAACAGGATGACTGCTTGATGCTGCTTTATCATTGCTGGGCTGTGCAACTGAGGTGGAGGCAACAGAATTTGCAGGTGTAGGTCCAAAAACCTCAGCAGTGCATCTGAAGAAGTTAGAGTAATATGTTGTATTACTGCAATCATATAATACTGTCAAGAACCGGGGACAGATGGACCCAGTATTCAGGAGAGACAGTCAGTAGGAAAGTTCAAAAGATTTATTAAAATAAAAACAAAACAAAAGCGGAGCTGTGGCTCGCGGACACTGCAGGCGGGGGGGCGGGGCACCGCCCAATCTCAGACACTCTGGTTTAACAGTCCAGACCACGAGTGTCCCCAGTGCTGCAGTCCCAGAGGTGATGCTGGAAGCTGATCCTGGTGAGGGATCCAGAACAGACAGGAACAGGCAGGATCCAGATCAGGCAGGAACAGAGACAGGTGGCAAGATCCAGACTTCCAGACATGCACAGGCTTCCAGGAGGGTTCAGAGTCAGACTGGGACCAGAAGCATGACCAGGTGGTCACGCAGAGGAGCAGACAGGATCAGGTGCAGACAGGCAGGCACAGTGGAAGAGGGTAGCCGAGACTGGACGTAGAAACCGGAACTTGAAGCTGGACTTTAAACTGGTCTCCACCCTGGAGCCAGGCTTACTTTGATAAAAACTGAACCTCCCCCCATAATGAGCCAAAAACCCAGAGGACTCCGTGGGGGAGGAACAGTGGACGATCAGGAGACGAGACGAACACAAAAACCCTCTTTCCACTGGCTGCTAGGATCCAGGACATGAACCATGAACTAAAACTGAACAGACAAACTGACAGAAAGACAAGAAATTATTTGGCCCTGAATGCTCAGGCTGAACTGAATTTAAACCAGAGGAAACAGGTGAGAGGAATAAATTGTAATTGAGGCAGGGAGGGAAAATGGCAGGTGAGAGGAATTACTAATTAAGGGAGAGCAAACAGGCCAGATCATGACAGAAGCAGACAGTTTAGGACACTTTGACGTGGTGAGATTTTAAACGCAACAAATAATTAAAACCGAGTGGGAAGTTTTTGGGGGGTTAATTTTCTATGAAGGTACAGGCAAATGCAAATGGCGCCCCTTGGTGGTTTGCACCCTTAGCATTTGCCTGTACTGACACAGATCGGCCCTGGTTACAGTATTACAGAAGCTATAACAATTACCTTTGGATCATCAACTGGGAAAGCAGCAATCTACGATTTAAGCCCCATATCAGCCTCTGAGTATATTTAAAATTTCTTCTACCATCACAGCATCTTGGCTTGGATCCCAGCCACACCCATATTAGGAGCCTCTTCATAATGATTCGTCCGTGTCTGGCTCAGAGACTGGCTTGTTTCCCCCCTTAACACTGAAATTATGCTAGGATTTTAAGTATCTCTGAAATTGAGCTTGAAAGGTTCAGTTTAGGCAACTTGACATGAAGTTCTCTAGAAGACGTTTTTCCTTTTCATCCAAAAGGCTTCTTCAGTTCTAACTAGTGGTGGGGAGCACTGAGATTAATATACTATATATGTAACAAAGAATAAGGTGGAACAAAAGGTGGCTATGATCCCTGCTATTGGATTGGCCATGAAGGTCACTTCTTTAATACACCTACACCACTAGGTAGAACTGAAGAAGTATCTTGCATAAGAGGAGAAACGTCTTGTAGAAAATTCTGATTCGGTTGCCTAAACTGAACCTTTCAAGCTTGACCATGACCTGGATGACTGAGAATCTTCACAGATACATCTCTTAATTATTAAAGACTCAAAACTTAAACGGTACAATGTAAGAGTGCAGATTCGGTTCAGTGTTAAAGGTTCTTGATGAGGGTTGTGTGGTGGTGCAGTTTTTAGCACTGTTAGCTTGCAGCAGGAAGGTTCTAGTTTGGATTCCCAGCCTGGGGTCCTCCTGCATAGAGTTTCCATGTTCTCCCCATGTATGCAGGGGTTGTCTCTGGGTACTCTGAAGGTTAATTGGCTTCTCTTAATTGTCCTTAGGTGTGAATGTGTGTGCATGGTTGTATGTCTCTTTGTGTCTCTGTGTTGCCCTGTGACAGACTGGTGACCTGAAGGGCGTACCCCTCCTCTCATCCATAGACTGCCAAAAATAGGCGTAACTTTGAAATGTGCCTACACCTTTTGTTAAAAAGGTTGGATGTAGGTCTTATTAAGTTAAAGCTTTCTTTTGCAAACTTGTTTATTTCTTTTTTTTATCTTTGTTACTGTTTGCAGATCAGTTACCAGTGTGTTGAATCTTCGGACCCTGCCGTAAATACACCTGGTCCTCGACGCACCCTATCCAAACTGAGAAACGAAACCTACCACATATTCTCTGATCTGCACCCAGGAGCTACGTACCTGGTTTCTGTTCGCGCCCGTACTGCCAAAGGCTTTGGCCAAACTGCTATTACAGAAATTACCACCAACATATCTGGTAAGGCTTTAACTGATTACTATCGTCAATGCAAGATTTATTGATAATGCCAAATAGATGATTTTTCATTATCAGTATAACAGGAAACCTATTGTTTATTTCATATTACATATTGTACAAACATAGAAATATTCTCAACAGCAAATAACAAATGTGTGTATATAAACAGTGATTTACGAAAAAATCAAAAGGGTATCTATCAAACTGATGCGTCAAATGTGGTCTTGGTGCATCCAGCTGCTGCACAGATGGAACAATTTGTGCAAAACAGAGCAACCAGAACAAAGCCCCCTGCTTACAATCAAATAAACCACCAGTCTATTTCATAGACCAACTTTCAAGTGTTCCCAACTCTTATTGTGTTTTTAGGGCAAAGGTGTGAATTAAATTTTGTTTAGGGTTATGGGGATGTACTGTATGCACTGGTAAGTGTTAGGCTTAGGGTTATTTTCAGGGTTAGGGCATAATAAGGATTCAAAATGGCTGAAAATAAACACGGTCCACACTACATATAACAAGATGAGAACATGCACTGCAAAATTCAATTAGTTATCATTACTTAAAAGAAGCATGTAAACCGGTTGTATAGAGGACTATGTGTTTTAAGTTGTACTAACTAGTGCATCCTTTGTAGAGTGGACTTACATATATGTTTAAGCCACTAAAACAATCATGTAATGTGAACTTGATCACTTACTTTAGATGAACTTTTGACTTAGTAAAGACTACTCACAATTAAACATTTAATTAACTAGATTACTGCAAGTGAAATTTCTCAGTTAATTCCATATAGCTTGCTTATAACAGTTAAGCTCTCAATATGTCTTAAGTTACACTTGCTAGAACTGCAATTTGATTTACTTGCTTAAATCAGGCTAAATGATTGTTTTAAGTGAAAAAAATCCAAACAAGTCCTACCTGCCTAACATAAATAAAAGAGGTTCCAATTTTCTAAAATATCCCGGATTACAATTAAACATAACAATGAAGGCAATAACACAGTCCAAAGTTTGTTTATTTTTCTTGGTTTTATACAAACTCTAAAGATGGTCTAATGCCATCCCAGTTCTAAAACTCAATCAGATCAACTGTAAGAAATAACAAGCAGACCAGCCTTAAAGTGCACTTTAGTATCTCTGTGTAACATTACAACAATCCAAAAAACAAAAATATATTTGGGGGGAAACAATGAAAAATAGTACAGAGTTGTGTACAATATATTTCTTTGAACGATTCTGATTTACAATAACAAAAATAATTAAGGTAATCAACAGTTCAAAGTTTTTGTCCTCCTCTTTGTGTTAACCATTTACCAACTACCTTTCTTTAGTATTAACTTAAAAGGTATTTTGTAATGAAACACACAGCCTTTTTAAAGAGCAAACAGGCTGAAAGTGCACTTCTGTATCACCAATACATGAATTACATAAATCAAAAATAGATTTGGGCCAAAAAAAAATGCCAACAAAATACAAAGTGATTTTAATCCAAGAGCTAAAAACTTTAGAAAGGAAAAGACAGAAACAACTCAACCGGATCATTAACAAGGGAGATTTGCCAAATGTCATACAATTGCCTTTTAACTCAACAAGGGGTTTTTAAGACTTTGCAGTTTTGGTGGGAGCTTGTTGTCTACCAAGCCACGCATGACTTTGTGAATGAAGCCAAATGTATTTTTCATGGCTTTGGGAAAGTCCAAATGTAAAGATTATGACAGTACAAACAAGAGGCAAAGTGCCTCAGGTAGGTTCTGGAGATCTTCCAGCACAATGCCTACCTCAACAATGATGGCAGTAGAAACTGGGTGAAGGTGGAGCTGATTTGGAGGGGGTGGCAGAGATTCAGGGACAACGGTCAACACCACAACAGATACTTGTGCCTCGGACTCATCAGTGTCACAATCCTGTAATGAAAGGAAACATTGTTAACTGTAAGTTTGAAACTGCCCTGATATCCTTTGTCCTGTCGACACTTCCTTCCAGTGTTATGCATTAAAGTAATACTTACATGATTGAAAAACATGATCAATTTCTGTGTTGTGTCTGTACATCCAGTGGCTAGCTTTCAGCTCTTAACACCATGACTTAGCTCAGCACTAACAATGGCACGAAATAAAAATCAGTAGCAGGCTTGTGCAAGGTCACTGCAATGATTTGTGCAGATTTAAGTTGCCATTCTAACAACCATAAGTCAGCCATTGGACTAAATCAAATAGAAGAAAAACGCTCCTTCCAAACCCTAAAAACTCAAAAGCCAAAAAAAATACTCTGTACTAGATCCTGGACTAACATAATTTAGTTTATAAGATTAACAATGTACCTTTCAACCCACAGAAGATAGGTTGATAACTTATCTGTGGTTGCATACGTCAAACTGTAAACTAACTTGCAACCCATGCTATTGTTTACACACAATACCAAATGTATCCATTAATTTTGTTTTAAATCTTAATGTCTATGAGACAGTGATACACATTTCCCATGACTGTGTGCTCATTTTAATGTTCCTAAGAGAACTTACAAAGCAGGTTAGATAGAAGTCAGTGGGGTCATCACCAAATAAAACCGGGAGACCTCGGAGTACAGCGGTCCGCAAAGCTGTCACATCTGGTTTCTACAATTGGATGAACAAATCAGGCTTTAGATAGTGCAGCATTCAAAGGTTACTGAACAAAAATAGTTGAAAGTGAACAAGTAAGAAACAAGTATCACTACATTGACTGTACAGCAAAAAAGTTACTGACTATTACGGCTGTGGATAGCTTCTTAACAACTGATTAAATGTTCTGCACAAATTATGAGAGCTATAAGATCTATGGGAATCTATAGAATGTGAGCAATTTATTTCCCACCATTGTTTTTATATAAAAAGGACACCAAAAGACTAATTACTATTTCAAGACCTCTTATCAAGATAAAGACAAAATAAGCCCTACATATACTTACCACTGCATCCAGTTGTTGCATCAACTCAGACAGGGTTTGTCCCACATTGTCTTTCTTTGCCTTGAAGATCTTGACAAACTGTGGGGTGTATCGATCCAGGGCTTCAAAGAAGTCCACCTGTAGGTTGTTGCTGGCTGTTCTATTGAACTCCTCAAACACCTACAACACACAGCAAAAACAGATTCTCTAAACTGTGTTGGGCCAGTGTAGACAAATTACTAATAACTACAGACTACATTTTTGTAATTTCCAAGCAGAAAGACAAAAGAAAATGGGACAGGTATTACTGCCACTAAAAAGAATTATGATGAAAAAGTAACGATTTCTTATATTTCTAACGTTATCAAACGTCTGCCAATAAAATCAGAATTCAGAGTTTTTCTGGAACTAACGAAAATGAATTATTTAACCCCCGTACTCTTCAAGACTGAACAGATGGGTGAAGTGCCACAAAAAAGAAAAGCTATTTTTATTTCTATACCTAATATTTCAGCAGTTAATTGTCTCTCAGTAAACAGCGCTGGCCACCGCTCCTTCAAGTTTTTTACTGAAGGCCTGGCCTCCACAATCTCTAATGCGATCACAACTCCACTGGGGTTCATCTTCTTCATTTCTTCAACCAGGAGTTTTCTCTCAGCTTCAAGGCTTTCCTCAGTCTGTCCCTCAGGAATGTCTGGAAGGCTTTTGAGGCCTTTTAAGCCATTTGTTGTCCACCTTCTTTTCCAGCATTTATTGCAACTTCAATTCTGCAACTTCTGGAACTTCTTTTATTTTCTGGAAACAATTTTTGTTCTTGTCGTCATGTCATTGTCACGGGAAAAAGGTGAGTTGACGAAATAATGTGTTTTTTTTTTTCCTGAACTCAGGAAGACCTGAGCAACTGTCAACTGAAAAGATAATATCTGTGTTGTATTTAAAACCATCAACACAAGCAGAAGATGCAACAAGAACTGTACTTTCCTTAACATTTTGCTGATGAAATGAACTCTGAACAATGTCAGGTAAAGATGCGACCAAGACTGACTTCACTTTATAAATCTCCAAAGGTGGCTTGAAGAATATTGAGGAGTCTAAATAAAAGGCCATCATCTTCTGGTGTCTTACAGCCAAGGTATGAGCCACATTCTTAAAATTGCGTGCGTCATGCACCTCTGTTTTGAAAAACTTGTGCTTCCCCTCTAAATGCATAGTCCACACATCTACTAACGGACAAAATACTGTTATCATTTGAGGGTAGTGTTCAATTAAATGTTGTTTTGGACGCAGTTTTTAGATTGGAAATATTTCCTGGAGCATTTCCCTGTGTTCTGAGATTTTTCAGTCCAGGACATGGGTTAACTCATCTGTAAAGTGTGATGACATAACCATCTCCAATATATCTTTAAGAAGCATAAGAATCTCCCATGCTCTGTGTCCCTCAGGGATATGAAGGCCTATCATCAACAGAAGCAACCTTAGGAGAGACCAATTTTCATGGCCATTTCCCTCAATAGTTCCCTTTGAGATAAAGGTCTTTTGAATGATCTGTTGCTGGACAAATTTATCCAGAAATGTATACGGAAACTGCCTAGTAGCCTTATTTAAAAACTCTAAAGAAACATATTTCTTGATAATGAAATACTTTAGACATAGTGACAATTCAGCTGGTATTATAGCCTCCAAAAAGTCATGCAGAATGTCAGGTGGGAAACTATCCAACACATTGAAGTGCATCAGTTTTCACTTAATGGACACACTCTTTTGACACCATGATGTCTGGCTGTGGTACGGTCACGCATAACCTCTTGCACATATAAATCATGGTTCTCTCTTGTCCTTGGCTGGTGTAGACCTTATTGGACCACTTTATCCTGCATTTCATCTCATCTACACAGACAAAAAAAACAACGACAAAAGTGATCTGCTGCAAAACTCTACTGGAATCCTGCTGCTACCTACAATACAGTTCCTCTGACATTTTCAGCTGGTTGCTCTATATAAACACCATGTTCCTCAAGAGTTGCAATATCCTGAAGGAGTGGACGAAGAGCTTCTGCATAGCCATGCCCTCTCACAGTGTTGACCTTACACAAAAGTGCTGGCTGAATGGAGCGAAGAGCAGATCATTATTTGGAAGCAAGATTAGAAGGTACCCAATACACAGCACACAGGTTGTGTTTTTTCTTAGAAGTTCCGAGTGGATTAGTTAATTCAAATTCATCGATATATAGGCCAAGAGCAATCCTGAATTCTTCCACATTCAAAAGAAGATTTTCCTTGAAATGAGAACCGTTTCTGAATGACTTGTACCCTTCTGATGAATCCATCTCACTACACAGGACCTTGTCCAAAATATCCTTATTGCTCAACAAAGCCTGCAGCATTCTCATTATGGGGACATATGCAACAGCCTTACTATCTCTGTCAAGAAGATATTGAACTGGCATTACAACTGTAAATTCTCTTTGTATTTAAGATGCTCTCCTGGCACCTGTTGATAAAGATCCTCCTTTTTGTGTACTTTAGCAGGGCATTATTTTTTGAAATAGCACCCAAAATCTCACTCACAGTTGAATTATCCACATCACCACAATGTTGCCTGATAATTCTCTGGACTTCACTTTGTATTAATGACTGTGAAAGTAAATTAATCTCGTTTATCTGCTGAATTACTTATTGTATAGCACTATCAGATATGTACAAAATTGCTTGTATTTTCAGAAAAAGTGACCTCCCAGCACAAGCTCAAGAGCATGGAGGAGATTTCAGGAGACAGGCAGTTACTCCAGGAGAACTGGACAGGGCCGTAGAAGGTCTACAACCAATCAGCAGGACCAGTATCTGCTCCTTTGTGCATGGAGGAGCAGGAGGAGCACTGCCAGAGCCCTACAATATGACCTCCAGCAGGCCAGTGGTGTGAATGTCTCTGACCAGACAATCAGAAACAGACTTCACGAGGGTGGCCTGAGGCCCGATATCCTCTATTGGGCCCTGTGCTTGCCACTGAACATCGGAATTGGCAAGTCTGCAATTGGCGCCCTGTGCTTTTCCCAGATGGGAGCAGGTTCACGCTGAGTACATGTGACAGGCGTGAAAGGGTCTGGAGAAGCCTTTGGAGAAGGTTATGCTGCCTGTAACATCGTTCAGCATGACCGGCTTGGAGGTGGGTCAGTGATGGTCTGGGGAGGCATATCCATGGAGGGACGCACAGACCTATATAGGTTAGACAACGGCACCCTGACTGCCAGTAGATATCGGGATGAGATCCTTGCACCCATTGTCAGACCCTATGCTGTTGCAGTGGGTCCTGGGTTCCTCCTGCTGCATGACAATGCCCGGCCTCATGTGGCGAGAGTAAGCAAGCAGCTCCTGGAGGATGAAGGAGTTGATACCGTTGATTGGCCCCCACGCTCGCCTGACCTCATCCAATAGAACACCTCTGGGCCGTTATGTTTGGATCCATCTGATGCCACCAGGTGTCCCCTCAGACTGTCCAGGAGCTCAGTGATGCCCTGGTCTAGATCTGGGAGGAGATACCCAAGAACGCCATCTGTCGTCTCATTAGGAGCATGCCCCGACATTGTCAGTCATGCATACTTGCACGTGGGGGCCATACAAATTACTGAATACCATTTTGAGTTGCTGCAATGAAATTTTTGCAAAACAGCCTGCCGCATCATTTTTTTGTGTGTAATTTTTTGGGAGTCTTTGAATTCAGTCCTCTGTAGGTTAATTTTCATAATTTTCATTTCCATCAAATGTAGTGGCATCCTTTTGTTCCTAACACATCACCCAGTCCATATCAGTATAAATAAACAGCATGAATTTTTTTGAGCAGTGTATATATATATATATATATTTGGGGTGGAACAGATCACAAAATCCACGGTTCGGTTCCCTTCACGGTTTCGTGGTCACGGTTTTCGGTTCGGTATATGTTTATTGTTACACCGAAAAAGTAAAAAATGTATAAAAATTATAAAAATTAAAGAAACATTTTTTTAATGAAATTAATGAAAAAAAGTTAATGAATTGTAATAATTTTTATTGATTCGCGGAAACCCTGGATCATTTCCACATGTTTTGCTGCTTTGAATGTAATCATCGCGCATGCCCTCTACAATCTACAAGGAACTCAGAGCGGAGCGGACGGGAGCCACAGCGGAGGCTGTATGCTTTGCTTTGTGCAGGCGGTCTGGAGCGCAGCAGGGCACTGATGGAGTACGTGGGATTTCGGGGTTAGCATGAGATGTTGGTCATGTTGCTGTTAGCATACACAAAACGTCTTGCACAATGCTTGCACACTGTTGCACTTTTATCCACAACTTTCTTCCCGCCGTCATCGTAGGTCACTCTAAATGCAAAGTGGTCCCATACAGCAGACCTATAAAGTGCTGCTGGCGCGTCTTCCAACTCCTGTTCTTTCCCACTCGCCATACCCACACAATTCTCCACAACAACTGATTTTTTTTTCTGCTACACCGGGCTACGCTGCTTCGCTTCTTCTTCTTCTTCTTGTTTACTACTGGTGGTTGGCTTTGGTGGCAGTACCGCCACCTTCTGCTCTGGAGTGTAATCGCTTCCCCTATGAGAAAAAGGAGCAGGGCATAAACCGAACGCAACACACACGAATCGAACCGAGACAGTCAGACCGAACGGTTCGGACGGTTTTCATAAACCGTTCCATCCCTAATATATATATATATATATATATATATTTATATATATGTATGTATACCAGAGATGGGGACTCGAGTTTGTGACTCGTACTCGAGTCGCACTTAAGTCGCATATTTAATGACTTCATACTCCACTTAGACTTGCATTTGAAGGACTTCAGACTCGACTAAGACTCGTGATTTCCGACTTGTGAACAATATTTTATTCCAGGGTAAAAACACTTATTCAAGTGTTTTTTGTTTTACTAACTTGACTGATCGCCGCTCGCCTTACCCGCACACAGAAGAGGTGTAAAAAAAAAAAAAAAAAAAGTAGCACTTGTGGCCAGTATGGCCCCACACTCAGTCGTTGACACAAGGGGGAGCAAACAACTCAAAGACCCAAACCGTGAAGCACTTAAGTTCAAGTGTTTTATTTATACAAAAAGCCCCCGCAAAAGTGGCATAATAAAACAGTCCTTTTCTTCTCCTGATAAAACCTAAAATTCAAGAGTTTTCCTTAAAAATCAGAGGCTGGAAGTTGGGCTCCGCTTGTTATGCTGCTTCTGGTGCGAGTGATCGGCCTGGAGCACCCACTGACTGATCCGACTCTGCGGCGCTCCAGCACTGTTCCACTCCCTGGCGTGCCACACCCCTTTCCAGACCGATCCATCTAAAAAGAGAAGCAAGGAGAACGCCAGCATCCACGCGCCAAAACCCCGTCGGAAGATATATTCCTGTTTATGCTTTAAGCGAGGGGGAGCGCTACTTACAGGCGAGGTTCCTCCTCTGCCCTAATACTCCTTACTGGGCCATCTGTGCACCCTCCTGGCGCACAGATCTCGGCAGCGCGTCCGTCTCTGTCACCTGCAGATTCCGTTCTCCTTCTCCTTTCCTTCAGACTCCTTTTATGTCGGCTTTAATCAGCCCTTGCTCACACCTGAGCGCAGCAATTACGCAGCGCAATTAATGCACTCCGCCTCCTCAGACAACTACTTCAGTCCAGTGCGCATGGATTGTCACAAGGGAAAAACAACCCAACATGCAGGAAAAATTCGAAAGTCTAAAATAAAGGAAAACAATCATATAAAAAAGAAACATCAAAACATGCAAAGCTCAAGAAGAAAATACAAAGAAAAACAAATCATATCTTCCTCTCCAAACATGCAAAGCATAAAACTAACATTTAAATTAAAGAAAAACATAAATCATATTTTTCCCTGTGCAACACACTGACGTCACTGACGCAACAGTTCGTGACATATATGCCCGTGCGCATGCATGCATGCAACCCATACAGATATGGAAGCAATGATTACCCCCCCCTGTTTCGGTGCCACCGTTCATAATAACCTTTGGCTACAAAAACTTTACATAAGGCGGGAATAAAAGAGCAGCAAACTGCAGCTTCTTTAGAAAAAAATACACAATGCTTGGTCCACCACATCTAATTTTATCAGCCACAGTGCAGTGCAGGTGTACAGCCAGGGACATCACAGACATAAGGCAATAATTCAGGACCTTATTATTTCATGCAACCTCCCCTTGTCTTTGATCGACAAGCCCAGCTTTAAAAGCTTCATGGCAGCGGTAGAGGAGAAATATGTTGTGAATAATGTTGTTAATTGGCGCTAAATAAATAAACTGAATTGAATTGAAAATATTCCCCGCCAAGTCATTAAGTTACAAAAAGTTATTGCCACAATGTTTCTTTTATAAAAGTATTGTTATTGTCCTGCTATTTGTTTAGGGTTTTTTTCACTTGTAGTTGCTAACCTCATATGTATTAATAAAAGGCAGGATTGTGATTGTTTTTTTTTCCACAGTCCTCATTTTCACTTAAAAATAAAAGAGCAGACATTTACTGCTAAAACTAGAAAAAGTTGTAACCAAAAATGTCAGGTAAATACTGTAAGAAAATAGTTTTTTTTAAAGAAAAAAAACTACAAATGCAAAATTTATCTGGAAAAAAATTTGCGTGTGTGCTTTTTTTAATTGTATTTTTCATTTAGCAGTTCAAGATAATGATAATTCCATAGATATAATAGCGACCTTTAAGCTATACCGTCTCAGTGACGGAGATGAAAACACAAGGAGAAACAAGCAAGCACAAAAATTATTGCACTTTTTTTAATTAATCAAGTGATTAGAATTTTTTGTGCGATTAATTGATTATTGCGACAGGCCTTCTCAAGACTTGAGACTTGACTTGGACTTGAGCTCTCAAGACTTGAGACTTGACTTGGACTTGCAAAAAATGACTTGTGAACATGTCTGATGTATACATATACATGTGAACAGAACATTGAATCAAACTTTGTGATTATCAAAGTGTCCACTAAGAAGTAACACTGATAACTGCTAACAATCAATTTCACACTGTGTTGTGCATATGTGGAAATGATTGGCAATTAGCAAGACAGATCAGCATACTTTATAAAGAATTCTTCAAGTGTATCCTTTTCTAAATTAAAGAACATTTTCCTCTTCAATTATTAATTAGTTAATCAAAAAGTACAACCTTACAACTAAAAAATGTTTCAAGATGACGTCGGCTATAGGCAGCGAGCGGCTCAGCACAGCTCTTCACAAATCCATAAAATATGCCGCCTAGAACTCTACAAACTAAGCATCAATCCTGTGTCTACAACCGCCAGCCCCTGCTAAAGCTACGATCATTGAGAGTTTTTTTCTGGACTTGTAAACAAAGTTACTTTTGACTGCTTAAAAAGCTTCGGAGTGCTTCGGACAGACACGCACATAGTTACATTCATGGAGCAGACCACGCCGGAGAAAAAGTAAGAGAGGCAGCAGAAACGGGCTAACAGCAAAGCTAAGAAGGAATCCCCACAGACCGACACTCCCTTCAATCCTGCTCTCCAAAATCCGCTCACTGGACAACGAAATGGATCATCTCAACTCCAAGTCTCTTAAAAGAAGGAGACTAGTCATGTCAAATTATCCATACCAAATAATCCTAGAGAAGGGGGCTGTGTGTCTAAATCAACAACAACTGGTGTAAAAAGGCTAGATCGGTCACGAGCTTCTGCCCTGCAGACATCAAGTTTGTAAATATTGACTGAGGACTGTTTGAACACTCTGACTGGAACATGTTCGAAGCTGCAGAAACTTATAATAAGAAGATCAATATTGATGAGTTGCCATGACTGTGTCAGCCTACTTCAACAAATGTATTGTGGAAGTCAGCAGCACAAAGAACATCACCGAGGCAGACCAACGACCCTGGTGAGGTCCAGAAATCGCTAAAAGCATGGAACTCAGCCTTCAGGTCTGGTAACAGAGAGGCACTGAGGACAGCGAGAGCCAACTTTAACCATGCCACCAGGTCAGTAAAGCAGAACAGCAGCTGGAAGATCCAGCATCTCTTCCACTGTGCCAGCAACACCAGGAGGATTTGGCAAGGCATACAGGCGATCACAGACTACAACGCACCCTCCCTCTGGGTGGACCTAGCTGATGCTAACTTGCTAAATTGACTTAACAACTTCTTTGGAAGGTTTGAGGCACTAATCAGCACTCCAGCAGTGAATGCTGTTCCCCATCAGGGAGAAGAGGTACTCTACCTTGACATGCTGGACGTGTGAAAGACTGAGGAGAGTCAACCCTAGGAAGGCAACAGGGCCCGATGTTCCACGACCTGGGAAGGTATATTATAGGCTGACTCCCATCAAGATGAAGAGCTTCGAAAGGCTGGTAAAAGAACACATCGTTTCCAGTCTCCCCCCGAACATTTTACCCATTCCAGTTTGCCTACTGACAGAACCAATCCACTGAGGACGCCATCTCCTCCACTCTTCACCTGAGAGTGGCACACCTGGAGGAGAAGATCACCCACGTGCAGATGCTGTTCCTGGCCTTCAGTTCAGCCTTCAACACCATCATCCTACAGCATCTGATAGGAAATGAGGAGATGTGAAAGTGTGTCCTAAATGTGGAGAAGATGAAGGACATCATCCTCGGCTTCAGAAAGAACTGGACTAACCGCACTCCACTGGTCATCAACAGCTCAGCTGTAGAGGTGGTCAGCAGCACCAAATTCCTGGGGGTGCACATCGCCGACAACCTCACCTGGTCTACGAACACAACTTCACTGGCAAAAAGGGCATCGAAGTACTTGTACCTCTTGTGGAGGTTTAGGAGAGCCCACCCGCCCCCTCCCATTCTCATTACCTTCTGCAGAAGCACCATAGAGAGCGTTCTGACCAGCTGTCTCACTCTGTGGTGTGGAGGCTGCAGCGCCTCAAACTGGATGAACGTGAGAAGAGTGGTGAGAACAGCAGAGGGGATCATCGGGGTTACACTCCCCTCTGTAAAAGACATTTCATCCCAGCGCTGTGTGTCCCGTGCATCATCAGTGACCCCTCACACTACCACCATGGAATGTTCTCCCTGCTGCCTTCTCGGAAGAGGCTTTGCAGAATTCGATGCAGGATCAGCAGGTTCGGTAACAGCTTTTTCCCTGCTGCCATAAGACTGGAGAACTGTTGAAAACTAATTAAGTCAAAAATCCAGACTCTGCATCACACTGTAAACATCATACTTGCGCTACAGTGCAAATCTTGTGCACAATGTGTATACTCTGTGTATACAAATTAACAAAGTTTTGTCTAGGGCACATCATGGAAATGGCACTGACAGTTGATTGATTAGCAAAATAATCATTAATTGCAACCCTAGTACACATGGTAGATTTGTGTGTAATGAAAAAAGGTGGCTCACTGTATCTTGATATACTTTTTTAAATGCTCCTGACAAAACCAGATCTTCTCTAAAATATACTGCTTGTATGCCTCTCTCTGACCTATTTATTTAATGTGTGTGTTATTCTTTCCTTTTCAATTTCTGCTCCCAGCCCCTTTATTTGACTTTGAAGACATCCCGTCTCCACTGAGCGAGTCAGAGAGTACCATCACTGTGCTGCTGCGCCCTGCCCTGGGGAGAGGAGCACCCGTCAGGTACAACAAACAAGTAATCCTTATCTATTAATGTAACATCTGCGCCGCACAGTGACCTTAAAAACTGCAGGTCTGTAGGACAATTGGAAATGATTAGTAAGGCTCAGAAAGTAGCAGACCAATCTCAAAAGCAAAATGTATAAAAAACCTAAAGGTGTCATGTGATGTTAATCAAGGTCAGTGTTGTCAAAAGTTCACACATTTGCTACTTCAGTAGAAGTATAGAAACTGCAGTTTAAAAACACTGGTAAAAGTTGAAGTATCAGCCTGACCTCTTTACTCAAGTAAAAGTTAAAAAGTTTGTGCTCCAAAAACTACTTAAAGTATAAAAGTATAAAGTAACCTTTAAAAACAAACAGCCAGAAGCTCAATTTTACCACTATTTCGAAAAAATTCTTTGAGATAGGGCTGAAGGAGGTCCTGTTGGTGTCCATCTCCCAGTACGCTCTCACCTTTCAGACATTTCCACATCTGTTTCTGAATCTGACATTGTATCATGTTATAGACAATTCGAGTTTAAAGTTTGAAGAACACCTGCTTGCTTCTGATGATTTCCTTTGGCGTCAGCACAAATTTGACGAGTAGCTAACCAATATGTGCTTGTGTTCTACGACTCATCCAATTACACTAGTTTTCATTAGAGCCAATGATCTGCATTGGATGGCACACATGATGTGAATAAATATTTATAAACATCCAGAACATAATGTTAGCTTGGCATGAACAGACTACCAACATAAACAACCTTCTTTATCACAAAACTAGGATAAAATGTTGATTACCGCCCCCCCATTTTTACATTACCCAGCAGCCGGTGCGGCCATTCCAGCCTCACAGGACATTACAATGACTGGTGGAAAAAGAGCTTTGACTCACTGACACAAAGCTACTGATCGTAAACAGCTCATCAGTTCAGAAATCATGTTTATCAGAATAAACACTTACTAAACACAAATACATCTTATTGAATATTATTTCTTTTCATCACCAGTTATAACAGTAGAAAAGCTTTCTCAAGCAGTTTGTGATGCATTTTGGAAACAGGAGAGGAGCCCCTGGTCTACTGCAGTACCTGGCTTGAGAAACCTGTTCAAAGACTTAATTTTACTTGTATTATTTATCTAGCAAACATACATCATCCTTATCTTATTTTATTCTTATCCTTATCTTATTTTATTCTTCTATCTTATTTATACTTACAACCTCATTGTTTCTCTTCTGTGAACAGTTTCACCACAAGAAATCAATTAGATTAATTCCTAGATTAATTCCAAGTTTACAGTGAGATTAATCTTAATAAAAAAAAAAATCTTTGCCCACCAGTAATGAAAAAAAATATATATGTGTGTGTCTGTGTGTACGTGTGTGTAAATATATATATATATATATATATATATATATATATATATATATATATATATATATATATATATATATATATATATATATATATATATATATATATGTGTGTGTGTGTGTCTGAGTGTGTATGTGTGTATAAATTGCAGAGTTGGTATTATTTTTACAAAAATGTATTATATTTTACATAAAAATGCTTCTTTAGTGTGAAGTTTTGGTGTGCTCATGTGTGGGGCTGTTGTACCCAATTGGAAGCTTTGTGTAACATTTGTTACACATTTGTGCCTCAAATTTACACCCTTGTAAGTCCAAACTGTGATTGCAGAGAAGTTGATCTTTTACCTATTCCTCTCAGTGCCTATCAGGTGGTTGTGGTGGAAGAAGATCGCTCCCGCAAGGTTAGAAGAAGAGAGTTGGGCAACATGGACTGTTTCCCCACTGCAAACACGTACAGCGATGCCCAGGTCAAAGGGGCACCACATTACTATACTGCTGAGCTGGCCCCTAGCAGTCTGCCCGAAGCCACACCGTTCATCGTGGGAGACAATCACACCTACAATGGCTACTGGAACAGTCCTTTAGACCCTACAAAGAATTACCTCATCTACATCCAGGCTACAAGCAAATTCAAAGGGGTAGGAACCATTATGATGCCAGTTAGGCCTTTAAATCCATTCCATTGTTCGCTACCTTAAATGTTGAGATTATTTCACTGGTTACAAGCCACTGGGTAGAGAGATAGAGATATCTAAATTTAAGGAGACACATGTCAGCATAACCATAGCCCTATTATTAAGCAGCATAGTGTGTGATTTGCCCATCTTTTAAGCCTGGACTTGTAAATGAATGTAGCAGCTGGCAAAAAAGATACAAATTTAGCTGAAAATAGCTGCAATCATTGTAAGAATTACCAAGCCAATATGTGCAGTATTCACTGTTACTAAAATCAATTACGAAATACCTTATTAATCTCAAAGCAAGCTTGATTGCTTAGGTAGCTCATTGGCCATTTCTGAACGAGCTGGAGTAGGTGTTGATAGCTGTAGGCAGGAAGGCTCTCCTCTAGCGGCCTGTCTGGCACCTTATCAGGAGAAGCCATTGAACGAAGACACTCTGTTGGTGTTTAACAGTCTTCTAAATTATGATTTCCACTTACAGTGAAAAATTACTAACCATTTCAGGAAAAGGGGCTTGATTTAAAAAATTGTCATTGTTACACATCAAGGCCAATCTAACTTTTTAAAATCATAATCTCTTAAATAAGAAACTACTTTATCTTGATTCAAAATCTAACAGCAGACTTCAATTCTAGGCCTTACAAGGTGAGGTGACTGAGGTTTGCAAATTGCATCTGTCATGACCTAAGACCACTCTTGATAAAGTCTGATGTTATTCATCAGAGGCACTGAAAATAAGATTCAATGTTCTTGACAGATTGATTCAAATTTAGTCCGACATTAGGGGTGTGGGAAATAATCGTTTTGGCGATATATCATGATATTCGGCTGCCCAATACAATATCGATCTTTCACTTTTTAGTATCGATAAAAAAAAAAAAAAGGTTACATAAAACATTGATGGGAAAATGGGCTACCTCTGCACCACCACTCTGGCAGAAAGCGCTGTAGAGCCCTTTAACTGTGCGTGCAGCACCAAATCTGTATTTGAGGCAGTCACAGTGGAAGAAAACCCCACACAACATGGATAATAATACCTAATCAATATTTTCTGATGAAAATATACAGCACTTGCTGTTTTACCTCATCATTTGATTTTGATAGCTGGGGCAAATATGGCAATATATAGTGATACTGCAATATCGTGATAATGTCGTATCGTGACCCAAGTATCGCGACATGTATCGAATCGCAACACTCATGCCAATACTCACCTCTAGCCGACATACTGTTATTACATATTGTACCTCATAGCATAGCTTTATTTTCTCTTATGTCATCCTGGTATCAAGGATACATGTATTCATTTACAACTGTCTTTTTCCCCAGGGAACCAGGATAAACTGCGTTCAAATTGCTCGCAAAGGTAAGTGTGATATGAAACCTTTATTCTGAATTATTCTTGTATGTAGTGATTCTTGTGAAGTAGCGATAAGCACATAAAAAGAGTGGGGGCTTTCCCAAGGCAATCCATAAACTTGTGTTTGTGTGGCTGGGTGTGTGTGCCTGCGTTTTTATTACATGGTGGGGACCAAGTGCCAATGTCTGTTCCCCATGTGTACAAATGCTGTTTTAAATTAGGTGTTAGGATGAAGGTGAGAATTGAGTTTAGGTTAGGTTAGGATTGGGTTTGGGTAAGGGTCACATTTTCACGCTTAGGTGTAACACCTAAGTTTTAGGCTTAGGTGTTAGGTTTAGGACGAAGATGTAAATTGAGTTTAGGTTAGGATTAGGGTTAGGTATGAACCCGTAATGGTTAGGTTTAGGGTGACGGTTAGGCTGTAGAAATGTGTTAGAAATTAATGAAGGTCAATTGAAGGTCCCCACGAGTATAGAGTTATATAAACTGTGTGGGTGAGTGTGTTTTTAAAAGAGGATCCGAGAAGTGTTTCTGCTCTGGTAGTTTTAAGAGTCGCTCCTCTATACTTGTCATTTCCATTTAGGAATCAGGTCCAACACAGATTACTAGGGTATAAAAATGTACTAGGCAATGGCCTGGTTGGAAGATATCCATCCATCCATCCATCCATCCATCCATCCATCCATCCATCCATCCATCCATCCATCCATCCATCCATCCATCCATCTTCCTCCGATTATCCGGGGTCGGGTCGCGGGGGCAGCAGCTTAAGAAGGGAGGCCCAGACTTCCCTCTCCCCAGCCACTTCTTCCAGCTCTTCAGGAGGAACCCCAAGGCGTTCCCAGGCCAGCCGAGAAACATAGTCTCTCCAGCGTGTCCTGGGTCTTCCCCGGGGCCTCCCCCCTGTGGGACGTGCCTGGAACACCTCACCAGGGAGGCGTCCAGGAGGCATCCTAACCAGATGCCCGAGCCACCTCAACTGGCTCCTCTTGACGTGGAGGAGCAGCGGCTCTAATCCGAGTCCCTCCCGGATGACCGAGCTTCTCACCCTATCTCTAAGGGAGAGCCCAGCCACCCTACGGAGGAAACCCATTTCGGACGCTTGTATCCGCGATCTCGTTCTTTAGGTCATGACCCACAGTTCATGACCATAGATGAGGGTAGGAACGTAGATCGACTGGTAAATCGAGAGCTTCGCTTTTTGACTCAGCTCTCTCTTCACCACGACGGACCTGTACAGCGCCCGGCAGATGCTGCACCAATCCGCCTGTCGATCTCCCGCTCCCTTCTTCCCTCATTCGATGGCCTGGTTGGAAGATAATTCTTTATTATTTCTTTTTAAAGAATCCCTCTCTTAATGATTTAGTATTCCTAGCAAGAGGATAAGATTAAAGACAAGAAACTGGGCAGGCACCGCTAATTCAACATAGGTGCCCGTTAAATCAAGATGGCAGGGGCATGGCACTGTCAATTTCACAATCAATGTGGGAATTACACATGAGAAGTTGATAGTGTAATCAGAGGTTGCAATGGTAATTTTATGGAGTCATATTAGATCAAACAACCTTAGGTTTAGGCTTATTGTTAGCCCTCAGAGTAGAGGGTAAACCAACGGTATTAAATTAGGTTTAGATATTAAATCCACTGACCTAAGGTTAAGGTTTCCTCCAAAACTTTTTGGTGTGTGTGTTTTGTGTTCTGTCACACTTATCCCAAGCGGGGTCACGAGGGGTGCTGGTGCCTATCTAAAGCTGTCTACAAGCGATAATTGCTAATTCCATCCTAGCGTTCATCCTAGGTCCCAGCGTTCTCGCGCACCTCCATCTTCTAGCGGGTCAAACTTCACGAGTTGTTTTCTGCAATTTCGGTCATAAAAACAAAACAAGCCGGCCTCCTGTCTGCGGCACTGTTTGCGGTCACCTACAATTTGGGAGAGGAGCAGCGGAGCGTCTGCTGAAGGGGCGGGGACAGCTTCTTTTTCACTGCGACACCTACACAGATGACTTTGTTTCGAAGTATAAATCAGCCTTTAGCCTCGCTCCTCTCCCACACTACTTCCGGTCCTGGAACTGCTGCTCACCCCCCCCACCCCATTTTTCCCATATCAATATGTTTATTTTGGGTGTGTTGGGATCTGATGCAACATTAGCTTACTAATGTTATCATTTCATTCGTTGTCAGCTTAAATTCTCATAAATTAATTATCAGGGTTATAAATAATCAGGATAGAAATAATGATTTGAGAGGCCGACTCTGTGTGGAATTTGTTGGTTTTTACTTGGTGAGTAAAATTTTTTTAACTAATTTAACTTTTCAATAATGTTATGAACAATTATCCAATGAATTTGAAATATCTTTTGGGTGAGCCCTTAGACATCAGCTTTAAAAAACATACATTAATACTGATACCATATCAGTTTTAAGATTAATTATTTTCTTTCTTGCATGGGATCATATGTTCTTCAGTGAGCCAGGCTTTCACCCTTATGTTAGCCAAATCCATGTGCCTTTAAATCCGCAGTGTAGAAAATCCCTTACCTC
Source organism: Cyprinodon diabolis (assembly GCA_030533445.1). Lineage (NCBI taxonomy): Eukaryota > Metazoa > Chordata > Actinopteri > Cyprinodontiformes > Cyprinodontidae > Cyprinodon > Cyprinodon diabolis. The sequence goes on from CM060074.1 coordinate 4,091,566, forward strand.
TCAGTGACCTACAGAGGATGCTGCTTTTTATTCTATCTTCCTTCCTGTTTGTGGTTAAATTAATTTTGATGGATTTTTCTGTCTAAATGTATTATTGTTGTCTTTTCCTTATAAACTGACGTATAGTGAAATTAACATTATTCTACCTCCTTTTATCTTGGTTTACCTTAACATTTAGCTGCCTATAAGGACTCCAAGAGAACACTAGAGGTATCCAAGCATGTTGAGGACATTGGTCCAATCCTGGGAGCCTGTGCTGGAGGTCTAATAGTCATCACTCTCCTCCTATTGGGCATCATCATCATTGTGAAAAAGAGGTGAGTATTCTCTATATGACCCAAAGGCATGAGATTGGTAACACCTTTAAGCAGCCCTGGTCTCAGCTCTCTTTGTACCTGTGGAGTAAGTAATCCAACATTTTCCCATTAGGCTCAAGGCTTAATTGATTAAAGCATCTAGCCATACAAGTAAATTACAACTAGAGTCAATTAGAATGATGGAGCATTAATCCCAAATTCTTAACCTATATTTTCTAAATGCATTTTTATTCAAATTTGCTTTCAAGTTTGATTTCTTCATGAGCTTATTTACACACATATTTGGTCATGATTGGAGTCGTTCAGTTCTTTCCACCTGTAAATTACCTCTGTCATCAATAACACCTGCTGTTTACTTTTCTTTGAACCTGCCATAATCCATGTAGTTCAGTTTGACTTCTAAGCAGTATCAATCTGGAAAGGCTCCTGTGGAAAGTGTTTGCAAAAGGTAGGGAAATTCAGTACAACTTTTGAGCTGATTCGATAAATCACCTAGTGGCACCTGCCTCCTATGTCAACCGTTCCACCAATCGCAACACCAGTAGCAGCTGTGATGTAGCACATTGATTTGTTTCACACATAGAGGAGTTAACAAATAAATCAAAACTGGTAGAGAGGAATAAGGAAATCTCTTTCCCATCCACCAAGGAACAAAATGCATTGGTTTGCTAATTTTTCAAAAAAGGAAATAGAGCATATTCCAGCTGAAACAAACCGAATCACAAGAGTCACGTATGGCAGCTAATGGCTAACAAGTACATGCATGCTTGTCTTGCTTTAGCTTGCTGATTCTGGTCATCATACACATCATTGCATTTAATTAGTTCAAAATATTTCTGTATTTGATGCTAATACATCTTTAGGCTTCTGGCAAGGTTTATTTTTAGGAGTTGTGAAAACACAAGTATTGTGACAGTTAATTTTGCTTGTAAGCTAACTTTTCTTTTTAATGTTGGGTTTTTTTGGAACACTCACCTGTGTGTGAAAACTTTCATCATGGGAAATGTAATTGCATTGCCCACTGAACTACTTGAGGCGAGCAACTGGCAGGTGCCAGAGGATGGCCTGGTAATTGGATAGCCAGGTGTTTCTGTTGTTGTTGTTTGTTTTTTTGTGTGTCTTTTTAGTGGGGGGTTGGTAAGATTCATATCTCTTGAGGGGTGGTCTTGTTTAAAAGTTGGATATTTGATAGGGAGTGTATAAAATAGACAATGACAGATATTTAGAATTATACATATTTGATAAGCACACATGTTAACTCACACATTGAGGTAGAGTTTTGATCTGATGAACTTACAACATTGACCCATTGTTTTTAAATTTCCAACTTTTTAGAACTGTGTTTAAAGCAGTACTGTGTACCTTTCTACACAACTATTTGCTTAATTTGAGAACTATTAAAGCTACAGTGTGTAATAATTACAGGGATATACGGTCAGAAATGTAATATATTATACATAACTATGTTATTTATCATCATCTATGAGCTCAGCCTCTTAACCTTAGTATTTGCGTTGCCTTAGAATTCGTTATTTATAATTACATAGGAGCGGGTCTCGCAGCCATGGAGGCAGACATCTTTGCGCTACGGCAGCGCAGAGCCAACAAACTAGCGATTGCGAGATCGCCCATTACGCTCGAAAGTAACTACGGCAAGTTGAGAGAGATGAACTGAGACGGTACTGAACAATAGATGGCAGTATTAAAATTATCTATGTAAACAGACCTCATCACTTGAGAAGGTAGGTGATGCGGACGTCTTGGAAGACATTTTGTCCCGTAACGCTCGCTGTACTGTTGGGGGGGAGAAGCGGTGGGGGGGAGATGTTCATGTTGCTGCGGTCTGCAGTCTGGACGTTAGATGTCGCTGAAAATTACACACTGTAGCTTTAAATTATTTTGCGTATACCGGGGGGGATTTATCAATAGGCATTACTAGACAGTTGCCCAGGGCCCCAAGTTTCTGGGGGCCTCATAAAACTCAGTTTACATGTCTAGTTAATGCAACTATGGCTTACCTGTGCACAATAATTATGTTTTTGATATAAATCCTTTCGCTAAAATGCCATCAGAACGCTTGTAATATTAGGAGTGCCCACCCCATTGGATCACTCCATTTGCTGCACATGTCCAGAAAGCTCCAGACAGCAGCAAACCATTTGAAAACAAACAGTGAAGAGCAGTGTTGCCAACTTAGGGCTTTAGTCGCTATATTTAGTGACTTTTCAGACTCCTCTAGCACTTGTATTTAATAAAAGCGCCTATCGACATGTCTAGTGACTTTTTTCTGCTGCTTTAGACTTTGGCGACAACATCTAAAAGCAGCGAACTCTGCTCTCCAGAGCAAGTAGATTGGTAACCCCGCCTCCTGCTCTCCTCTATCTTGTCTGCTGTCATGATTCATGCAGCTATTATTTCATTCAAATGAAAAATGGAGAACAGATAAGCAGATCAATTTAATTCAGTCTATTTATATAGCGGCAATTCACAACACGTCATCTCAAGGTACTTTACAGTTCACCAGATCATCCAGTCAAATTGATTAAAAGTTTTCTAAGGAAAACCAGTTGATTGCAGCCACTCATTGACTCAAAGGCAATCCCTCACACTAAGCATGCTTGTAGCGACAGTGGAGAAGAAAAACTCCCTTTTAACGGGAATAAACCTCCTGCAGAATCAGGCTCAGTGTGAACGGCAGTGTGAGATCATGGCTTGTCTACAGTTAAAAGGAGGAATGTGTTATTTACTTTAGCTGTGGCATGAAAAGTAAGCTGAGTACAAAACATATAGAGGAAAACAACAAGAAATGGGATAAGAAGAGGGGGACAAAACCTAGAACTAATATATGTACAGTATGCCTATTCTATTAAAAGTTCTGTATCTGTATATTGGGTCTGTTTTATGTGTTGTCTTCAGAGGGCCCTATTTTGTTTTCCTAGGGCCCCAAATTTCCTAAATCCGCCCCTGGTGTATAAAGCATGTTGCACTCGCTGCTTTTGGCTGATCTCGAAACATACTTATGTCATTTTCTTGTAAATGTCTTATAGCCTCCATTGTCAAAAGAAAGCTCATATTTGTATACAGATTTTTAAAGTTAACCACAATGAGCCCAATCTCTATTTCAATATTGGTTGTCTGTGGAACGTTCATAAATCGACCGTAGTGCACAATGGTTATTTGTAAATTTACAATATTAGCTAATAAGGGAAATGTCAGTTTTTGCTGAGAATCTAGCTATTCCAGAAGTCTAAACACCTTTAAACTGCTTGAAATGTATTATTTGTTTTTGAAAATGACATTTAAAGTCTTTAAATAGCTGCTAGTTTGATGACGCATAAAAACTTTGTTTCTTTGTTGTTTTTTTCTTCCTCTTTGTTTCTCTTTTCTTCATGCTAATCAGAATGGACTTCTATTTTTACCCTTATAATCCGTAAGTTACTGCTCACTTTCCCTGCTTTAACGCCCCCATTGTCCTCCATAGCCCAAGAGTAGCGAGGAAGAGCACTGCTTATCTCATGCTATTGTACAAACCACATTTACCTTCTCACTCCCTACCTACCTCCACTTTCTTTCTACCTCCTTTTAACTCCACAGAACAAGTATTGCCACCAATTATTGCAATCTTGTTTCATCAGATTTTAATGTTTCCCCATCTTATACTTCATTCATCATTCCCTCACCAGCCCGCTGCTACTGGCCTTACTGATCTCTTTTGACTGCATATACTCAATCTTCATACTCTTTTCTGCTGGCCTCTTTCTGTTACTACTCTCTGTCGTCCAATTTTTCTGCAGGAGAAAGAAGGTGGCCATAAACAAGGCAGCCCTGTCCTACATGCGGGAGAAGAGTTGCAAACTGAGCCCTTTGGATTGCCATATGACTGAGCAGAGCACCCTCCAACACCACGAGAAGATAATTTGCCCCTTAATTGACACCAAGGGCTGCATCACTCGATGTAAGAACGCAGGGAGTATATGGCCAGTATTGAGAAATTGTCATGAAGAAAGACCCTCCGTCTTTTCTGACCTTTAAATTGGTCTGCTTCCAAACGTCTGCAATCTGGTGCTCTGGTAGTGTCATTATGTTACAAAGTTCAGACCCAAGATTTGCTGCGGTACTTGAACGGGTCGTAGTGGAGAATAATCCCTTTCTCAGTGAGAAGTTCAAACGATCTCTTGGGAAAGTGGATCCAAACCTTCCGTTTGAACCCCAGCTCAGTTTGAAGCTCAGTTGATCCTTCCAGGGAGTGAAGGTCCGAGATCCAGTTAGCAGGACAACTTCCTGCCAAGAGGCAAAGACAAAAACAAAGTTAAACTCAGGTTGACAAAAACTCAGCTTGACTCAGCAAACTCAGCTTGAGTAGAGTAGAGTACCCTAAACTGGCAAACACTCTGGCGTCAAGGTAGTGTCAGTCAGCAGCTTAAGAAGACTCCTTTTAACGAGGAAACCATCAGCAGGTGTGTGAGGAGGCGGACCAGAACCAGGCGCCTCCTGGTGGAGGAAGGGAGACAAACACAGAAACACAAACACAAAAACAGAAGTCCTGACAGGTAGAGAATTCACTTGTCTGTATGGATATATTTGCAGCTCTGTTTGGCCTTCATTTGGAAGTGCAGACTCCCCCCTCCCTTAGCTGCCTCCTAGACCTATTTGCATGAATTTGAAAAGACTGAAATGAGAAAATAATAAGGATTAGGATATGTCTCCTCTTGTCTACATTGTGCACAATATGATTTGACCTGTGTTCCCAGATGAACACCTTAGCTCCTCCACTGAATCCAGCAGCTTATTGGGAAGCTCACCCCAGCATCACTGTCAGAGAAGGAGTTCACCTTATCACACAGGTCAACTCCACCCAGCGGTGAGGGTGGCAGACCTCCTTCAGCACATCAACCACATGAAGACATCTGAAGGATATGGCTTCAAGCAAGAGTATGAGGTGAGACAGTGGGCAAAAAGACAGCTCAGAACTTAATACGTGATCAAGGAGATGTGCATACTGATAATCTAAAAGTTTATGTCAAGGTTAGGTACCAGTTAAATGTCTTTTTTTTTATCCCACTCAGTGTAAAATCTGAATATTGTGTTAAAGTTTCTTTATAATGATTTTTTAAAGCCTCCCAAAGTCAACTATGGGCATATATGTGTGGAAAATTGCCTTTGGCACCACTGAGTATGCCTTTGCTATGATATAATTGTTGTTTTCATCCAACCCTGAAAAGAGACATTTTTCATGACAATATCACCCTCTCCTTGAATGGCCGCCGCCCATGTAATGACATTACCTTATCAATCCACTTTTGGAGTCTAATCTTCTTTACAAACTAGGTTGAATAAAGTCAGAGACAAACATATTTTCGCAACACAGACATTCACATAAAAAAGTATTGTTGTTGTCATTGTTGAGATTAGATACTTTAAGAGCCACTTTTATGAAGGTATTTTGATGCAGATGTACGTATCTGGCATCATGTGTGTGTATTTGTCTATAAAGATTTTCTTTTGTTTTTAGGGGTTAAAGGCACTAGTGGCCTTTTTTTGAATTATCTTTACAAAGTGAGAAGAGGACTAAGAGGGACTAAGAAAGCATAAGCGTTGGTGGCTGTTCCACATTTTCTGACAGGCACCCTATTCAACTGGGAACACAAGTTTGAAGCAACTAGGGTGGGCTTGGGTCAAACCAGGATGTGCTGTACTAGTGTACTTATGTGCTTTCAGTAGAACGCTAAACCATTAAAACTTAATTTGGTCTGTATTAGCTGCATCCTGAATGCCTGCACTTAAATCAAGGTCTATCCAAGGAGTCTGAAATCTTGGGCTGCAATATGGACCAGAGGAAATTGGAAAGAAAATTATAGACAGCTATCTGTCAAGGGTTGGTCGTGGTTTTGGACCAAAATGCAGAGGCTGAGAGGCAGGGCTGAGTTCTTGCAGTTTTTTTAATGAATTAACACAGGTAACAGGCAAAAAATCCAAATCCAACAATTATCAGAAGAATATGTTGCAAATGCAGTAAAAACATTGGGTGTAGTTCAGTTTAAAGGGATTAGAAAACTTTGTCATGTAGTGCAAATGTTCACAAGTGTGATGCAGAGTCTTGTTTTGTGACGTGATTAGAGTTTCAACTGTTCACCAGCAGCTGTTTTGGAATCTGTTGGAACTGCATCCAATGCTTCAAAGCCTCTTCCCAGAGGGCAGCAGGGAGAACAGTCCATGGTGGGGGGTTGAGGGGTCATTTATGATGTCACGGGCTCAGGACACGCAGCGCTGGGATGAAATGTCTTTAATGGAGGGAAGAGGAATGCAGATGACCCTCTCTACTTATCTCACCAATCTTCTCACCTTCTTCAAGTCTGAGGGGCTGCAGCCTCCACACCACACAGTGAGACAGCTGGTCAGAACACTCTCTATGGTGCTTCTGGAGAAGGTGGGGAGGATGAGTGGGGGCAGGTGGGCTCTCCTCATCCTCTGCAGAAGGTTCAAGCGCTTCTATGCCCTTTTGACCAGTAAGGTGGTGTTTACAGTCCAGGTGAGGGTGTCTGTGATGTGCACCCTCAGGATTTTGGTGCTGTTGACCACCTCTACAGCTGAGCTGTTGATAAGCAGTGGAGCGTGGTTAGGACGGTTCTTCCTGAAGTCCAAGATGATCTCCTTCGTCTTCTCCACGTTCAGGATCAGGCTGTCTCTACACCAGCTAAACAGCTGCTCCACCTCCTTTCTGTAGTCTTGGTTGTTGTCGTCTCTGATAAAGCTCACCACTGTAGTGTGGTCTGTCTGCAAACTTCACAAAGTGATTGGTGGTGAACCTTGGGACGCAGTCATGTGTCATCAGGGTGAACAGCAGGGGGCTCAGGATGCAGCCCTGAGGGGAGCCTGTGCTTAGACTGATGACATCAGAGGTGTTGTGTCCGACCCGGACTGACTGAGGTCTGTTGGTGAGGAAGTCTAGCAGCCAATAGCAGAGGGGTGTATTGAAGCCCAGCTGTTCCAGTTTGCCCATCAGATGCTGTGGGATGATGGTGTTGAAAGCTGAACTGAAATTCAGGAACAGCATCTGGACATGGGCGTTCTTCTCCTCCAAGTGTGCCAGGCTCCAGTGATGATCGAAGGAGATGGCGTCCTCAGTGGAGAGGTTCTGTCGGTAGCCGAACTGGAACGGGTTGAATGTTTGGGGGAGTCTGGAGACAATGTGTTCTTAAACCAGTCTTTCGAAGCACTTCCTCATGATCAGAGTCAGTGCAACAGGCCGGTAGTCATTGAATTTGGTGACTTGAGGCAAAATGATGGAGGCAGACTTAAAGCATGCTGGCACTATGGATTTGTCCAAGGAGGTGTTAAAGAAAGAGATCCTGGATTTTCTTCTTGTGGTTCTGCTTCACTGATCTGATGGCAGGGTTTAAGGCTCTCTCTGTCCTCAGTGCCTCTCTGTTACCAGACCTGAAGGCTGAATTCCATGCTTTTAGTGATTTTCCAACCTCCCCAGTCATCCAGAGTTGTTTATTGGCCCGGGTGATGATGTTCTTTGTGGTCCTGTCATCCTCAATGTATTTGTTCCAGTGCCTCCGTTGCCCCCTTAATCCACACCCTGACCTGCATCACTGTAGGTTTAGCCCTAATAAGATGGGGCCTGTATGCAGGAATTAGCATGACAGATAAGTGGTCTGATGAGCAGAGGTGGAGTTGGGGGGGGCTGATCTGAATGCATCTTTATGTTAGAGTAGACCAGGTCTAGAGTGTTCTGTCTGCAAGCTGCAAAGTGCTTATGTTGCTAAAAATGAGGGAGAACAGTCTTCAAATTAGCCTGGTTAAAATCCCCAGCAATGATGAAAAACACCCTGTGTGTGCAAATTGAAGCTCACAGAACTGTTTAAGGGTTAGAGTCTGGTATTAGTGCTGGAGAACACATGTATGGCAAGTGACACTAGCAACCGTGAGCTCTCTAGGCAGATAGAAGGGTCTGCAGTTAACAGTCAAAAACTCGATTTTGACTCGATAGCATTTTTACACCCCTTGCTGTTGATGCACAATCCTCCTCCTCTGGTCTTAAAGCTGAGTCCGAAGTTCCTATCAGCTCGGTATAATGCGAGTCCCTCCAGGCTCGGTATTGATGAGTTTAGCCATGACTCGGACAGGATGATGGCGCCGCAGTTACTAATCTCCTTTGAAGAGAGTTAGAGTTGAAGTTGATCCATTTTGTTCTCCGGTGAATGGGCATTGGGGAGCAGGATAGAAGGAAGCGATGGTCTCTGGGGATTTTTTCTAAGGTTTGCTGTCAGCCAACCTCTGCAGCCCCATTTACACCGTCTTTTGCTTCCCCTTGCTCTTTCTCTGGGTTGGCCTGCTCCATTGGTCCACTGTTCTGTGTGCGTCTGACCTAAGCACTTTGAAGCTTTTAAAGAGCTCAAGAGTGGCTGTATCTATGAGTCCAGAAAAAAAACACTTGATGACAGGTGCTCCAGCAGGCATTGGGGGTCATGGATACAGGATTGATGTATAGTTTGTGGCTTTCTAGGCAGCATATTTTGGGGAATTGTTGAGTGCTGTTGAAAAGCTGCCGCCTTTAAGCGCCACCATGAGCAAATTCTATGCATAGCTCTATACATACACAGATATTATGAAATTATGTAGGTCACCAGTAGGATACACAGAATGCTGAAGCTCAAAATGAATTTCACATTGGGTGAGGGAAGCCGGACACTGATCAGGCACAGCCTTTAGCAGTTCAGTGGGAAGAATTAAGTAGATTAAGAAGAGAACACCATACCTACTGTTAAACATACAGGAGGCTCGGATATGTTCAGGAGCTACTTTGCTTCTGACACAGGGTGTCTTTAAGCCCTGCAGGGTAAAATTAAATCTCAAGACTATCAAAGGATTCTAGAGAGAAATGTACTGTAGCTTTTTGCCTCTGTCATCTGACTGCATTATCTGCCTAAACTTTCTCTGTAAAGTCCCTTGACATATTGTGAATTGCCCCTCCTCCTCTAACAGATTTTATAAGCAAAAAAAAAAACATTACTAGAATAAACACCAGGGCTTTAACCAGAGGAGCCTGTAATGTTCAGTGGCGTAGGGCCAAATTTGGCCAAATGGTTGCATCCATCAGAGGAGCAGTCATGGAACACACTGCCAGCTTTACACTGGAAAAAATTATCTAGAAATGAGTAAAAATTTCTTAAATTAAGTGTATTTACCCTTAATTTGAGTGGTTAAATGAGATAGTTTGCCAATGGAATGAGTAAATTCACTCTTAGAATAAGATAATTAGATAATATGCACTGGAAAAAAGACAATGCAATAGTTTTTTTCTTATTTTAAATGTAAATTATCTTGGTCAATTTGAAAAATGTATCTTTTATCTCCTCAATTCAAGAAGAAATGCACTTATTTTAAGAAAAAATGACTTATGGAGATTTAATTTTTTTGCAGTGTAGGGGCTGTGCAACCTACATAAGTTTTAAAATCTCCTTGAAACATTGGATGAAAACTAACCAGGCGTGTGTTCACAGGTGAATTAATGTGTTTCTGTTTGCCTGCAAAACTAATTTTATTTAGATTTCATGCTATTGGCATCTTATCTGTTTGTGTTCTTTCCCGTAGTGTCTTGTTTAATGTTCACTGTTTTTACCTGCCTTAGGACAGTGGATGCAAATTAGCTGTTGTGCTAATTCTGGCATATTTAAATTGATGTTTTAAGCTGACATGTTGTCCTAATCAAAAATAAATAAATGAATAAAATAAAGCTAGAAACAACTATGAATGGCTAAGAAAAAAACATTAGTCTATTCTAGTGGCCATCTATCAGCCCCGACCATAATCAATAATATAAAGCATATTTGGAAGGGGCTGAAACGTGCTGTCTGGAAAAGGCTTCCTTCAGCTCTACGACCACTGGATCTGTTTACGTATGAGGAGCGGACCAAATACCTGCAAAGGGAAGCAGAAATCTCATTGACAGTTAAAGGAATCATTTGATTTTTATCCACATGTGTTTTATTACTTCAGTTGAATTAAGTTTACTTTTATACGGCCAATTTTCAAAACATAATCTCAAGGGACTTTACAGAGATAGTTCAACCAGATCCTACAGTCAGGTTGTTAAAATGTTTCTAAGGAAACCAAGCTGATTGCGTCGTATCATTGACACGTAGGACGTTTTGGCTTGCAATTTGTTGCTGACCCTACAGAAACCCCTCACACCGAGCATGTAGGGGAGACAGTGGAGAGAAAAAATCCCTTTTAACAGGAAGAAACCTCCAGAACCACGCTCACTGTGAACGACCATCTGCTGGGGCCCACTGGGGATGAAAGAGTGAGAATCAGACCTACAAAAGGTGTTGATAAACTAGCTCCACTGTGGGTTCGTCTAGGAAAGAAACAGTACCAAACAATAAAAAATTTGCCCAACTCTATAATCTATAATCAAAGGTGTTGACCAGCTTATATTCCACCAGATATAGTTACTATTCATTGTATCCTGCAAACAAACAACTTTGTTTTTTAGTTTTTCTTCACATTCAGTGCTCATATTTATTTTGGCTTTCCGTTACCTGAATGAACAGTATTTAAAAAGAAGTCCAGAAGTTTTTAGTTGTAAACAGGATCCTCTTTGCCTTCCTGCCTGAATGTTTCGCTCTGCTCTAGATTGAGGTTGAGGTGTGGCATGCAGCATAAATAGAATGTGTAAATTTGAGAAGCAGGGAGTGCAGGGTTGCACTGGGATGCTTTCTAAATCCATCATGGCAGCTGGGCAGAGCTGCTCTAACGGACTAGATTTACTGTGATCAGCTGTGAAGGTGCAGCAGCTGAACTGTGGCACCCCAGCATTGCTTCCACGTCCTGTGAACTGAGGGTCAGGCCTCTGTTCTTCAGGCTTGCTTACCCCTGTTCCCCCACCACACCAACCCTCATCTTTAATGAGCTAGTGAACCCTGTGTCCATTAAAGCACTGATAATAAACTAATCTGATATGTTTTTATATATGCAAATATGTTTCGTAAACAGCGTTAGATGAATTATTTCTTGTATACAATAGCACCTTGTATGTGTCTTTTTGTTTCATCCAGCTCTACCTAATCTCAAGTTCTTCTAGTTTCCCTCAGGGTTTATCAGCTTTCAGCAGTTAGGAGACGGCAGGTCTTGATATTCGAACCTTGTTATGATTAACTGTAAATAGGAGAGATCAGTCAAGATGAATGCAAAGGAATACAGCAGAGCTTGAATCATCAAAATCCTTTCCTTTAGACTTTTTGGTTTTATCTTGGATGTTTATTCATCACTTTTAGCATCAATTGTCTTTGACCAGACAACCTTTTTCTGTCAAAAGAGGTTGAGTGCAATTTTACCCTCTCTGTGAAGTATTTTGCTGATGACTTGGCACATTTCCCTAATTTGGAAGCCAAACAGACCTTTGTGTAACACACTGTGTAACACACAGGAATGTATTAGAAAAATCCTTATAATTCTGATATTTATTGTAAGTTATGTTGAGTTTGTTGTTTATTTATCACATTTTAAAGCTAACTAAGCAATAGAAAAAATAGGTTGAAAAATTAGGTTGACTCCACAAATAGTTTTTCTCAAGTGTTTGAATGTAGGCAGCAACTGTTTATTAATTGTATTACCGTCAGCCTTCAGCGTACTGCATTTGAAATTGTAAATTTTTATTTTTGCAGAGTTTTTTCAATGCACGGAAAGTCATTAAAAAGAAAGACAAGACCAAAGGACGATGTGACAACCTGCTCGGCCGTGAGTACTGCGACTGTATTTCATTTAGTAGAAGATTACAAAGAGATTTAGGTTCAAGCTCAGTCGACCTATATTTAAGTCTAGGCTTAGTATTATTGTAATTTTAATGGCAATGAACAATTTATCAAGTGTCATTTCCATTGCTGAAGATTAGGGCTTTTATAATTTAAAAATAAAAAAAATGTATTAAAAGTGTTTACTGATAAATGCAATTCTACAATTTGTATTTTGATTTAATGTTTTTAATTTATTTCTCTTCTATTTTAATGTTCTTTTTTATGCTTTGACAACATATTGCCACTGAACTATTTTTATATGATAGGTCCTAAATACAGCCCGATATTGTTTTAGATATTTTCCAATATTTACTCTAAGTTGTCAAATGCATATTTTACCTATTGTTGGTGTCAGTCATAAACATTGTTGCACTAAAAATTATAACTTTAAGACATCTCTTCATAACCTTGAGATATAACACCTAAAACAAATCCATGCATATTTGGAGGGGCAAAAGTAAAAAAAGAACAACTCTGTTTTATTCGTTTTTGTTTTATTGCATCAAACTGAACATCTTCAAATGTGTTTAATTCAGTGAAATCATCTTAGGGTAATCTAAGCCACCATAGCTGTCAGCATAGCCTTAAATCATACCTGGTCCACTGCATTATGCTTAGTAACGCTGCTTGCCAGCATGCCGAGTATCTCGTCAGGCTTGTAGCTTCATCAATTTCAGTTTGAAAATTATACATGAAACCTGGACTAAATGAGCTGCTCTTGACACTCAATAAATAACACCATAAATATGCAGAACAACGGAGCTACAGCTAGGACTCCATTTGGTCTTTCCTTTATCACCTCATTCATTTCTGTCCAATGGAAGCAAAGATCATCTATTATGTGGCTTTGGTCCAAGTTATAGTCACTTGCAAGAAGAAAAGTGTTAAAGGAAATGGCAGCAAATGAAAAAAAGAATAAAGTCCAGATTAGGATTGGACAATTAGTTGCATTTGCAATGCAATCACACTTTAACAAAACACAATTTTTAAATTATAGATGCGCTCAATTATATGTACATTTCTTAGTCCATTCCTTTAGGTGGCAGTAATATTCATAATAAAAGATTGCAACCACAGAACGGGAAGACAGAGTTAGGGTTAGGCATATAGATTCATGCATGAAAGTAGAATTTAGTACTTTTTCACACAAAGCTAACAGGAAAGTCTTGCAACAATGGACTCTGGAAACGAAAGTTTCAAAGGCCATGAATAAAACTTGCAAATTGCAATATTGGTTCAAAATAATCACAATTTTCATTTTTTGCCAAATTGTTCATCCCTAGTCCAAACCAAACAAGTGGTCCAAAGGCCTTTCCTTGGTGTGAAAACACTTATTGTCATCCCATATATCTTATCACATATTAATAATAAATATCTGTGTACAGAATCATGTAGTCCAGTCTTATATTACAAAAAAATACAAACTTAATTATGTTTATTCCAAGTTCTTCTTAGTTATAAATGCATTTAAGTTCTGTTGACTTAAGGGGTACGACTTTAGAAGTGGGGTGATGTTCTCAACTTTCTTAATTCTGTTTAAGACATGGGCAGCAGCATTCTGGATCCACTGCAGTTTGTTGATCCACTTTTACAGTAATCAACTCTAATTAAGATAAATACATAAATAGTTTTTTAGGTTCTGCTGAGGCCTTAGCTCTTTAATCCTGGATATATTCTTTAGATGATACAAGGTCAGCTTTAACACTTTAACTGAGTCCATCACAAATCCCATTTCAAGGCTGATTTATTTTTCTAGCTTTATTATGTATGTGCGAACCTTTGAAAGCTCTTCCTTTGGTCCAAAAATTATTACTTCAGGTTTTTTTTGTTTTAGTTTATAACATTTTGGCACATTGATGTGTTGATTTCTTTATCCATTTACCCAGGGCTTGAATAGGTTCATAGCAACCTGGTGACATCGTAATGCTTAGCTGTATGTTATGGTAACTTATGTTGTTGGTTAATAAGATCTGAATGGGCCCCCCAAGGGTCCGTCTTAAAACATTTTATGGTTTCTGATATAAAATTACCTATTGACACAAAACAGTTCCTGTCCTTCAAGTAGAATTTAAATGAGTCAAGTCCTGCAGCAGGAAGGCAGACCCAGTTTTTTAGAGGCCCTAATAAAATGAAGTGATCAGCAGTATTGAATTCTCCACTAAGGTCCAATAATAGCATCACTGTGGTACTTCCATGGTCTGTATTTATATGGATATCACTGAACCCTTTATAAGGGCAGTCTCTGTTCAGCGGTGAGCATGGAAGCCCGACTGAAAAAGGAAAGCAGAAGGTCATGGTCAGGAAGTTGTTTAACTTCACACAAAGTTCATTAACATGCATTTAATTTGAAAAAGGAACAAATTGATGCATTTGGGGTTCTAATATTTGTCTGTCTTCTTTGTAGCGGATCGGCGACTCAAGCTCCTTTCTCTCCTGGCAGATCCTCACTCAGATTTTGTCAATGCAAACTACATTGATGTAAGAAAAGTTGAATTCTTAATTTTCCATCTGCTTTGTGGCCCTCTTGTGTCTTATTGTTTTTGCTCAGTTTGGTATACATCAGAACTGTTGACCTACTGCTTACTAACACATTAATTAACATTTTTCAGTTAATTAATGTGTTCCATAACGTTTTGGATGATTAAATGAGTCATTTCAGGTTGAACAAAGGTTTTCTCTGCCGCCCTGGTGGTCTGTAGGGGAAATACCGTACTTGCAATTGCAGGAGCCCTCGCACCCACAGGCTCAGAAGTCGCAAGGGTCGGTCTTGCTTTACGGCGAGAACTGCTACACGCCCCGAGTGAAAGGCATGCTCGTTACTAGCGCAGTGGCGATATTTGTGCAGTTATCATGTCGGAACTAGCGAGAAAACAGCGAAAGCCCATGTCGGAGCAGGCAAGAAAGAGGAAAAGGGCTCTGGAAAGAGAGAGGAGTCGTACACGGGTGAACATTGGGCAAGCTTTTTCCGAATGGCGAGAGCTAAAAGAAAAAGAAGGCTGCAAGGCTTTTTCAAACTCGAAAATTAGAACAAAATAGTCACTTACCGCAGTAGACATGGTGATTCGTTGCGTTTGCCTGTCTGCTAAGCTCAAAACAACCGCACCTGGCTTGACGGAGAAACCAGGAGAACAGCTGTGCATATTTATGACAGTGCACTTTTACTTTCACCCTCTGGGGGGAGCCTCGCTGGAAAATCAACACCGGTTGCATAGTATACCTTTAACACCTCACATGGTTTTAGTCAACCATCCTGCAAAGGCTACACCCATAACATAACAGCATGTTTTCACCTGGTTGAGGTTTCATTTGCTTTGGGAAACGAAAGTTACGACTGTAACTACAGTTCTATGAATCCCGGATGACCGCCAGAGGCGGTGCTTAAAGCACGAATGATCACTCTTGCGCATGCACAGGTCGAGAATCTTATACCAACATAGTCACGTGTGACCCCCAGTGACACCGGTGTGCCTATATAGTCACGTGACAGCGACAGCTCAGTCCCTTAATCTTCTCGCGAAAACACGATGATTCCGAGGGACCCGGCGCTCTGGCGGTCATCCGGGATTCATAGAACCGTAGTTACAGTCGTAACTCAGGACTCGTAACTCAGGACTCGTCATCCGTGCTTTAAGCACGGATGACGATTACCAATAGAGTCCTGAGGAATCACACACAGAAACAACAACCCAAAACATGCCCACCTCACTGGGAAGATGGCGTGCGCTGGGACAGGATCCCCTGCATTGGGTGAGGGGTGGCCAAGTTAACCCTGTAAAACCTAGCAAAGGTATTCGGGGATGACCAAGAGGCTGCTGAGCAAATAGCTTCCAGATTTAGACCAGTCATAGCGGCCCATGACACACTGACACCCCTGGTGGAATGGCACCGTACACCAGCGGGGGGTTGGAGGCCCCGCTGAATGTACGCCTGTTCCACTACATCCACAATCCAATGCGCAGGGCGCTGTTTAGAAAGGGCCTGCCCCTTGCGGGGCCCCGCGTAGCAAACAAACAGATTATCCGACTGACGGAGAGAAGCTGTGAGACTGACATATGCCTTCAGTGCCCGAACAGGGCAGAGAAGCTCATCAGGCCCATCTGTATCAAGGCGAGCAAGCTGTAGGGGCACAGTGTGGCTCGCGGATGAAGCCACTTTAGGAAGAAACGCCGCATCAGGCCAAAGAGTAACACCCGAACCAGCCGGGTTCCGACGGCAGCAGGACTCGTGAACAGACAGTGCATGTAGTTCACCCACCCGTTTCGCCGAGGCCATGGCGAGGAGAAAAGCTGTCTTCTTCGACACACACTCAAGGCTTGCCTCCGCCAATGGTTCATAGGGAGGAGAGCGCAGGGCAGCGAGGACAATAGAGAGGTCCCACACCGGCACAACAGGGCGTTTGGGAGGGTGCAAACGCCGGGCACCCCTCAAAAACAAGGAAACGTCCTTGTTACGACCCACCGTCTCCCCACTCACCACCGAATGCCAGCAAGAGATGGCAGCCACATAGACTTTTAGAGTGGATGGAGAGCGACCTTGAGAAAGCAGTGCTTGAAGGAAGGTTAAAATAACAGAAACAGGACAGTGTACAGGGTCCTCATTTCTTTCCTGACACCAGCGGCTAAAAGCCTTCCACTTATGGGCGTACACCAGACGCGTGGAAGGGGCCCTGGCATTAGTCATCGTGTGTCCGATGTCCCTGCCATACTCCGAGAAGGAAACGCCAGGCTCTGTAGTGGCCAGACCCAGAGTTGGAGGCGACTGGGATTGGGATGCAGGATCCGACCGCCCAGCAGGTCCTTCCTGCAGGGAAGAGGCATCGGAGAGCTGCAACAGAGCCTGTGCAGCATCGGAAACCAAGTCCTCCCTGGCCACCGGGGGGCCACCAGAAGGAGCTGATGTCCCTCCTGAAGGACCCTCAGGAGTGTTGGGCCTATCAGGGGAAGTGGCGGGAAGGCATAGAGGAGTGCCCTCGGCCAGTCGTGCGACAGCGCGTCCTCACCTAGGGCACTGGCACTGTCCGACAGGGAGAACCACAGCGGGCAATGTGTCGTCTCTTGGGAAGCGAATAAATCTACGGCTGCTCTCCCGAACCTCTCCCAAATAGTTTCCACTACATCCGGGTGGAGCCTCCACTCCCCCGGTGGTGGACGCCCCCGGGATAGGATGTCGGCAGGAACATTCTGCACCCCCGGGATGTTGGTCGCCCTCAGGCTGGCAAAAAGAGGGGCTGCCCAGGTCAGAAGCTTCCGGGTCAGCCTCAGTAGCGTCAAAGACCGTGTTCCCCCTTGATGGTTGATGTGAAAAACAACCGACGTGTTGTCCGACCGCACCAGGACATGCCTTCCCCGCAGGATCGGGAGGAAGTGCCGCAGCGCGCGGTGCACAGCCTCCAACTCCACAGCGTTGATGTGGTGCCTCCTCTCTCGTGGAGACCATGTCCCCCGAGCGATCTGTCGCTGCCACAAGGCCCCCCATCCTGTGGTGGACGCGTCGGTAGGGACAACTTCCCGACGGGATGGCAGCAAACCCAGCGGGACTCTCCTTGTCATGAATTCTGCCTCTCGCCACTGAGCCAGTGATGCGAGGCATTGAGGGGACACCTGCACTTTCCTGTGACGGTGTGACACACCAGAAGGGTCCAGCCTCAGGCTGTTGAGCCACATCTGCAGTGGTCGCAGAGACAGCAGCCCTAGGGGCACTACAGTAGCTGCAGCTGTCAGCTTCCCCAGCAGACAGAGATAGAGAACAAAGGGGGCCGCCCGACCGGGAAGAAAGGCTGGCAGCATCTGCAGAATGCTCTCGACATGCTGAGGTGATGGGCGAGGAGTTATGGAGAGAGAGTCCATCGTGATATCGAGAAACGTTACCTGCTGAGACGGAATCAGGTTGCTCCTCTGCCAGTTCACACAAAGACCCAATAGGTCCATGTGATCGAGCAAGGTGCGCGTGTCTGCAGCAGCTTGAGCTTCTGTGGGCGCACAGACGAGCCAGTCGTCCAAATAAGGCAGGATCTTCAACCCTCTGGCCTGCAGAGGACACAAGGCCGCGGCCATGCACCGCATGAACACACGTGGGGACAGAGAGAGGCCGAACGGGAGAAGCCTGAACTGAAAATGCCTGCCCTGAAATGCAAAGCGGAGAAAACGCCAATGCTGTGGTGCAATCGGGACATGAAAATATGCATCCTTCAAGTCAACCAAGGTGAACCAGTCACCTGGGGAAATTGCCTGAAGCACGTCCCTGATGCTCAACATGTGGAAGGGGATGGACTTCATGTAAAGATTCAAACCCCTCAGGTTCAAAATTGGGCAGAGTCCCCCAGTCTTTTTCGGAATTAAAAAATACTTATAGTAAAAGCCCCCTGGATCCCGCAGGGGGTTGACGGGCAATATAGCACCCTTGGCCAGCAAGGTGTCTGAGCTTTTACCTGGTCGTGAATCACCGTCATCCTGACTCGACCAGGGACAGGAGGGCGGCAGCGGAACTGTAGCGTGTAACCCCGGGTAAGTGTACACACCACCCATGGATCGGACACAAGAGCGGCCCAGCAACCGAGCTGCTCCGGGGTAAACTGTCCCACCACCGGTCCAGTGACATCATCTCCGAGCCCCCCTGCCCTTCGGGGGGCGGGAGGGTTGCTGAGTTGCCCGCCCGGATTGAGGAGCGACATGAGCTCAACCCCTCGGTGGATCCCAGTGGCCATGGGCAGGCCTGGCAGCAGGCCCTGCAGCAAACCGTGGCTGCCCCAAGCAAGGTGTAGTCCAGGCAGGATAAGTATCTGACAGGGACACAGAGGCACTCCTAGTAGGACGCTGCACTCTGCGATGCAGACCGGCCAACTGCTGCCTGATACGCGAGGCCTCGGCCGACCGTTCCAGGGCTGCAAGTGCAGCGGAGCCAAACAACTCCCCAGGAACAACTGGAAGGCCCATCAGGGTCCTTCTACATGCCTCCGTCAGAGGAGACTGAGCCAGCCAGACCTGGCGACGTGCCTGAACAAGGGTAGACAGGACACGTCCAACCTCCCTCGACAGAAGAGCAAATGCATGGAGGGATGCATCCATCAGTCCTTGGGTAGGTGCATCGATCGCGACACCCTCCAAGTAAGCCGAGAGACCCAGTAATAAATGCAACAGGGAATTCCCAAGTCGCCCCAAACGAGACCCAGAGTCATAGGCTCTACAGAGCAGATCGTCAGTGACACGGCACTGAGGACGAGGAAACCTGGCATTGGCCCTCAAAGCCTCATCCGGCGCCACAATGAGGGAAGCTATGGCTGGCTCAACCGAAGGCATATGGCCCAAGCCAAAACTGGGCGCATTTTGCATGGCCGCCAGTGCCCTGCCGTCAAAGGTCAGCCTCGAGAAGGCCTTAGTGTCTGTCCAACAGGCATGGAGCTCCTTCACATACTCTGCAGACGGGGGAACCATAAAGGATGCCCTAGCAGTAGGACGCCGAAAGAAAGCACTGGAAGCCGCAGGTTGGTCCTGTGGAGCATCCAGATGCAACCGGGCGAGGGCAGTTCTCAGAGCGCCCACTACAGAACCATCCTCCTCTGACTGAGAGCCAGAAGAGATATGTGAGCCGGCTTCTGAGAGGAGTGAGCCGGAGTCAAATTGATCCCGAAAATCAGTGCCAGATGCCGCCAGGGAAATGGCATCATCTTCTAAAGCAGAGACTCCCGAACCAACGCTGTGTCCTTGGTCAGGGTCTCCAGACATGCCAGCGCCACGCTCGCCCCTAAGGGACTCAAGCAACGCCTTCATCCCTTCTAGCTCAGAAGTGAGCTGGGCCACCTGCCCAGATATGCCCTCTGGAATCCTGGGGCTCCTCTTGCTCCTCTTCCATGGAGGCCCCATAGCCTCAGAAGACACACGTTTCACAGGCTGGCTGGTGCTTCGAAGGCCAGCCAAACAAGCGTTACGTGTGGACAAAGGCAGGACAGAACAATTAGGGCATGCCGCATCAGTCAAGGCCTCTTCCAAATGATCCAGGCCCAAACAAGAGGGACACAGATCATGCCCATCCTCCAGCTGGAGAGGGGCCAAACAAGCTCTACAGCACGGCGCGTCCAACATGTCACGTTCACAGGGCTAGGTCAGGTCGAGCTGAAATCGCCACTCTTGACACTCACCGAGCGGACAGATCGGGAGACCCGGTCGAGCAGAGAACGCCACCAGGGTTTCCCCAGCAGCAAGGCCACAAGAGAACTAGCCAAGCACGTTAGCAAAGTAAAAAGCAAGCCCGAACGGCTGCTACAGTAACAAAAGCAAGCCCGGAAGCTGCTGCTACAGTAAACAGAAAAGTAAGCCCGGAAGCGGCTGCCACAGTAAACAAAAAAAACAAGCCCGAAAGCGGCTGCTACAGAAAACAGAAAAAGCAAGCCCGAAAGCGGCTGCTACAGAAAACAGAAAAAGCAAGCCCGAGAGCGGCTGCTACAGTAAACAAAAAGCAAGCCAGAAAGCAGCTGCCACAGAAAACAGAAAAAGCAAGCCCGAGAGCGGCTGCTACAGTAAACAAAAAAGCAAGCCCGAAAACGGCTGCTACAGTAAACAAAAAAGCAAGCCCGAAAACGGCTGCTACGGTAAACAAAAAAGCAAGCCCGAAAGCGGCTGCTACAGTAAACAAAAAAGCAAGCCCGAAAACGGCTGCTACGGTAAACAAAAAAGCAAGCCCGAAAGCGGCTGCTACAGTAAACAAAAAAGCAAGCTCGAAAACGGCTGCTGCAGTAATTAACAAGCTGGTCGGAGTCGGCTAACGCCGAGGCACCAGCAACAGGGAGTTGCGGTGAGAACGCGTCCCTGTTCGCCGTCGATAAGAGGAAAAACTTACCAGACGAAGAAACCAAGTTGTATATAATGAAGAGCTTGCGCAGCCTCTGGAGGGCGAGATGAGCCTCGCAGCTCCGACCAAAGTCTCGAGGCTACCAGCGACAAGCAATCAGTGTCTTACCACCTGTTCAACCTGCATGCGAGAAGATGAAAAGGGACTGAGCTGTTGCTGTCACGTGACTATATAGGCACACAGGTGTCACCGGGGGTCACACGTGACTATGTTGGTATAAGATTCTCGACCTGTGCATGCGCAAGAGTGATCATTCGTGCTTTAAGCACCGTCTCTGGCGGTCAGTAGGGATGAAATAGAACTCTGATTACATTTACAAATCGGCTCAAGTGAGTGCTCCTGCATTTACAAGAGATCCAATCTGAAACATTTGCATTAAAAATCTAACTCATTGCCCATATTTTACTGAAAGTTTTCAGTTATTAGCATCTTGGTATCTCATTCTATGTTTTATACAACATAAAACTGAAAGTATGAAAAAGAGGCCGGGAAAGCCCTCTATATTTAATATGACTACTTTATCCAGTTTGGTAGGTGCTCCATTAGAGTGAGGCTCTAAGGAACTTTTTGTTACTAATATGTGCTCTACAGCAGCACACATAGATACTACCAAACATTTCAACACGGTGCACTGCAGAGACATACACTGCTGTGCTGTTTTCTGCCCATTTAAAAGACATTTCCTTTTAAAAACTTCGTTGACTGATGTTACGTCGGTTCGATTTGAAATTTCCTCGGTAGGCTGTGTTGTTCTGTAATAAATCTTCCTGTGATGGGGTTGCATAGTAAACAACCCCTGTTTTCTCTAGCATTGGTAAATTCACACAATAAAAAAAAGAAATGAATTCAGTAAGTTTGGATTTCTGAAAAAAACTAAGCAAATTTTCCTAAACTACAAACTAATATTAAAGTAAAATCAGGGAATATTCTGTAGCATATTTATTCACATCAGTATGCATAAGTTGATGTGATCATAGGCGGATCTACTGGGGTGGCATAGGGTGGCAACTGCCAACCTAAATGACAGCCTTGCCACCCCTGCTGCCACCCCAGTTGGCTGTAGGGGTGGCGAGGCTTATAAATTATGGATAATTTGAGAATTGCGACCGCTAATTTCCAATGTCGGACTGCAGTGAATGCAGCACGAGACGACGCGAGAGCGACTGAGACTGATTAGTTCTGAAAACCGAATGGGGCAAAGCGAGGGAGCCAGGGGTCATGGGGAGAGGAGACACAGGAGGAAACAGGTAAAAACTGATTAACTATCTATTGAGAAAGTAAATCATAATGAAAGCACAATGTTGCTAGCATAGCTGCAATGCTGATTTTGAGATGATAAAAATTAGGTTGCAGAACGTTATTTCTCTACCTATGATGTTAGTTAGGCCTGACGTTTCAGGCTCATAAAGACATATTTGCGGTCAACTATGACAGAAAAGAGACGATCAAGTTTGGTTTTACTCAAATCAAAACCCACAAAGGCATTGGATCTAAATAAATTTGTGAAGCGTTTTGCTGAGCAGCATGGAAATCGCCGCATTTAGCTGTTATAGTCAAATCAACTTTATGTTATGCTCTCTGGTGAGCCTTTACAGAGATCTTAAATTTTTTTTGGAACCAGAGAAAATCTGATATTTCTTTTAATAAAACCAAAAGTGTTAAAAGTAAAGTAAAAAATGTGATACTGGTGTAAATCCTGCTTAATATGAAGCAGTGTTGTTTCTTTTTTTTGTACCGTATTTTCACGACCATAAGGCGCACCGTACTAAAAGGCGCAGTCTCAGTTATGTGTGCCATTACTGTATTTAACACACACATAAGGCGTACTGGACTATAGGGCGCGGGTTTTATATACCTGTACATGTCCTCTACTACGTTTAAATACCTCTACTGCGTATTTAAAAATAGAGCGGGAGCAAAACTGAGTATGATTGTGCTTTATTCATGTATTTATTACAAAGTATTAATCAAACCTGGGAGCCGGCCGTGAGACAGACACATTGCTGATGATACAGAGCGCTGTGATCACTCCTCCGAAACAGTTTATTGACGCATAAATTAACTTAAAATGCAGAAATCTGCCGACAGAATATGTTCGCTTTTATTATCCTGGTGCCTGCAGTTTAGATTGTACCAGTTTAGTTCTGACGCGCGGCTGAAGCAGCTTTGCTGCTCTGGCTGCTCGGTGCACAAGTCTGTCTGAAGCGCGCTGGGCGGAGCTACTCTATCCTTTCTTTGGCTTGCAGCTATATTTGCTGTGATCAGTGGGAATAAAGTAGTTTTAATACGTTTTTAATCGTTTACTGCGATTGGATCTGCGCTCTCTCCAGTTCAGCCAGGCCGGCGTATTATAGTGCATACCCACTTTTGCACCGCTGACAAGCTGCTATAACTTGAGAGAGGCGGTGTGTGCAAATTTGGAAAGCACCGAGGATGCTCATTGCTCACTTAACTTGGTCACTCTACTCTACTCATCTTGCAGCAATACACCGTGCACAAACTAACACCGCCGCAGTACCTCGTTACCGGACCAGATGTTTACTTTTTCTGGAAGTCATAGTGTTTTTCTGAAGCAGCGCTTGGTTATTTGCAGAAGGGCACATCAGTGCAGTGAAGGCAGAGTGAGGGAGAGCACGTTAAGTTCATCATGTGACCAGCCACGGTTACCGTGGCACGGTAGATCTAAATCAGCGGTCACCAACCTTTTTACAGCTGAGGGCTAATTCAGGGGCACTGAGTCACAGGAAGGGCTACCAATACTGACCTATGAATGGCAAGGGTCAACGTTCACCTAAACTTCATACATCCTAAACATATCTTTATCGTTTCTTGAAATTCAGAATTTTCTTTTAGACATTTTTATTTTGAAATCTCTATAAATGCTTAAATGCCATACATGATTAAATGATGAAATGTTCTATAACCCAATAAAAAAAAGAAGAGCAACAGAATACAGTGAAATTTCAAAGCTGATTACAGTAGAAACAAAGCAATGAAATAACAAACATCTGTGTTCAATTAAAGTAATAAACATATTTTTCTGAAACTATCAATTCTTAATATAATTTGTTTACACATATATATGAATTGACACAAGGAGGGGATAATTTTTTTTCTTTTTTTTTTATTGTTTTTTTTTTTTTTTGTCTTTTTTTTAATGTGCATATTAAAAGCTGAGGCCTTTATTTAGGCCAGAAAACATTTTCAAGCTGGAGGCCTGTGTTTGTCTAATAGCCTCTGTAGGGAGGAAATCTTCTGTTGGCCTGCAGGCCTCTGGTTGGATGGTGGTTTCCATGTGTGGGGGGGCCTTGGTTCATGTACAGTCCTGCGTCTCGATGGTGGCTTGTATGCAGATGATGGCCAGCATTTATGCAGACGCTTGGGTTTGGGTTGAAGCCTCCGTTTGGATTCTGTCTCCTGTTTTCATGGTGGGAGCCTCTAACTGTGGAACCACATCTGTTTCTTTGGGGCCTGTTTTGCATGGGGGCCTCTTTTTGACTGGAAGCTTCAGCTTTCATGGACTCCTCTGTTTGTGAAGAAGCTTCATGATGTTCTTTTTTCAAAGGAAGTTTCAACTCTGCTGTCAATTGTGAGACTTGACTCTTCAGAGATTTGATCAGTTCCTCCTGTTCCTTGAGTCTGGAGTCATGTTCAGTTTTAGTCTTCAGCTGTGCCTCATATTTGAGCCTCAGCTCTCGTTCTTCTACAAAAGCCTCTGCCAGCCTCCCTTCTCTACTGGCGTTTTTCTCAGCCTGCCTCTTCAGGAAGGCGAGCTCATGCAGGACACTGACGCACACTGTAACGGTGGGAATGCGTGGTAACTTTGACGCACGTGTAGGCTGGGTTACAGTGAATGTTTCCTGCTTCTCCTCTTTCTCTTCACTTTTGAGTCTCATGCTACGTTCACTTTCTAAACTTTTTTCCAGTTCTGCGATTTGTTTCATCTGAGTTTTGCAGTCAACCTGAAACTGGATTCTTTGTTCTCTCTCCTCATGCAGATCACAAGTCCTCTCGTGCAGCTCTTGTTTTAGAGCAGTAACCTGCTGAGTGAGATCGTTGATATGTTTGATAGCCTCTTCGATGCACATCGAGCGAGGGATCATCGTAACCGCTGACGCATGGCGTGGCATCCTGTTGCTTTGATAGAACTTGGGGCGGTCAACATCATTCTTTCTGTAGGTCCCGGTGTGCCATGGCTTTCTCCTGTTTTTATCTGGTTTGGAAGACACATAAAGAACTGGGTTATCAAAATGTGGCCAAACTGCATGTTTGTATTGACTAGGGTTGTCAAAAGTATAGATACTCAAAAAAGTATCGATACTGAAAAGTTGTATCTGGATACAATTTTCAATTTCAAAAGTATGGATACAGTGCTACCACCAGTGGCACCTAAGCAGTCATTCATCTAAAGTGCAGAATAGAGGAAAATGCACTTTCTGAACACTGTGTGATTGAATAATTTTGTGCACTTTTCGGTTTCAGACTTTTTTCTGTAACAGGTGCAGCTGCTGAGAATGATTTTTGTTTCTTAACTGGTTTGGCTAGTGTCATTGTTATGTGTGCAAAGCAGACATGGGCAATGTGGAGTCAACAAGTCATCTCCATGTCATGTATTTAATCTACCCAGCCAATTAACCAGGTGAGTCCAATCTGCACAGGTTAATTCACGGTGAAGATTGGACTCACCTGCTTCAGTGGCTGGGTAGAACAAATACATGACATGGAGATGACTTGTTGACTCCACATTGCCCATGTCTGGTGCAAAGCATAGCCAAGGAAGGAATACTTAATTTTAATTTTGTACGTTTTTTATCAAGTTTGCTTAATATTGTGCGCAGCATACAACCTCAAAATGTTGTTTATTGTATTTATTTATCTATTTATTGTATTTTGTTTATTAATGAGAACATTTCTGTTGAATTTTGGAGTCTTTGTTTTTATCCTTGTGGTATCGAAAATGACACCGAGTATCGAATGTTTTACTTAGTATCTGTATCGAGTTGACAACCCTAGTATTGACCCATAAAACACTTACCATGATGGTGTGAGTACGGCGCCTCAGAAGAAAGACCCGCACTGGGGTGAGTCTTTGGTTCTTCTAACCTCTGAGATGGCTGACATGCTTGCTGGACCTCATCTGAGTCGAGAGACGTAGAGTCAGCAGCGATAGATGATTTCCGCTGAACCTCCGCTAAGGGGGGAGCCTCAATGGTAGCAGAAGAAACTGCTTCCCCTTGGATCTCTGGACCATCTTCTGCTTTGCTGAGATGCAGCTCGCTGGTGACAGAGCTGTCATCTTCAGCTGGGAAAATAATGGCGTCATAGTCGACCTGGATGGGGAGGTCAATCATGTCTTCCCATGAAAGTTTAGCTGGAGTGGTTTCATTTCCACAAACAAACTGTTTTTGCTCCATGGCTAACTTTCTATCAATCAGAATATCGACCTAAAAGTCGTGTGATATCTGAGAACGATGTCTGGCTGGTTTCGCTAAGGTTCGAACGTGCTTCTCAAAAGTGATCTGTCTCGATGAAGGTCGGGAACAGATAAGAACACTGGGTGGGTTTATGCTCAGATCCCTTCCAAAGTCTGTGATGTCATCAGCAGTCTCTTTGTGACATCACATGCCAGGTGTTATCGAACATTCTAATCCCAACTGCTGAACACGGAATGCATTTTTTAAAATAGATTAGCTGTTTTTTAAACAATAACTTTCTTCTTTGTTCAATTTGGGTTATTTTTGGTTTTCTTTTACTGATCAGATAAAAAGTTATTCAAAGAAAAATATATGCTTTGAAATGTAATTATCCTAAAATTTTTTTTAAGATTTCTCATAGTTTTGTATTTCAGTTTTACAATCAAATGCAGACATTTGTAAACAGTATTTAACTAAAGTATTACTGTCTTCAAAGACCTCATTACCTACCTTATACCACCCAAGAAGATTCAACACTTGCTGGTAGCGATGTTGCTAGGCAACATAAGGTGGGTCAGGTATAGTTTCCGTACTACATTTACTACAACAGTAGCTTGCTAAGCCCAAAAGCTCTGAGCTTTTTGAATTTGGTTGAGACTGAGGCCAGTTTGGAATGATTCCTGAAGCAACCTGCACCAGAGTCCAATAGGAAGTAGATCAAGACCATTTCAGCAAGTTAGACTCCATCCAGTTATTTGGTCTGGACCAGATTTTGCCGGGCTTAAATCAGACCTGCACAAAAGAAACAAACAAACTCTGGTCGATTTAGCTTAATAGGGCTTATTAGT
Organism: Cyprinodon diabolis; assembly: GCA_030533445.1. Classification (NCBI taxonomy): domain Eukaryota; kingdom Metazoa; phylum Chordata; class Actinopteri; order Cyprinodontiformes; family Cyprinodontidae; genus Cyprinodon; species Cyprinodon diabolis. The sequence continues at coordinate 4,118,793 of CM060074.1, forward strand.
GCGTTTTATAAAGCTATGTGCCACAGAAAGTGCTTTAGAAGAAATCAGCTGATTATAACAGACTCTTTCCCTTCCTACCCACCAATACAGAACATAGTCAACAACAACAAAAAAACAGACCATAAATAGATTTATGGAGGAAGAAGACAAAAGAGATCTTAAAACGGATTCAGAGGATAGCTATCATTTTTTTCTTTCTTGTTTGAGAAAATACTCAAGCATAATATCAAACACAGAGGATTTTTAAAATGACAATGCCCATAACAGAACATTCTAGAATAAGTACGGAAACATCTTTTTAATATGTAGTCCCTCAGGTTATCCTAAAAGATTCAACAAATATAATAAAAATACATAGAATTGCAGGTTCTTTTCTTTTTAGAATTATAACTGAAAGTTTATTTATTTCAATAATGCTCACTTTAGTACAGCTCAGTCCATAGATCTCTGATGGGTTAGTTTTTCTTTTATAGTTTCTTCTTGTTCAAATGCTGCAAAGCTGCCTCTCTGACAGTCAATCTCACACATCTGCGACTCAGCACCTGTGTCTCACCTTAATACCTTTCCTGTGATAATGCCCCTCTAGAAGTAGTGTTATCATTCTTCTATCTCCTATTAAGTGAGATCACATTGTACGATGTATTTCTAATATGAACTGTTTCACATGAAACACATACTGTACATACTATTCTCACCAAACTGTGATAATTGTGATTAAATTCAGTGTAAACAAATGCCATATGTTGCCACCCCTAAAAAATTCCTTCCCCACTCTCGCCACCCCATAAATATTTTTCTAGATCCGCCCCTTGATGTGATAAACAGGATTCAAAATTGTATCAAAGTGGATTTTCATCACTAATAACCTCACTCACAAGGTTTAACAGGTTTTATTGAAGAGATAATTCAAAGGAATGTGTTGCTCTGAACACTGCTCAACCGGAACTGAAAAAGTGAGGGGAAGACAGTGGTTAGTTCAGGCTCAGTGGGAAATTTGACTCGTGAACTTGGAGAAGAGGATTTGGTAGCTGACTCACGTTTCCAGAGAAGCTGTTGAATCCTTGACTCCAGTCTGTATGCTGTAGTTCCAGTGTTTGTCTGATTCGGTGGAGGGCGGAACAGGGTTTACCCAGATCAGGAAGTTGTTGGGCAAATGTGGCACAGACTGCTTGCCTTCGATTTAAGCCTGGTTATTGATAAAAGGTTTACTGCCAAGACAAAAGCTTTTAGGATATATTAGTGCAGAGATTCTGAAGTTTTGGCAACTAGGTGTCGCTTGGATAAACAAGAAATAGCAAAAAAAACAAAAGTCAAAGTTTGTTATTAATATTATTGTATTTTAACTAATATCAATGATTGTTATAACTTATACTATTCTATCAAGAGTTGAAAGTAATTTAATGTAATAACTTTACCTTTTGATTGTTTGAGTGATCTGGGAATAATGGCCAGAACGACTTGCAAGAACAAATAGAGCCTTTATCATCTTGACAGCCTGCCTTTCCTCCTTTATTTGTTTGACAAAAGTAATACAAACTTGAACATATTGCTGTTATTACTCTTTAACTGGAAAACCAAAATATAATTATTTGCTTGTGAACACTAACTTTGCCTTTCAGTGTTTCTTTGAACCTTTGATTAAGTTTACCTTTTTTGTAGACAAATGAGCCTCATAACTTTGATCAGGTATTAGATTTTCTCTGTGTTACTCTTTTTACAAAATGAAAATAAAGTAGGCCACTGCATGACTTCTTTAAGAAAAGGAACACAGATACTGTTTCCTTTAAAAGCAAAGTCCTAATTTATATTCTTTACTGCTCTCTCGTAGTACCTGTTAGTCTTTAAACATTTCATTGTCTCCCTAATCTGAAATCATGATAAATAGCTCTTGTCCACTCTGTCTATTTTCCTGTTTCCTACCCCTCTGATGTTCTATCTTTTGTTGCCTCTGATCTCGTTTAACAGGGAAGTAAGTACCTTGGTTCTCTATTTTCATATTTTCCCAATTCCTGCTCTCCCATGGTGCCTCCAAGCCCTCCATGGGTCCTCTCCTTTTTTTTCTTCGAGTTCCCAAGCATTTCGCCCCTAACACTGCTTTTAATAAAACTGCCTGCAGCAGTTGTTCTTACCTTCTTTTAATGGTGAAGTTCTTATACAGAGGGTCCTGAAAGACAACAAAAGAGATGGTGCAAAACAAGAAAATCTTATGTACTTGCATGTTAACATTTCCAATGTTTCACAAAAGGCATAATGCTTATATTCTATAACACTGTGCTTGGAAAAGCAGCAAAGATCTCACCATTTAAATAATGGGACTTAAATGAGATGCTTTATTTGCTTTGTTATCAATGTTGTTTTGTGATGTGTCACACAGCTAAAACTAATTTAATTTGTGGTCACGTACAAGTTCATTTGTCAAAACTGAAAAATGTCCGTATTTAAAGGTCCCACATTCTGCAGAATTCACATTCTAAACTTTTTGTAACAGTCAAATACAGGTGCTGGTCATAAAATTAGAATATCATGAAAAAGTAGATTGATTTCAGTAATTCCATTTAAAAAGTGAAACTTGTATATTATATTCATACATTACATACAAACTCATATATTTCAGATGTTTATTTTGTTTAATTTTGATGATTACAAATGACAACAAATGAAAATCTCAAATTCATCATATCAGAAAATTAGAATATTACTGAAGACCAATAAAAACAAAGGATTTATAGAAATGTTGGCCAACTGAAAAGTATGAACATGAAAAGTATGAGCATGTACAGCACTCAGTATTTAGTTGGGCCTCCTTTGGCCTGTATTACTGCAGCAATGCGGCGTGGCATGGAGTCGATCAGTCTGTGGCACTGCTCAGGTGTTATGATAGCCCAGGTTGCTCTAATAGTGGCTTTTAGCTCTTCTGAATTGTTGGGTCTGGTGTATTGCATCTTCTTCTTCACAATACCCCATAGATTTTCTATGGGGTTAAGGTCAGGAGAGTTTGCTGGCCAATTAAGAACAGGGATACCATGGTCCTTCAACCAGGTACTGGTAGCTTTGGCACTGTGTGCAGGTGCCAAGTCCTGTTGGAAAATGAAATCTGCATCTCCAAAAAGTTGGTCAGCTGCAGGAAGCATGAAGTGCTCTAAAACTTCCTGGTATGTGGCTGCGTTGACCCTGGACCTCAGAAAACACAATGGACCAACACCAGCAGATGACATGGCACCCCAAACCATCACTGACTGTGGAAACTTTACACTGGACTTCAAGCAACTTGGATGAAGTGCCTCTCTTCTTTTCCTCCAGACTCTGGGACCTTGATTTCCAAAGGAAATGCAAAATTTACTTTCATCAGAGAACATGACTTTGGACCACTCACCAGCAGTCCAGTCCTGTTTCTCTTTAGCCCAGGCAAGACGCTTCTGACGCTGTCTGTGGTTCAAGAGTGGCTTGACACAAGGAATGCGACAGCAGAAACCCATGTCTTTCATACGTCTGTGTGTGGTGGTTCTTGAAGCACTCACTCCAGCTGCAGTCCACTCTTTGTGAATCTCCCCCACATTTTTGAATGGGTTTTGTTTCACAATCCTCTCCAGGGTGCGGTTATCTCTCTTGCTTGTACACTTTTTTCGACCACATCTTTTCCTTCCCTTCGCCTCTCTATTAATGTGCTTGGACACTGAGCTCTGTGAACAGCCAGCCTCTTTAGCGATGACCTTTTGTGTCTTGCCCTCCTTGTGCAAGGTGTCGATGGTCGTCTTTTGGACAACTGTCAAGTCAGCAGTCTTCCCCATGATTGTGTAGCCTATAGAACTAGACTGAAAGACCATTTAAAGGCTTTTGCAGGTGGTTTGAGTTAATTAGCTGATTAGAGTGTGGCACCAGGGGCCATCAATTTTGAACCTTTTCACAATATTCTAATTTTCTGATATGATGAATTTGAGATTTTCATTTGTTGTCATTTGTAATCATCAAAATTAAACAAAATAAACATCTGAAATATATGAGTTTGTATGTAATGTATGAATATAATATACAAGTTTCACTTTTCAAATGGAATTACTGAAATCAATCTACTTTTTCATGATATTCTAATTTTATGACCAGCACCTGTATGTCCTAAAGCCTCTGTATGAGATTCACAAATGAAAAGAACAAACCCTTTCACCTCTATTATTGCCTTTCTCCGAAACGCTCAGTTTGAAAAGTATTCCCGTGATAATGGTTAAATACGCACTCCAGAGCACTCTGTCCGAGTCCACCTGTCCATCTAATCTCTTCATCTAATGTATGTTTCTGCATTCCGCAGGAAGAGCCCAACAGAATTTGCTCCCAGAAGTGGAGCTTTTACCATAGTACTCTGCTTGATTTATATATGTAAATCGTTTTATTATGATTAATGAATAAAAAATTCAGGTTATGTGGACACTACATTGAAAAAGTAGAAAAAAGGAGCAAATGTGAGAGAAAGAGGAGACAAGAGAGACTCACAAAACTTCATCAGTCTGCTTCATCACCTGCAAAGAGAGATGTGAAAAGAACAGCACAACCTACTGATATAGAACTATAAATACAATACAACACATTGATACCATCACAGTGTACAGTATTAATCAGTACAAAATGTATAAAGTGGTAGCTGAAGATACAAACTGATGAGTATGTTAGTAACCAGATCCAAACACCTGTAGGTGTTTGTGATAGTGCACTAATGTGTGTAAGTTTATCCATGAGGAAAATTCCCAATCAAATAGTGGTTGTAAAGAGCCAAAGACCTCGGCAGGTCTTCTTCTAATATGAGATTATTGAACAATGAATCAGTGGCTCTCATTCAATCATGTGCCTCTTTTTCACACAGGGCTACCAGCGATCCAACCACTTTATTGCAACTCAAGGTGAGTTCACACTTAGGCTGTGTTTTTAAAACCCTGTAGTTCATCCAACTTAGGTAATTAGTTGTTGTAGTTTGTTGAATAATTAAAACTCAAAAAAGAAGGAGTCTTTTTTTTGTATCATATCTGCATCTGTAATTTAGTTGTATTAAGTTTCCGCCCGCCCGCCCTATGCCACAAGGGCGTATCAGCATCAAAGCTCTGCTTTCCCTTCTCTAATCCCTTCCATTTTATTGTTTTTTAACCTCCTTTTTTATTTTTATAATATATATGCAGCACTCTTAACCTAAATGTAGGAAAGAAACCACATTCTCTGGGTCCAGAAAGTTGGACTCTGAGTGGAAGTTGAACAATGATTATTGCACCAAACAGGTATTATAACTTCTTTTTATACAAAGAATTAGGGAAAAAAAACCCAACAAAATAGAGCTCTTTGATAACAAAACAAAAATAGAAAAAAAAGTTCAAATAAAAGTGTCCTTTTCTTCTGTGTCAGAAGAAAAAGCTTAGATCCTTGTGGTGTGTGTGTGTGTCTGTCTGTTTATATATTCTTCTACTACCCGGGTAGTTTTTTTTTTTTAATTGTTTCTATTGAGCGCGCTTATCTCTATCAGAGAAGTTGGTAGATTTCTGTAGTCCTCGTGGAGTGGATCCCGTTCTCCACTTCCTGTCGCTTGGCTCGCCACTGAACCACAGAAGGTTCAGAATTCATGCAGATCGAATCCTGATACAGCAGAAAAATAAAACCAATCTACACACAGGGTGTAGAAAGATACTTCCATTAATACTATGTTCATCTACTACTCTTACTCTGATTCTCTGCATTGTCACAGCCAATTAATTGTAAATATTGGTCTACAACATAAGTAGTGTTATGTTAACACAATTAAACATTAAGAACTTTTATTCTTAACAAATGAAATTCTTCATCTTTTTTAGCAGTATTTATATCAATACCCAGCCTTTAAATCAATATTTATTTTTTTACTAAATCTTTATGAGTTTGTCTAATGACATAGTAGCAGAGGAGGCTACCTGTGCTAGCATAGCAGCTACCCGCGATTAGCGTTAGCACGCTAATTAGCTATCTCTTTAGTTATTCTTTCACCTAACAAAATGATACACCGTACCATGGTGGGTCACACATTGGATAAAAAAACTCCGACTGGTTTTATGGAACTGTCTCAGCAACAACATCTTCACATGTCCTAACTCCAACAAGCTAATAACCGAAGCCTAGCATCCTACCACTCAGCCTAACTCTTACCGGATTTCAAGAGTGGAACTTGAATGTAGTGCTGAAAAGTGGTTCCTATGTCCTTCAGCAGCCTAACCCTATAGCAGCCTAACAAAAGAGATGGCTTAACAGGGCGACAGTGGCGCCGGATGTAGGAGTTTGCCCTGAAATCGAAGGATTGACGGTTCAAGCCCCGGCTCTGACTTGCAGTGTCGTTGTGTCCTTGGGCAACACACTTCACCTGCATTGTTTACTGATGGTGGTCAGAGGGCCTGGTGGCGCCAGTGTACTGCAGCCCTGCTTCTGTCAGTGAGCCCCAGGGCAGCTGTGGCTACAATGTAGCTTGCCACAATCAGTGTGTGTGTGTGTGTGTGTGTATGGGTGAATGAATGTAGTGTAAAGCGCTTTGGTCAAGTCTCCTGAATTGAACAAAGGTGCTATATAAGTACAGGCCAATTACCATTTATGATGACTTTAGCTCTATCTCTTCATAAGCTTTTTCAAAGAAAGAAAGCCAGCCTTTAAAGTAGACAAGTGTCTGCCTTACAAATTAAAACTGGTAGTTAGTTCCAAAAGAGAGGAAGAACTTAAAAATCTGGGGCAATTTTTATCAAACTTCTAAGAGTGCTTTTTTACTCCTAAGTGCTGAGAATTTTTGGAACTTAACTTTCTAACTTAAGAATAAAGGCTATTTATCAAAATGTTCATGTCTAAGAAACACTCCTTCTCCCCTAAATATTTAAGAGACCACCAGAGGTTTCTTAAGTGGGTAGAAGCTTTAAAGTAATACATTATAAAAAGAAAACAACAAAAAACTAGTGGGGTTTAAATGTTTGCACTGTTGTGTGTGAATCATATGTAGGTATACCTGTGCTTATGATGCTTCTGGCTGGTTTGTATTGCATGGTGCCTTCAGTAGCTGGTTAGATTTAGATAGAAATAACTGACAGATTGGTCTGGGATGGGGTAGCCCATCAAAGTTCCACCAACTACAGCTGCTGCGAGTATTGAATGCGGGGATAAGCGTGATGAATGTCGTGTGGTGTACGAGTGGGTCAAATGATGTCTGTCGCACTAAAAGTGGGACACTTGGCAGCTCTGCTTATTCATAAAGTAACACATTAACATAACCTCACTTAAAATGTACTTTTTCACAAGAAAAGGAGAAAAGAAAGACGGCAATAGTTCTAATCATGCATTGTTAATGGCATGGATTATGTGTGCTTCTACATTTACAGATATTTTATCTAATTTGCTCTGACTTGTGTCTCCTCTCTGCACTCCCCTCGTCTTGCCATTCTCTTCCTCTCTTCTTCTTGCATTTTTCTTGGCCTCTCCCTTCTGCAGGCCCCAAGCAGGAGAAGATCTATGATTTTTGGCGAATGGTTTGGCACGAGAATTGCTTCAGCATTGTTATGCTTACCAAACTGGTTGAAGTCAATAGGGTAAGTTTATCTTTCCTCTGTTCCTTGACCTCAGCAGCCACATTTGGAATTGGATAGAGGAGATGATTTAAAGGTCTCATATTACGCTGTGTTTGAAAATAAAAAATGTAAACAATGGGACCTCCAGGCAAATTCCTCTTAAATTAGAAAAACGATTGTCTTCCAAAAAATTTGACGATTGCTGTTAAGTCTGTTAATCAGCTATCAATGGAAATCAGCTGTTGTGAAGCAGGGACACCTAAAGACCTGTTGGACAGCGACCCTCGAGCCGACGTAGGGCAGGCCTGCCATAGATTGTAGACCACCTGAGTTGGTACAGCATTGTATAGGTACAAGATCTGCTCGCGTGGTCAGAGGTGTTTGGGGCCCTGCCCTTTCTTAAGAAGTCATTATGGCAACGGCCCTCAGACAAACATTATTGCACCTGTTTCTTAAGAATCAGATCACCTCTGAAGTCTCAACATATTATTACCCATATTTCCTATTATTTCACATTTCATCTGTAATCTATATTAGCCAAAGGTAGAGAACAATCATTATCACTCTTGAAGGAAAGTACTGCGTTCTAAGACAAACTGAGCTCTGCCATTTAAGAAGGTGACACAAAAAGTCTTAGACTTAGACAAACTTCATCGTTATTTTGTATACAGAGAGTGTATAAAAAACGATATTTCGATGCATACAGCTTTTCAGCAGTAAATGAGCAGCTTACAACAGTGAAATCTAAATTTCAATTAATAAAGTGAGGCAGTGACCTGAAAAATATGGTGCAAATGCAGTAGAGACATTAAGTTGAGTTCTGTTTCAAAAGGATTTTAAAACTTTGTCATGTTGCAAACATGATGGCCGTTTCTCAATTCAAGAGAACGCGAGTCCGTACTCGGCAAGTCCGGTCTTGGCAAGAACTGGAACTAGGCGAGAACTGGAGCACGCAGCAGAAATCTGGGTCAATTGGAACAGAAGCGTACTCGTAACGTCACCACACCCTCGGCTCTTCTAGAGCTGCATTTCACCTTCTGTTATTAATAGTCTCTAGATTATAATAAACTATTACTTTTTTCATTTAGTGGGGGAATAATAATGAACATAGTCAGATAAACACAAATCAAATGAAAATTTTGCCAAATAAAACAAAAAAATTGCCATCAGAGCCAGCATCCTTCACACACGACTATGCCGAGAGAGGGCTGCTGCAGACGGGCTGCAGTTAGCCCTGGCTGCCGTTAGCTTTGGAGTTCCGCTGGTTGCTGTGGTCCTCTCAACTTCGAATTTTTTTTTTATTATTACGCATTAAATCGGTAAATGGACCATATAGTGATGCTTTAAAAGTATTAGATTCTCGCCTCAAATTATCTTAAAACTTACTTTTATTGAAAAACAGCAACAAAAAACAGAACTTTTAACTTTCAATAGAGCGCTCCATTGAAAGCTGCTGCTGCCGCAGTGCATGCTGGGACAGCTTTCAATCTTAAGAACGGACAAGTCTGCTCTGATGCATACTCGATAAAGAGGGCGGGGCGAGAACAACATCCGTGGATTTGGTGCGTTCTCGGTCTTGCGTTCTCTGCAATTGGAGCAGTGCTTGGGCTGAGGCTGATGACATGTCAAGAGCACACCAGAACGCTCAAGAACGCATATTAACAAAAAGAAAACCAAGGTATTTCAACAGTTTAATCACAAATGCATTGCCCAACAAATTTAAATAAGCAATCAAAAAAAGCATGAGCCAACAGAAGGGGACAAACCTGCCGAGTAAAAAAGGAGCTAAAGTGATCGATGGTGAAGGTTACCACAAGTTAATTGACCAGTGGTGTAGTGTCAAGGAGGTTTTTCCAAAAACAAACGAAACGTCACAGCGAGGAGCAGCTGGAAGCAGCATTGGCTGTAGCATCCATTGAGCAATCTCTACAGGTCAGGGACCCGCCCCATTTAAAGGGACAGGACACGCTACTATCAGACTGATACGTGAAGTGGGTTACAATATACTTATACAATGCTATTTTAAGTTATTGGACACCAAAGCTATTAACATTATATTTGGTCATTCACCCATTAATGCACAGCTTCACTGTTGCCACAGCTGCCCTTGGGCTCCCTGGCTGAAGCATGGCTTCCATGCTGGGCCCTCTGTCCACTATGAGTAGGCAATATTGGTGTAGTGTCTTGACCAAGGACGCAATGATAATGAAAGCAAGAGCTGGGGTTTAAACGAGCGGCCTTCTGGTATGGAATCACTTTTTGTCTTTCCAATTTTGATATTCCTCGCTGGTTTATTTAAGATACAGTATACTGTTATAGCCTTTAGTTTTTATATGACATGATTTATGTAGTTATTTGTTATTATTCTTCTTAATTCTGGCTTGCTTTTCTTCCGAATGTCTAAAATAAGAAATCAGTTGGTGCTCAATATTTTTTTTATTTATAAGGTAATGGTAATGAACTGAAGTATTGTTAAACGTTGTCAAGGCTCACGACAAGAGGACCCAGTTTTTGAAGCAGACAGATTTCTCAAAAAAAATTTTTTAAGTGTATCAAAAATGCATTGGACAGCGAGGGCGTCTAAGGTAGGAACCTGGTCTTGAACTCCAGTCCGTGCCCAGAGGACGAGGTTGGTTCCAGCCAGTTGGCTGCTGACAAGACGCGTCAGACGCTGCCCTTAAAGTCCCTGACATTAAAGCCCCGGAGGCTGGAGAACAGGCATGACATCAGATCCAAGCAGACAAAGGAAAGCGAGATATGCCAGAGGGCAAAGACAAAGCCACTGTCGAAGAGGTGTTTAGGACTCCCTTTCATCTGGTTTGGTCTGCCGCGGTTTCCGTAGACTCGTGAACTCGCAGGCGCGCGCTTTTAGGAAATCCTATACACTACTGTTTATGCTCTAAAAACATTCTAAATGACTTCGTTTCGAGTAAATTATGGACGCTACCGACTCAGAACACTTGGATTACATTGGACGAGCAGTATGGAGGAATATTGACACGTTTTTTGTGGACTTTTATGGACCTTTCTGCCTCGGGCGCCATAGACCTCCATTATTTGAATGTCAGCAGACAGCAAGAAGCCTCCCAGATCTCCAGATGCATTTGAGATATCAAAAAAGTACTCCAGAGTGTTGTTCAGCATGGGGGTGAGTAGAAAATGAAGGCTAATCATGTTTTGGGTTTACTATTCCTTTAAACTGGAAAAACATAAAAAAGATAATTTTTCCTTCTTGAAATTATAACGATGGGGGTATTTTCAAAGTATAAGTCTGACAAACATCTTAGATTTTTTTATTAAATGTGTTTCACTCAGACTTTTGGGTGGATATCAGGGTTTGATTAGGTACAATAAATCCTGCATGTTTTTGATACTGTAAGTAGTTTTTGTAGATTGCTTAGCAAAATTTAAATAATTTGTGTCCAGATGAAATGCTGTAAGTACTGGCCTGATGACATGGAAATGTATGGTGACATTAAAGTAACACTACTGAAGACAGAAACTCTGGCAGAGTATACGGTCCGCACCTTCGCCGTGGAGAGGGTAAGTTATGCTTTCATCACTGCTAATTAAAATACTCCTATAATCTCTTCCCCCCTTTGAGGAGGTCCTTTGTGGTTGAATATCATGCAGCATCCTGTTAATATTTCAGGTTTTTTTTTATCCATAAACACCACTAACTGTATAAAAACCATTACATTTTTCAAGAGAGGTTACCCTGCCAAACATGAGGTGTGCCAGTTCCACTTTACTTCCTGGCCTGAGCATGGCGTGCCCCATAATGCCACTGGCTTGTTGGCTTTCCTCCGTCAAGTCAAAGCCTCAACCCCCCCCGATGCCGGACCTGTTGTCGTCCACTGCAGGTAGGCCTATCTTCACTGGACCTTAAAAAAAGGTGTTCCTCCCATGTCTTCTGTTTTAATATTTTTATTGAACATTAAGGAGGGGCAATTGATCAAATCTATTGAACCAAAACGATAGACCTGGCCTTTCAACAATGGTTGTCTTAAGAGAGCTTTTTTTTTCTTGTTTCAGACTGTGGGTTGATACACAGCCCATAACATCTTTTGTTGTTTTTGGTATTACACACAAACTAGCTCCAGTTGCCAGTTGCAGTGATTTACCGACTTAAACTTGAGACAAAAAGAAAAAATTGATCCGAACCAGAGCTTAGCTGTTTTTTTTTTTTATCTTTTACAATGAACTAGAACCAAAGACCGTCTGTTTTTTTTAACTGTTTTTTGAAAATACACTATATTGCCAAAAGTATTTGCTCACCTGCCTTGACTCACATATGAGCTTAAGTGACATCCCGTTCCTAATCCATAGGGTTCAATATGACGTCGGTCCACCCTTTGCAGCTAGAACAGCTTCAACTCTTCTGGGAAGGCTGTCCACAAGGTTTAGGAGTGTGTTTATGGGAATTTTTGACCATTCTTCCAGAAGCGCATTTGTGAGGTCGCACACTGATGTTGGACGAGAAGGCCTGGCTCTCAGTCTCCGCTCTAATTCATCCCAAAGGTGTTCTATCGGGTTGAGGTCAGGACTCTGTGCAGGCCAGTCAAGTTCATCCACACCAGACTCTGTCATCCATGTCTTTATGGACCTTGCTTTGTGCACTGGTGCACAGTCATGTTGGAAGAGGAAGGGGCCAGCTCCAAACTGTTCCCACAAAGTTGGGAGCATGGAATTGTCCAAAATGTCTTGGTATGCTGAAGCATTCAGAGTTCCTTTCACTGGAACTAAGGGGCCAAGCCCAGCTCCTGAAAAACAACCCCACACCATAATCCCCCCTCCACCAAACTTTACACTTGGCACAATGCAGTCAGACAAGTACCGTTCTCCTGGCAACCGCCAAACCCAGACCCGTCCATCAGATTGCCAGATGGAGAAGCGCGATTCGTCACTCCAGAGAACGCGTCTCCACTGCTCTAGAGTCCAGTGGCGGCGTGCTTTACACCACCGCATCCGACGCTTTGCATTGCACTTGGTTATGTATGGCTTGGATGCAGCTGCTCGACCATGGAAACCCATTCCATGAAGCTCTCTGCGCACTGTTCTTGAGCTAATCTGAAGGCCACATGAAGTTTGGAGGTCTGTAGTGATTGACTCTGCAGAAAGTTGGCGACCTCTTCGCACTATGCGCTTCAGCATCCGCTGACCCCGCTCCGTCAGTTTACGTGGCCTACCACTTCGTGGCTGAGTTGCTGTCGTTCCCAAACACTTCCATTTTCTTATAATACAGCTGACAGTTGACTGTGGAATATTTAGGAGCGAGGAAATTTCACGACTGGATTTGTTGCACAGGTGGCATCCTATCACAGTTCCACGCTGGAATTCACTGAGCTCCTGAGAGCGACCCATTCTTTCACAAATGTTTGTAAAAACAGTCTGCATGCCTAGGTGCTTGAATTTATACACCTGTGGCCATGGAAGTGATTGGAACACCTGATTCCAATAATTTGGATGGGTGAGCAAATACTTTTGGCAATATAGTGTATGTTTAGAGGCTGCTCCATGTGTTATGGACGGGACTTTAACACAACAAATACAAAATTAAACAAAACAAATAGAAAAGGAAAATTCTCTTTAGTGCACCTGTGCACTTTCCAAAAACTAAAGAAAAATCCCTGCCCCAGTTTCCAGGCTGTTTGATTTTATGCATTCAGATAAACTAATGAATAAAAATTAAAACTATGATTTCTCACAATAGAAGAATGTGAAAATAGGAATCTATTCCCACCAGATGAAGTTTTAAATTGTGTCAAGTAAACAAGAGTGTTCATCCTATTGGGTTTTTAGCGGTGTGAGCAGGTGTTGCAGAAAACTAGGATTAGCTTTCCTCACAAAGTCACCTGTGCCAATATATCATCCATTGCAGTTTTACTGACTGATGAATATTTGTTATAAAACTGTTACACATGTTTGTTTATAGGTCATCAAACACATTTTCGTGTTGGTTAATATTACACAGTTTAATTTAAAGAGAAAGGAGACCTAGTTTAGATATAAAACACTTTTATCCACTCCTATGAGAAGCTTGTGGTGTTCTGAGAAGCAGGGGCAGACTCTCGAGCATCCGGACAATGACTCTGAATTTCTTGGGGGATGTTTTCAGGACAGGGATTACAGTATAGCAAAGGCTATGAGGCAAACTGCCCACTGATACATCCAGCTGGGTGTCTGGGAACACCAGAGGAAGCTGATTAGAACAGTATTTGAGAGAGAATGGGGATACATGGTCCATTTCAGCAGTTTAGTTTCTGCTAGTGATGGGTTCATGAGGCGTCGAGCGTTTGGAAAGCTGTATTCATACTGCAATACTGTGTGACTGAATACTGACACCTGCTGCACATTTAAAAACATTACAGACTCTGCAGACTCTGACCGGCCAAACTGACACTGATTTGATGACCTATGATAGTAAAATCAGATTTAATGTAACCGATAAAAGGAAAAATTTAAAGGTGCCGTAGGAGATCTTGGAAAAAACGGTTCCAGCAAGCTATATTTTTGAAAATACACAACGAAGCCTCTCCTTTTAGACCAACCCCTCAAAACGATGCTTTCAAAACACATGAATACACATGCTGTCTGTCGAGGTTTTCAGATGTTTCCGAGATCAAGAACAAAAAAAGGCAGAGACTGAGCGCTTGTGACACAAGCTAACAACAACATAATGCTACTTTCACACCTAAAGCAGCAGAGGCAGCCAAAGCTGCTAGTTTACATGCAAAGTCAATGGTTGACGCGCATCACGATGCAGCAAAAGGTCCAACAGCGCGTCTAGAGCAGCAGGAGCAGCGCGTTGCTGATATGGGAGCTGGCAGGGAGACAGACACAGCGCTGATGATGCAGAGCTCTATGATCACTCCTCTGAAATAGTTTAGTAACGCCTAAATTAACTTAAAATGCTGAAATCTGCCAGCAAATCATGTTCACTTTTATTACCCTGGTGCCTGCAGTTTGGATTACGTACATGATAAACGCTTCCAGCCGCCGCGGCACACCGCAAAGAGGCGACTGGGCCAGAGGCTGCTTTTGAATGGGATTCCTAGTGACAGAGCACCGCCGGTGTACGGGAGTCTGAGAGGCTCCGACAGAAATAATATTTGATGGTTATCTGGATGACCTGACTGCACTTAGGCGACACCAGGCCAGATCAGAGACATAGGCCCTCCAGCGTGTCCTGGGCCTGAGGCCTCCTCCACGAGGCATATGATATTCCTTGAACACCTCTCAAGGGAGCCGACCAGGAGGCATCCGAAACAGATGCCCAAGCCACATTAGCTGGCTTCTTTTGACGTGGAAGACACAACAGGATGACATAACAAGAATTGTGAATCAATTATGAGATCAGAATGCTCCTGCTCGGCTAAAAGCTTTCTTTTCAGGCTCAAGGCTGACCCATTTTTCTTGATAAATGTGATGATAAACCGCAAAAGATCAGAATTTTTTCTTTAGTAGATTCGTTGCTTCGTCAGATGCGCTTATAAACACAGTTTAGTGTTTTAGTCAGTCCGAAACAGCTCCTGTATCGGTCATGTGACTTTCTTGAAACAACATGCGCACAAACAGTGTTTTTCAATTCAATTCAGTTCAGTTTATTTCTATAGCGCCAATTCACAACACAAGTCATCTCAAGGCACTTTATAGTTCACCAGATCATACAGTCAAATTTAATAAAGGTTTTCTATCTAAGGAAAACCAGCTGATTGCATCGACTCATTGACTCAAATACAATCCCTCAAACTAAGCATGCTTGTAGTGACAGTGGAGAGGAAAAAATCCCTTTTAACAGGAAGAAACCTCCAGCAGAACCAGGCTCAGTGTGAGCGGCCATCTGCCGAGGCCGACTGGGGTTCAAGGAGACAGAAGCAGAGATACAAAAAGCAGCTGTAAAAGGCGGCCCCGTCCAGGAAACACACAGCCAGGCAGACGAGCTCCGAGCCAGCTCCCATGTCAGAGGATGAAGAGAGCACATCCAGCCAGTCACGGTCAGAGAAACAGGACTACACTGGAAAATAGGCCGATCTCCAGCTTCTATAAACAAGGGTGTTGATGGCAGCAGCACAGCTGATATTTCTCTCCAGGATGGAGTCACAGCCAAACAGGAACAGACCAGATGAAGCTACTATGAGAAAAAGCAGAGAGAGCAGAACGTTAGAGATTGAACTAACAGATTCTGCAGAGTGGGAGAATAGAGATAGAATGAAGCAGAATGATGAAAAAGGGGTCCCTATGTCCTCCAGCAGTCTAAGCCTATAGCAGCAGAACTATAGAGATAGCTCAGGATAACCTGAGCCACTCTAACTATAAGCTTTATCAAAAAGGAAAGTTTTAAGCCTAGCCTTAAAAGTAGACAGGGTGTCTGCCTCACAGACTAAAACTGGTAGTTGGTTCCACAGGAGAGGAGCCTGATAAGTAAAAGATCTGCCTCCCATTCTACTTTTAGAAATTCTTGGAACCAGGTTTTGTTGTTAGAGCATCGGTGTTGCTGGACCCATCACTAGTTTCTGCCTCTTAGATTGTTTAAGCTCAGGTTTTTCTTCTTTAAGCCACCAAGGCCAATAAAAAAGGAGCATGGATTTGTCTTCTCCAAAGATCTGTTCATCAAACATACACTGCGCGTTGTCCAAGTTGCCCTTTTTTATTATACACACTTGATAATCAAAAGAGAGCAGTTATTACTACTCCTAGAAATGATCCCTTTGCTGAAGCAAGTTGTTGCAATGCCACATGAGGCCTCACTCACCACCACTACAAATTACACATCCATTAAAGAACACAATGGCCTGCTATCTGTCACTGAAATTAGCTACCCTTTAGTAATGTGTTCCGAAAGATGCAGCGGAACAGTCAGATATTTCAAAGAGTGAGGGATCTGACAGTTTGAATGGGAAATTAGGATGAAGACTTCAGCATCAGGTGCACAAGCTCTGATTACTAAAACAGAAGAATCAAGGAACATCAAAACATGGAAGAGGTAATAGTTAGTTATCCTGACCATCATAATAAGTTGCTAATAAATGGGATGGCTGGAGGTTTTGGGAGATTAAAAGTTGCCAGATGCCAACTTTACAGAATCCATTTAGCTCATTTGTTTTAATTCCCATTTAGTTTGTCTGTTACTTTATTGACAATAACACTTTCTACTGTTATGAAGGCTTGATTGAGCGACTATGTGTTTTTTGTATTTACAATTGATGAAAAAGTTTACCAACATATGTTTTACACTTCTGATTTCTACAAATATGTAACTTATTTATTTACGTATGTGTATGTTTTCATGGTTATAAATCATAATTAAATGAAAAATCAAAAAGCAATAACACTGAAGTTCCACACAACATAAAATAATTGAATAGTCCAAAGCTACTTCCAAGGCATTCTAAGTAAATAGGATTGTTTATTTATGCATATAAATTGGTAAAATGGTATGCATTATAGATTTTATTTCTAAATGTATTACAAAAATTTTAGAAAAAAATTAAGATTGCCTTTATTCTCTGCATTAATTGTGTAAACGTGTAAAATAGTTAGACTTTTCTTGAGTTTTTTTGTTTTGTTTTTTATTTTATTGTAACGTTTAAAAGATTTCTATGAGTTTACTGTAGTGCATTTGCTTATGCTTGTCCATTCCTCTCTTTTTCCCTGCAACAGTACGGGGGCAGGTAGGACAGGTTGCTACATTGTGCTGGATGTCATGCTGGATATGGCCGAATGTGAAGGAGTTGTGGACATCTACAACTGCGTTAAGACCCTTTGCTCCCGTCATATAAACATGATCCAGAATGAAGTGAGTGGGAATGCTGATATGCATGCTGACAGGTTTTATCTTCAAAGCATACTCTGAAGCCTGCAAACGTAACAAAAGATGCAGCTTTTAATGTAATTCAGCTTTTCATGTCCATAAGAAACTGTAAATCAGTGACAACATCTGCGAGGATCAGAGCAAAGCTGCCTGATTGGAGCAGAACAGGAGGGGTATCAGTAGGCAATCAGCAATCAATATTTGTATTTGCGGGAAGTTATATACTTTATCACAAATGTAATAATTATCTATATGATAGTTAGGTTTCTTGGAAATCATGTTACATTTGTAGTTTGCAGCATCTCCTACATTTGTGTTAAATGTATTAAATTTACAGGATGAATAAATTAAAAGCTGCATTTTTATGTTGCTTTATTATCCTGCCATTATTAATTGCTTTTGTTTTGTTATGTCGCAATGTTAATTATCTTGTTAATTATCTTTATGCTTGTGAAAAACTTTTAAAAGAGCATTCAGCCAAACAGAGGTGGATAGAGTCTCCAAAAGTACCGACATAAAATAAGCACCTCTTCAATATATTTTTACACAAAAAAGAGTAAAAAATAGCCATTCAAGAATGTACTTAAGCTTGAGAAGAAAAGTATTTGATAACAAGGCTACTCAAGTAGCCTGCTAAGAAGTTGATAACATTTTATTTGATGGATTTTTTGTTTTCTCACACCTCTAGTAGGCAATGTTTGATAAAATCTTCTGTTTACTGGTTATTCAGCGGATCAGCAGATGGAAAGTAATGATAGACCATAAAACCTGCATATGGTAAATGACCTGAACTTAAATAGAGCTTTTTCCAAGTTAGGAGATTTGACCAAAGTGTTTTACACAAGATTCAATCATTTAACCATTCACTCACACAATCATGGTGGTGAGCTTCATTGTAGCCACAGCTGCACTGGAGCTCACCGACATAAGCAAAGCTGCACTGACGCCACCGCGCCCTCTGACCACCCTCATTAGGCAATGTGGGTGAAATGTCTTGCCCAAGGACACAACTGCACAGAAAGCCAAAGCTGGGGCTTGAACCGACAACCCTTCGTTTTCAGAGAAAACTCCTTCATCCGCTGCCACTGTCACATTGAAAGTATACAAAGTTTAAGCTATTTGGAGCTTTGTTGTTCATTCGGTAAATGACCTGTGATGGCTGAGCTAGTCACTCTAAGTATATGAATTGTTGTCTGTGTTTAAAACTTAAAATACAGAATTATTGCCACGTTCTCTCTAAAATGGAAATGTAACCACATGTTCACTAAATCCAAAAAGCAGATTTTAGCACAGCCTCTTCTCAGTCTTATGAAAATATTCAGGATCTTTCCCAGTACTGTAGTCGGTAACATCGTGCATGTTTTTTGTTTTTTTAACCAGTCTTTTATATAACTATATAAACGCACAGATGCATGTGCTATTTTAAACTTTGCTGGGAAAAAAATTGTCACCTTACATTGGTTAAAGCAGGCTACTAGACTTACTGAGAAAAAAGAAATGTCCAGAAATCCACAAAACTGTGCTTCGGTGGGCAGTGGTTAGCGTGCGCCACATGCACTGAGGCCTTGGTCCTCGATGCAGCCGACCCGTAACGTATCCGACCTGCAGTCATTTGCTGCATGTCTCTCCCCCCTTTCCTTTCCGCCTACTGTTGAATAAACAAACCATTACTGTCCTTCTTTGTTTTTGACAGTACCCTGCTTTGTAACAGAGCTTTTGCATTGACACAGCTACAGTATGTGAGGAACTTATTCCTTCTACAGCTGTTGTTCAGCGTTTAGCAGCAGTAACTGAACTCTGCGTTGTTCAGAACACTTGGCCTGGCTGTGATGAGGTGTCTGTGTGCTTCAGTGAGTCTCTAAATGCTGTTCCTTATGTCCTGTAGGAGCAGTACGTGTTCATCCATGATGCCATCCTTGAGGCTTGTCTTTGTGGGGAAACCTCCATCCCCGTGTCGGAGTTTGCTCTGACCTACAAAGAAATGCTTAAAGTTGATTCTCAGAGCAACACATCACAACTGAAAGAGGAATTTCAGGTAACAGTTATCAGCCATTCAAAAAGAGCCATTTTGAAGAGGAGACTAAGTTGAAATGTTTTTTTTTCTCATGCTTTTTATACTTTATAACATTTAAATTGGCTTTTTAGTTTTTTTGCACTCAAATTTTGGCATCTGAATGTATTTTAGATTAATTACTGCTGTCGAATTTTTGCAGCTAATTTTAATATGTGAATTTCTACAGTAGATTTTTAATAGGGATTCTTTTTGCTCTTGAATTTTATGTAGAATATGTTTAATACATTATAGCGCAGATTAAAAATTCTGTATTGTAAATTCAAATATAAAAAAATTGCAAAGAGTTACAAAAATATTTAATTTCCTTGTTTGATCAAAAATCTATTTTGA
The DNA here is from genome assembly GCA_030533445.1 of Cyprinodon diabolis. Lineage (NCBI taxonomy): Eukaryota > Metazoa > Chordata > Actinopteri > Cyprinodontiformes > Cyprinodontidae > Cyprinodon > Cyprinodon diabolis. The sequence continues at coordinate 4,138,558 of CM060074.1, forward strand.
ATTAAATCCATATAACTAAACAAAAAACTAAACTTGTATCTATCTACCTTGATTATCTTTAACTCGTTTTTGCAACTCTTCCTCCATCTTTTCTGTGTAGACTCTGACCTCTGTCACCCCTCACCTGGATGTAGAGGGCAGCATCTCTTTGATGCCAACGAATAGAGAGAAGAACCAGAGTATGGACCTTCTGCCCCCAGATCGCTCTCTGGCCACAGAGCGTGAGAGCAGCAACCGTATCAATGCAGTGCTCGCCAACAGCTTCCTCCAGCCTGCTGCCTTTGTGGTGATGCCGCATCCGCTGCCTAACACCACCACTGACTTCTGGAGGCTCATATATGACTACGACTGTACCTCTGTAGTGATGCTGAACCAATCCAATTCTGCATGGGTGAGATACACCATGAACCTTAAATCATTTTTTCTAGTTTGTGTATCCAATTATTAACAGTTTTTCGTGTGTTTTTTCAAGTGTTTTTCTTTTTTATACCAACAGTAAAGCTTTTCTTCTTAACTGTATTCATTATCTAAATAGAAACAATTGATCTAGCTACATTTTTTACTTTAACAGTGACAGGTAGGAAAACCCATAGGAAAGTTATATAGGTTATATAGGCAAATGTCAACGTCACATTCCCTCACAGAATCTGCACTCTTAAGGCCTGAACACACCTGTTGCGCTCGACTTTTTAATCTCCGATCCGATTTTATAGAGAGGCTTCCACTAGGCAAGCTGGGCGGATCTCTTTTGGTGATTTCTTTTCACTTCTGTTTCTGTGCTATACACAAATAAAAAAAAATAAAAAAATCCACATTTGAATTGGATAGATTATGAAAAGTTATTAAAACAATAAAAAAAAAAACACTGATGCATCCTATAAAGCAAAGTGAATATGTGCAGCATCTAAAACCAGAACAGATAGAAAGTGTTCATATGCCTCTATTAAAAACATTATATAATAAATTTCTCCTAATTGTCTTTTGTTTTTGTGTGAGTTTTTCAGATTGAATTAATATTTATCTCTTCTTGCTCAATTTACCTGTCAGTACCCTTCTTTAACGTTTATGGCTTCTGACTTCAAAAAGTCAATGCAGAACATGTCAGAGTTTCAGCACTACTGCTGTTGTCCCCTTTTTGGGATGAAATGTAATTTTATTAATGATGGGATGACAGCGTTTTAGTTAACTTATTTTTTTGCATGAGTTCATAACATTAATGTTATGACTGGAACACAAAAGTAAATATTTGTTGCCATCAGGAGGGCTTTTTTTCTCATTTTACAGCTTTCAGTTTGTGGATAATTGTTGTTATTTAGGCTAATTGTATCTGTTGTCAATATCCAGGTGTCTTTCTGACCTTAGTGTCACCTGAAACCGACATAGCGATTTGATTTGTGAGCTAATGACTTGCTGTCTTATTTTGCTGGCCTCTCTTGTCCTAGCCTTGTCTTCAATATTGGCCTGAGCCTGGAATACAGCAGTTCGGGTCTGTGACTGTGGAGTTTTTGTCCAGGACTGCAGATGAGGACGTCATTATCCGTCTGTTCCGGATACAGAATATCACACAGGTAAGTGGGCTTAATTGATCATCACCCTTTGTATATGACTTCAGGTTAAACTTTATATTGGATATAGGCAAAGGCAAATGACAGGACATGTTCATAGGAACTGAGAGTGTTGACTATTGAATTATTAAAATCCTGCTACAGACTAGGCATTACTGGGCTGGCTAAATTGGTTTCATAAAAACAGGCATGTTACCATAAACAGAGGTATACAATTTTTCTCTAGTGTCTTTGGAAAGCTCTTTGGTCTTGGCCATGTTAGTAGTTGGATTCTTACTGATTGTATTGGATGGACAGGTGTCTTTATGCAGCTAACAACCTAAAACAGGTGCATCTAATTAAGGATAATAAGGGGAGATGGACATTTTGGCTACGTTCACACCGCAGCCTGAAGTGACCCAAATCCGATTTTTCTGGCCCATATGCGACCTGGATCTGATCTTTTCATGGCTGTCTGAACAACACAGATCTGATTTTTTCCAATGCGACCCAGGCCACTTGGCTATGTGGTCCTGGATCCGATACGAATCTGATCTGTTCAAATGCAACCGGTTTGTAAACAGCCAGGTCACATCCATCCGACCTGAACGCCATTCATACCCGACAAAGGTCACTATTGTGCGTCTTGCTACACAGAAGCGGCAAGAAAAACTACAACAATGGCAGACGATGATGCAGACAGCAGTTTTTATGTTTAACCATCTTGAAACATCTTTGCCTCGTCTGTTCCTGTTTGGCTGTGACGTCATCCTGGAAAGAAACATCAGCTGTGCTGCTTCCATCAACACCCTTGTTTATAGATCTTGGAGATCGGCCTGTTTTCCAGTGTGGTCCTGTGACTGGGTGGATGTGCTCTCTTCGTCCTCTGGAATGGGAGCTGGCTCGGAGCTCGTCTGCCTGGCTGTGTGTTTCCTGGACGGGGCCGCCTTTTACAGCTGCTTTTTGTGTCTCTGCTTCCGTCTCCTTGAACCCCAGTCGGCCTCGGCAGATGGCCGCTCACACTGAGCCTGGTTCTGCTGCAGGTTTCTTCCTGTTAAAAGGGAGTTTTTCCTCTCCACTGTCGCTACAAGCATGCTTAGTGTGAGGGATTGTATTTGAGTCAATGAGTCGATGCAATCAACTGGTTTTCCTTAGATATAAAACTTTGAATCAATTTGACTGTATGATCTGGTTGAACTGTAAAGTGCCTTGAGATGACATGTGTTGTGAATTTTGCGCTATATAAATAAACTGAATTGAATTGAATTGAATTGAATTGAAACGATTGTGTCTCTATGGTTGGGAAAGATCACCAGATGCGTTCCGGCACTACCATCCATGTTTGCCTCCGTAAACACAGAGCACGCTGGCCTGTGACGTCATTGCGTCCTCTACTGCGCATGTGGGACACTTGTGTTGTATGACTGCAGTTCACACAGGAGATCACATACAAGTCGCATATACTTGGAAATATAAATGGCAACTCAAAGAAATTGGATTTCACAAAAAAAATTGAAATTGAGCATCAAGGTCTGCAGACTAGCAGGTCCTTGTGGGTCAGAACTCTAGCTGATACACAAATGTTGAAATGTTTATTTGCAGCTGTATCATACAAATAAATAGTAAAAAAAATCCTGTTTTGTGATTTCTGTTTTTGTTTTTAAGATTATGTCTCTCACGGTGGACAGTGATTTCTAAGTGGGAGGACTGGCAAAATAGCAGGGTTTTAAAATACTTATTTTCCTCACTGTGGCTCACCACCATCAGCATGTGATTTGATGAAGAGCTATATAAGTACAGGCCATTTACATCTATATTATTTTCATATTCAGTATATTTGCTTGTTTCATCTGTAAAACCTGTTTAGGTGACTGAATAATCAATCAATCAGTTTATTTCTGTAGCGCCAATTCACAACACATGTCATCTCAAGGCACTTTACATTCACCAGATCATACAGTCAAAATGATTCAAATTTAAATCATCATGGTCTGAATGATTTATATTCTTCCAAAGTTCAGGGTAAAATGTCTGCAGCTCAACAACAAGCTGCACTATCCAAGAACAATAAAACTGGAACTTCGTTCCTTCCCTTTGGTGTTACGCAGTTTGCTCAGCTCTGAACCAGGACATTTCCTATCTCTGTAATTACTTTTGGTGTTCCCCAGGTTTCTGCCCTATGCCCTCTTTTATGTATTATGTAATTATTTCCTAATAACATTTTTTCAATACATATTATATCCAGTGTCTTGGCTGTGCAAGTGACACTACTTTTCCTTTCTTACACTTAGACAAACTTTAATGTTTGAGTGTATACAAAATGAAATATCGATACTTACCGTTTTTTCGACAGTGAATGAGCAGCTCAGCAGTGAAATGAACATTTCCGTGTATAAAGTGCAGCAGTAACCAAAATATAAACACCGTAGGAGAGACATGGTGCAAAAGGCATTGAAGTGGAAGGTTCAAAGCACTGCATAAAAATAAATAAATAGATTATTTGTGGCTTTCTGTCTTCTGGAAATAGACATCTGAGTGAATACTGAAACAAAAAAATAGCGAAAATATTATCAATCAAGCCACACAGTGAGGTCTTGATTTGGTTTAAGGACACTGCTAGTGTGAATGATGTTTACACTGTAACCATTATATGTAAGATGGACATAGTGAATTACTTCTCCCTTTCTATCCCCCTTTCTCTAACATCTGTAGCTTCAGAAGGGTCCGCTCCTCATGAGGCACTTTCAGTTCCTTCGCTGGTCTCCATATCGTCATGTGCCTGATTCCAAGAAAGCTTTCCTTAGACTTTTGGCTCAGGTTCACAACTGGCAGAGAGAGTGTGGCCAAGGACGTACTGCTGTTCACTGCCTGTGAGTCTACTGATGTTCTTAAGCTTTGGGTTTTTTCTTGCCAACATTACTACTATCTTTAAGACTGGTTAGATTAACAACAAAACATGCTTTATTCTTATATTCTTATTCCCTGATCAAAAAATTTTATATCTGCAAAAAATGTACTTCTTGCATTACAAGAAAGACCACATAGCACTTCCTCTGCAGGTCATTCTGTACATATGAGACACCAAATGAATAGATCTGAGCTAATTTCTTGAAACAAAATCATTTTAGGGATATTTCTCTGCAGTTTAGCAAATTTTCTGATAGCATGCATGTTCTGTGTTTAATTAAATTCTGACATTTCCCCATAATAGCGTCACCACCCCTTTAACTTTAGAGAGTGTACTAAATATTTTTTCAGCTTATTGCTCAATGCTTGATGTCTGTTCCTCTTTGTTTAATTATCTTGAATTAGGGATGGTGGTGGTCGGAGTGGTATTTTCTGTTCCTGCACCATAACCTTGGAAATTATTCGGCATCACAGCATAGTGGACGTATTCTTTGCTGCAAAATCACTGCGCAACTCAATGCCAAACATGGTGGAGACAATGGTAAATGAACCTATATGTCTGTCTGTCTCTCTATACATCTATGTATAGACAGTTGACTAGTTGTAAAAAAAAAAAAAGGGAAGAAGGCACTGGGTTCAGCTTCTGAGTCAGGGTAGGCAACTTCTTTGATTTTACTTATTTTGCTCAGGCTACTCGTAAACCCAAAGCCCGCCAAATGTTGAAAGTTTAATATTATTGCCTTTACTGATAATATATGGTAGAAATTTTACACATTCAGTAATAAAATGTCACAAGGGAAGGTATGGGCGGATGGGCATTAAGAAGGGGGATGATTTTTAAGATTTTTTAAGAAGGGGATATGCCAACCCCCCTCAATTTGAGCATTGTGCATAGATATATCTAGATAAAATAGAATACTACAGGAATATACTTGATTACCCCGATCAGGTTTTAACCATCTGCGATCCTAAGCAAAATTGTTAGACAAGTCCATCAAGGCCAGCTCTTGCATAAGATGTGACCCCGGTCATTAGCTGCTTCACTGCTTTTTCTCCCCACACCTACAGACTAACTTCACACTTATCTGACTACTAGTACTTTATCTCATTTTGAAAAAAAAAAATTAAGGCCATGTTTGTACTCTGGAATATAGTTTTAGATTTGTGTGCCCACAACTAATGATATCTTCTGCTTCCAGGAACAGTACCATTTCTGCTATGAGCTGGTCCACGAGTATATCAGCAGTTTGGAAGTCCGATAGCAAAAAATATTTTTTACTGAATACCTTACCAAGCAAAGGGTCCAGATCTAGGATACTGCTTCCTCAGTGTTTTCCTTGCGCCTCATTTCATCACTCTTCTGTTTGCATATTTTGCCCCCATGGAATAAAAACAAGATCATCAACCCTAAGGACAATTGGACTTCAACAGGAGTGTTGTTGATTTAATTAGAGTTCTGTCTAGGTATCCTGGCTGAGATCCTCTTTTTTCTGCCATACTATTAATAAACATTAAAGAATGAACAGATGCCATTTAGTGACTGACCTTTTGTGTTTGTAACACTGTAAAAGGTGCAGTTTGCTGTTTTGTGTTGTGTGCTGTTTTGTGTTGTGTGCTGTTTTGTGTTGTGTGCTGTTTTGTGCAGTTTGCCTCCAGTGTTGTTCTGTGGTGAAAAGGAATGCAGAATTTTTGTAACAGTTGTTTTCATTTAATTAGTTTCTGCCTTAATTTTACTTTATTTATTTGTATTTGTGGATGTTCCTATACATTTTTCAGATATTCCTAGATGTTTCTAAAGTCTTATTAACTGTGCCAGTCTTAATTGTTTCAATATAATTTGTGACCCAAGTCTACTTCAATAGCATAGCGAAGAATATGATGCTCTCTGGCTTTGTTTTATGCAATGTATTTGATTTTCTAAATTGTCTATAAAACAGGGGAAGAAATAAAATGTACGCTTTACAGCAGTGCTTCCTTAAATTATTTTGAAGTTAATTTTAAAACAAGTTCAAGCACATTTCTGGTTGAAAAGATTTCTTTTCATCTAAATTATATGTAAATGTAAAAAAGGGATTCTTGTTGATGTGTAAAGAATTTGTGTCTTAAGGTATCTGTTGATTATTAAATATTACTGATATTACTGAGAAATTAGTTTTTAATGCAGCACATGAAAAAGTACATTAATTACATGTTAACTCTATTACTAATTAAAAAATGATTACATTAATTTAACAATCTACACCTCAAGATCAATTAAACAAAAGAAATACTGTAGAGTTCAAGAAAAGACACAACAGAGCACTATCCATCAATGGCGATTGGTCGGCTGACCTTGTAAGAGCAGGTGGAATGGACGGTTCAACAGAGCTATGGCTCTGGGTGAATTTGGCAACTGTATTAAAAAGAAATCTAGGATTATTCTTATTCTCCTCTATTAATGAGGAGAAATATGCTGCTCTTGCTTTACAAAGGATAATTGACATAAAAAATACTGTACTATAATGTTAACGACAATGCTATTTTTTTACTGCCTTTATATATTTAGAAGGTAATCCTTTCCTTTGTAGAAATGAAAGAGGACCAAATGAGGGTTGAAGGGGTGCTGTTTTCTCCCAACAACAAAAAGCCCAATTGTTGGCAAAAATCAAGTAATTGAAGATGGTCAACTTTGATGGCATCGACAGTCTTTTGTCTGTTGACCATGTACTTTAACCCAACAGACAGCATGATACAAGTGAACACAGTACTCTTTAGAGAACAACTCTGAACGAGTAAAGGATCTTAGATATCGACATGTGAAAGTACTGTAAGTGTAGCCTCCACACACTTTTAATTATTTGCTGGTAGGCTGGCTATTCCTGTAGAATGTAGAATGATATTTGTTACTGTGTATTTCTTCTATTTTGTATTACATTATTCTATGTAAATGTAATACAAAAGTAGCACCTAGTGCCAGAATTGGCACTCAGAAATGAATCTATGTAAGCGAAAGAGAGGAATTTGGATTTTCCAACCAATGGTCAAGTACTACTGAATACTCAGCATTGCAGCTTGGTGTAAGGTAGGAGAACAAGCTTGTGTTGAAGAAAGAGATCCATCCAATGTAACATTTTGAAAATAGCCACCATGAAGAGCACTAAAAAACTGCAGTAGAAGCAAGGACAAATCCTGGTGCAACACTGTCCTCTAGTGGTCTAAATCCAGCCCCTTATTTAGGCTTCTATCAACATAAGTTACAGAACTGATCAAATTCCCCCCTATTTTTCTGGTATTCATGTCTGTTTTTACATCCATCCATTATCTGACACGCTTGTACCGAGTGGGGTCGCGAGGGGTGCTGGTGCCTATCTCCAGCAGTCAATGGGAGAGAGGCGGGGTACACCCTGGACAGGTTGCCAGTCCATCGTAGGGCAACACAGAGACAAACAACCATTCACACACACACTCACACCTAAGGACAATTTGGAGAAGCCATTAACCTAACAGTCATTTTTTTGGACTGTGGGAGGAAGCTGGAGAGAACCCACGCATGCTCAGGGAGAACATGTAAACTCCATGCAGAAAGACCCCGGGCTGGGAATTGGACCCAGAACCTTCTTGCTGCAAGGCAGCCACTGCGACACTGAGCAGCCCCGTTTTTTGCATATTTGTTTTATTTAACTTTCTTTAAAACATTAAAGATTTCATGGACCTTTAATATATACCAAGCTTTTTAATGACAATTGTTTCAGAAATAACAGTAATTAAGCTTACACTCTGCACTGCTTAGCATTTCAGTGATGACTTAAAAAGGACTTTTATTTGTATATGTGCATTTCATCTGGATGATGGGAGGTAAAGCGTTCAGTTATTATATTCACCCCTTAAAAATATTTTATTTTCTTAATAATGCTTATAACTAGAAGTGGCTCAAATTTTCTACAGTTTGTTATGCTCAAATCCATGAACATAACAATGAATTAAGATATATCACCATTTTTTTTTTTTTTGTACTTAAGTGCTTTATTTAAAGAAACTAAACAACTCATAAGATCTTTGCTGTTTGGTTTAGTTGACATTCACTTGTCATGTAAACTAAACAATAAAGTTTGGTATTATGTCAGCAAATACCATGGCAACTCAAAACATTTTCCCACAGGATTCTTTGTGGGACCCTGAACAAACACCTTGATGAAAGACTAACGTAAGAAACAGAGCACCAACTAAGGGGTTGTGTCCAATCAGAGAGTCAAAGGAGCTCCATAAGGTCTCTCATCATTCTTCTCTACTCTGTACACCTCACACTTGCGCTATGGGACCGACTGTTGTCTTCTGCATCCCCAGTGTCATGAAGCGCGGACAGATGGACCCAGTGTTCAAGGAGAGACAGTCAGTAGGAAAGTTCAAACGTCTATTGAATAAAACAAAACAAAAGCGTAGCTGTGGTTTGCGGACACTGCAGGGGGGGGGGGGTCACCGCCCAATCTCAGACACTCTAGGGGAGAAACACAGGTAAGTGACCACGATCAACTGATAGAAGATTAACTGTGTTGGTCACTTACCTGGTTTAACAGTCCAGACCACGAATGTCCCCAGTGCTGCAGTCCCAGAGGTGATGCTGGAAGCCGATCCTGGTCAGGGATCCAGAACAGACAGGAACAGGCAGAATCCAGATCAGGCAGGAACAGAAACAGGTGGCAGGATCCAGACTTCCAGGCATCCACAGGCTTCCAGGAGGGTTCAGAGTCTTACTGGGACCAGAAGCATGTCCAGGTGGTCACGCACAGGAGCAGACAGGATCAGGTGCTGACAGGCAGGCACAGTGGAAGAGGGTAGCCGAGACAGGACGTAGGAACCGGAACTTGAAGCAGGACTTTAAACTGGTCTCCTCCCTGGAGCCAGGCTTACTTTGATTAAAACTTAACCTCCCCCCATAATGAGCCAAAACCCAGAGGACTCCGTGGGGGAGGAGCAGTGGACGATCGGGAGACGAGACAAACACTAGGATCCAGGACATGAACCAAATTAAACTGAACAGAAACACTGACAGAAAGACAAGTAATGATCTGGCACTGAATGCTCAGGGTGAACTGAATATAAACCAGAGGAAACAGGTGAGGGGAATAAATTGTAATTGAGGCAGGGAAGGAAGAGGGCAGGTGAGAGGAATTACTAATTAGGGAGGAGCAAACAGGCCAGATCATGACACCCAGATGACTCTGAAATCATGGCTGTTTTCAGATTAAATTCTTGCTAAATTTTGTGCGTTCACATAAAATACAATCTTGTGCCACTCCAATCTGAACCATTTATTTATTGTATTATTATCATCAACCTATTATGATTTATTTCAAGAAATATAGCTTTGACAAAAGCCCACAGCCTAAAGTAAACATAGCAGCGCAGCGGGACATACAAGCAGCTACAGCGATCACATCTGCTTTGTCAGAATCCATACTTTCATTTTTTTTAAATAGAAAGAAGCTGCACTTAAGTGCTACACATTGTCAATCTTGTTTGCCAGGATAACGCTATATTAGAGATGGAGGCTAAGGATGCTAAGTGCAGGGAGCTGGGAGACCACTCATGGGAGAAGAAGTAAAGGTGGTGAATGAGTATCTTTGTCTAGGAAAACTTTGTGTTCATATAAACAACAGCCTAGACTGAGGAAAAAAACACTAAGGTGTCTACAAAAGAGGACAGAGCAGACTTTGCTCACCAATGAAGTTTAGGTCCTTCAGTGTTTCATTAGCAACATGCTGCATATCTTCTGCTGTGGATAGTGTGATCTCTTCTGCCATTGTTAGGGTCTTTTAGGGTAGCAGGATTTAATAATTAAGAATTCTTTATTAAAGGAAGACTGTTATGGACAACCTTGATCATCTTTATCGTTGTCAAAGCTAAGCTCTGTGTCTACACCTTGAGGCTTTCTCTCTCCGGTACGGTTTCCTGAAAAGCGATCACTCGGGACAAACTCTTTAAATAACACTTCATAGCTTATATGTATTAAATAACCATGAGACATGACAACAGATTTTGATAGAACTTGTAATCTTACTCAGATGCTTAGAAGTTGCTTAGAGTTACAGAAGGCAACTGCCTACAAACTGGGCTCACTTCTCAGGAAGTGGCCCCGATTAACAGTTAAAGAAGCATTTTATACATCTCCAGTCTGCCACATCATCACATCGTTACATCATACACGGTTGCAGATGAGGAGACATCCATGGCTCCAGACTTATTACACTTTGTTCGTAGCTGAAGGAGACCGCTTTCATTCCATTCCCAAATCTTTGCCACGTACAAAATGAAGATTATAACTGTATATCTGGATAGAGGAACTGGTCTAATTAGATAAACTACTGGGGAAAACATCAGTTCTGAAATGCAACAGGCGAGCAATATTAAGGTGTAATAAACTAAGACATCATCAATGATAATTACCCTAACACTTCTACCTGAAAAGGTGACGTTTTAATGTCACCTTTGAACAAACCCATTATTGTCTAAAGTGCTGTTCCTCTAAACATCAAAGAATCATGGAATAAACAATTAACAGTCCCCCTGATGATATATCATTAATCAGGGATCGAAAAGCAACCACAATCAAAACCTCACAGACCAAATGTCACTCAAGACCACCAAATTTAATGACAATTTGTATTTCATCTAATAAAAGGAAAGCTGTTTTAGTTTCCTATGCGCAAATAATTTTAATTTACCTTAGACTAGGTTACCTAAGTCTATAACTGTAATAAGGTCAAATTCATCTACTCTCACTCCCACCTGGAGGACTTCTAACGGAAAGCGTGACCGCTCATCATGAATTAAACCATCCATATAAATTTACCAATCATTCAGTTACAGTAAGGGATGTCACCGGAAAAACCTACCTTATCTAAAAGGTAGTAAAAACCGGGGTGATCCCCAGGGAAATCCCACGCTCTGCCAATCTGAACAAGAAACCCTGTTTTGAATCTGACAAATATGATTACCAACTAATTTAAAGAACCTTTAAGCCAATCAGGTTCTGAGTCTTTCTATATCAAAGCAAAAGTGGCATAAAACCTGATCTTGGTGAAGCAAAATGTTCATCAAACATTCATACAAAGAAAGACCCTGTAAGAGAGACCGCTATTCATTGTAGTTGATTTATATAATGCTATTTAACAAAACATGTAATCCTAAGAGATTTGTCTTTCCTGGAAAGGATCACATGTGGACCTGGTTAATAGTTGCCTTTATTATCTATGCTTCTTTTTCTATGTCTGCTTCTTTCTGTCTCCTTGAACCCCAGTCGGTCTCTGCAGATTGGCACTCACCATACTCAGTGTTAGAGGCCTTCTGCTGAGGCTGAATGGGGGTTTCAGAAGACAGAGGAAAACACACAAGGAACAGGAAGCACTGATCCATTGATACTTTCTATCTTATAAGCGAAAGCTCAATAGGTTGCCCTGTCTGTGGAAAAAAGTTAAGCAGAAGAGCTCTGAGCTGGTATTCATGACAAAAAGAATGAAATCTTCCTAATAAAGTACTCCATAAGCCATGACTTTCATTTTGGACATTGTTGAACCAATGCCTTTTCAGGTTTTCTTTGCAAACATTAAAGCAGAAACGAATCATAGGGAGATTTGATGCCCCTGCATTCCAAGGTATAAAGTCTTTGACACAGCTACCTTTCCCTGCTTTGCCCTTGGAAGCCTAGAGAGAGACCACATTGGGGAGGAACTCCTGGATCTGATTTTCTTCAGGCCCGGAAATCTTACATGCCTCTTTTCCACATAAAGAACTCTCGTTCCATAAACTTTTCTAATAGGGTGCCTTGGAATGTTGGTTTAGCACTACATACTGACTACCGTTTTTAGCAGTGAATTACACACAGCACTGATTGTCAGCAGGGTGAATTACACTGTGAATATTGAAGGTAGTAGCAAGATGGTGTTTTTTTTTTACAAACTACATCTGTGTTTATAGATTAATTTAATGTTGAATGAAGGAATATTGTTTATATAGAGCAGGACTGGGAACTCTATGAAGGAGTAAGTACAATATTTACTGGTATTTGAATGTGATTTAGTTATTGGAAAGGGTAATTGCACCCAGTAGTAATAAATATAAATGCCATGCTGGTTTAGCAAAGTACATAAAGTTAATATTTTCAGATTTGTTTGCTTTTATGTTTCTAGGCATTTTAAACATTATGGGAACATTGTACGCTGCAGTTGAAACATATCTACTAAGACACCAGTGGCTGGATGCTATTATTACAGAAATGACAGACCGACAGTTGGAGTTGGAGGTAACATCTTTGGCCGATTTGAACATAACTGTACTTCTGAGAAACATGTTTACCTGCAGAAGCATTTATCAGCTATGCTGGGAAAAGCTTCATGTGACTGAAGGATCATTTAAACATCTCCCCACTAACCATCGCCAGAAGTGCATCCCTGTCATTTGAGAAAAAGCTAAGGTGAACAACCCTGACCCAAAGAAGTAAAGTAAGGATTGCACTGACTGTTCTCCTTTCTTTCTTTCAGTTCTGCAGATAATCAAGAATAAACAGGCGACTGTTTGCTAAGATCAAAACAAGAGGAAGATGGGGGAGCCCTGGCATATCCATTGCATAATAACACAAGTAACATGGTTACTTGAGTTACAAGGGGGGGACCAAATATTTCACCCCATTAAAATTATTTAAGTCAGAATTTCAAAAAAGAACTCATCTAATCCATTTTAGCTACCACATTTTGGGGAGCATTTTAAGTACCTAAGGACTGAAATCAATAATTACAGAGTAAACTGCCATGCTGAGCTGTAATATCAATGCTTCATCTTATTTATCACAGTTTGCAAGAGTTTTTCTTCATCCTTGTGTCTGACTTAGGGATGAATGATTTTTGTTAATAAACTAATTTTTTGAATAGAAGTTGTTTGCAATGTATTCCATATATGTGTAAAATTATCTGATTGATCGTGAACCTAATTTAACGCAGAGCAACAGTAATTGCGTTTATTTGTAAGGCTATTGAGTGTAGTAGTTTTGTAGTAGTTTTAATTTATTTGTTTTATTTATACTTTTTATTTCGACATCATTATTTGTAATTGTAATTATTTTTTATTGGTTTCTGTATCTACTTTGTGAAATTTTAATTTGAATTAATTTAAATCAAATTTTTTTTGTTTTGTTTTATATACTTGTGTGCAATGAGGTTGACCAGCTTTTCATAATGCACACAAAACGCTTGTCAACATGTGTTTGTATGTTCTTATTGGAAATTGATAAAAACATTGTTCAAAATTTAACGCAGAGCAATCTGGCATTAGTTCATAAACTATATATGACAGTCTAAATAATATTTTATTTAGACTGTCATATATAGATTTAATAACATATTGGCCACCCCTACTGGATGGGCATTGAATAAATAATCAGAGCACAACAACAACTTCCTCTGAATCCTGTGTGAAATTGGTGACAGAAACAAAATCTGTTAATGAAAGATAGAGAAATTAAGAGGTAATTTTGACAATTCAATAATAAAGCAATACACCCAACATGGTAAAATACTCATCTGATTGAATTTTCCCTGTAAAGTGCCTTGAATTACAACATGTGTTATAATTTAGTGCTAGAATGACTGAATCGAACGGAGCAGTAATGGCCACTCTAGGTTTATTTGTGATTGAAATGTATAAAAGGAATAAAATCAACAAAAACTAATAAAAAAAAAATATATAGTCCATCAACTACATTAAATACAAACCTGGCAATGCAGGTACCCATGCCAAACTGACAGTGTTTTAGTAATTATAAGGATGCCAAACAATCTCATATCAAGAGTAAAAGAAATCTAAAAGATCTCAGGTAACTAAGTATAAACCTTAAATAATGTAACTATATAGATTTTTTGGTATCTGTACTTTGCTTGAATAATTATTTTTCTAACTGGTTCATTGCTTCTATACATTGATAGCTGCATGAAATAACAGCTGCAACACAACAAAGAAGTTCCAGTTGGAACTTAGTTTGTTAATATAAAAACAACTGATACCACTGATGCTGGGCTTATCAGAATGAAGGATTTACATTTCAACAATCTGATTTCAAAGGTTCTGCTCTAGGAACTCCTCTACAACCTCTGGAGAGAATTGAACAAGAAAGGTTCAACATTGAGCATCTTTTGTAAAAGACAACAGTGTTAAGTCAAAGACTTCTCCAGATGTGGTGCAAGAGAACGCACTATGTTGCCGCTTCCTATCAACGTCCAACACAACCTTTTGAAGAAATAAAAGGCTATGATTTACAGCATCACCCTTTGGGAACGAATAAAATGTTTTTTTAATTTGAAATTTATGGCTGCGAAACATTGGAGGTGATAGATCACATAGATCAGATGCTGAGACTCAAGACATACCCCATCCATTCCCCCTTTGTTAGACTTTAAATTTACATGTGGCTTTTGCTGGAAGTTGAATTTCAACATTTCCAACATTGTGACTTAAATATCAGAGATCTAGCATTTTTCAGCTGCTTATACAGATTTATTGCTCAGTTTAAGGCTATTTTCTCCTGTATGAAATTTTAATTAAGAAGAAAACAAGACCAAGTGTTGTTGTTGTTTTCAGGGCAAATTTATTGTATATGATTAAAATGGTTTTTATACCAATCTTTTATGGAAAAAAATGTATTATGTTTTTTATTTGTAGGAATAGAGTCAACCTTATTTCATAGTGAAAGTGCGAGGAGAATCAAGACACTTCTGTTTTCATTTTGGTTTGTTTTTAAAAAGGAGAAAATCATCAAAAAGCTCTAATTTTCTGTAGCATTTTTTTATCTTGAAGTTCTTTTCTGGTGGTGCAGAATTTGTGGCAGGTGGTTCTGTGCATCAATACATCTGGTGGGCTGAAAGTTACAAAGTTCTTTAAAATTACTTTGAAAATTATACAAAATATTACTAGTATTAGAAATTTGAATTCATATTTTTGAATACTTAAGTACTTTTAAATGCATGTGCTTCTGAAAACTTAAGTATTTTCAAAAATGAGTACTGCAATACTTGAGCAGATGTTTGACAGGGTAACCTTTACTTGTGGTTGAGTAAGATTTGACTATGAGTATCAATACTTTTACTCAAGTACTACTGTTGAGTACTTCGTCCTTCACTGGTTGTCATAGTAAAAGGTTCATGTCCTTCATCATATTGGTTCAGACTTATCTGCTCATCTATAATCTGATGGTAAAGTTTTCTAAGGTACTGATGAGGAGCAGCCTTGGCACATACAGGTTATCCTCAAAATATTGGCCTATTCTGATAAAGTTCATTATTTTCCGTAATGTAATGATAAAATTTCAACATTCATATATTTTAGATTTATTGCACACTAACTGAAATATTTTAGGTCTTTTATTGTCTTAATACGGATAATTTTGGCTCATTAAAACCAAAAATTCCTGTTAATCCAACCAATAAAAGAATAGCGTTCTTAATTAAAAAAAGTAAACCTTCAAATAATTATGTACAATTATGCACTCAATACCTGTTGGGGAATCCTTTTGCAGAAATGACTGCTTCAATGCTGCGTGGCATGGAGGCAATCAGCCTGTGGCACAGCTGAGGTGTTATGGAGGCCCAGGATGCTTCCATAGCGGCCTTTAGCACATCCACAGTGTTTGGTCTTGTGTATCTCAACTTTCTCTTTACAATATCCCTCAGATTCTCTATGGGGTTCAGGTCAGGAGAGTTGGCAGGCCAATTGAGCACAGTGATACCATGGTCAGTAAACCATTTTACCAGTGGTTTGGGCACTGTGAGCAGGTGCCAGGTGGTGCTGAAAAATGAAATCTTCATCTCCATAAAGCTTTTCAGCAGATGGAAGCATGAAGTTCTCCAAAATCTCCTGATAGCTGCATTGACCCTGCCCTTGATAAAACCCAGTGGACCAACACCAGCAGCTGACATGGCGCCCCAGACCATCACTGACTGCGGGTACTTGACACTGGACTTCTGGCATTTTGGTATTTCCTCCTCCTCAATCTTCCTCCAGACTCTGGCGCTGTGATTTCCAAATGACATGCAAAACTGAGCAACAGTCCAGTGCTGCTTCTCTGTAGCCCAGATCAGGCGCCTCTGCTGCTGTTTCTGGTTCTAAAGTGGCTTGACCTGGGGAATGCGGCACCTGTAGCCCATTTCCTGCACAAACCTGTGCACAGTGGCTGTGGATGTTTCTACTCCAGACTCAGTCCACTGCATCCGTAGGTCCCCCAAGGTCTGGAATCTTCCTCAGGGTGCAGTCACCTCTTATTATTGTGCAGCCTTTTCTGCCACACTTTTTCCTTCCCACAGACTTCCCACTGAGGTGCCTTGATACAACATCACTCAGGGAACAGCCTATTCAGTCAGAAATATCTTTCTGTGTCATAGCCTCTTGCTTGAGGGTGTCAATGATGGCTTTCTGGACAGCAGTCAGGTCAGCAGTCTGACCCATGACTGGGGTTTTGAGTGATGAACCAGGCTGGGAGTTTTTAAGGCCTCAGGAATCTTTTGCAGGTGTTTAATTTGTTGATTCAGATGATTAAGTGCATAGAGACCTTTTTCATGATATGCTAATTTTGTGAGATAGGAATTTTGGGTTTTCATGAGCTGTATGCCAAAATCATCCGTATTAAGACATTAAAAGACCTGAAATATTTCAGTTACTGTGCAATGAATCTAAAATATATGAATGTTCAAGTTTTATCATTACATTATGGAAAATAATAAACTTTATCACAATATGCTAATATTTTGAGAAGGACCTGTAGATAAGGCTTGCGTCATGTTCATGTGGATGCCTCTGAGTTATACTTGATCTAAATTGAGCAAAAATTACTGCAATTAGAAGCAGCTCCAAAGAGTTCGTTTCTAACGTTTTAGAGGGAACAAATGCAGGTTATCAGTGTCTGACTAAAACTTCAAAACCTAAATCTGAGTAATTTACTAAAATATTCAGTATATTTGGTGTCCATTGTAGAACCTTTTGCTTTACTTGAAGTAACATTTTTAAGTAAAGAAGTTCATTTGGTGCTTTTACCATTTTTTTTTAAACAAGTACCATTATTTGACGAGAACTTTTGATACTTGTCATAAGTAAAAGTGTGGAGATCTAAGAAAATAAGTTTGTCCAGGGTAACATTAGAACATTCAGAACTTCAGCTCTGAGGAACAGAAATCAACTGGTAACAGTAACCCTGGGGTTTAGTGATTGGCAAGGCTCGTCTCTGGTCCAAACTTGCTACTAAGGCTGGAATGTCCAAAGTTTAGCCTGTGTCTGATAGAAATGTCAGAGACGTTGGCTCTGTTCCAATTCATGGGCTGCATCCTCTAAGGACGCGGTCTACCTAGACTGGATCCTTTGAAGTCTGTGAAAATCATCGACATATATAAAGAGTAGACCCGCATCGACCGCTCTCGCCTATAGGGGCTGACGAGATTTAGGGGCGCCATCTTGGGGCGGTCGACTGCTCTGCTCAGTGTAATGTGTTGACCAGGCACAGAATCAATTTTAGTCAACTATAACTATAAGCCAAGGTAAATATAGCTTGAAATGAAAATATTTTTATTGTATGTAATTTCCAAACATGCCGTAACATCAACTCAGTTTGGAAATTAATTGTTATTTTAACACACATATTTGTAAGCATAAAATGCTAGAGACCCTTTCTTAGCTAGTATGTGATGCTAGCATAGATTTTCCTGGCAATTTCTGTCAGATTGTAATTTCCACCACATTGCATTCTTTGGTGGAAATGACATTTACGTGTGTAGGCCTAATTCATAGATACACATACATGGCCCTTGTTCTCTCACATTTTACTTATCTAATTTTATTATTACGACAATGTGGTAATATAATATAATAACACTTTTTTGACATGTTTCTAACTATAATTTACATGCTAAGCATTTAGCGGTGGTGCCACCCCCTCTCTCCCACCCTTAATACCAACTATGCACAACTGCAGTTAATTTATTATTTAATAATGTATTATTTATCATTATTATTTATTATTATGCTCCATAACGTTTTTAAAAAGAAAGGTTTGTTGTCTATATGGTCCATTCATTGTAATTTCCACAACGACCAGTAATTTCCACCATGACATTTGTTTCTAAATAAATTGTTGCAAAATTCTAATCACTCATTAAAACCTTTTTCATAACTTAAGAGATAATGTTCCATTATTTTTTAATTAAAATCACAAGTATTTACACCTTGAAATGTATCCTGCGATTCCAATGCTATATCTCAGGTTATGGTGAACATAAGATTCACGTCTTGTCCTCATCACAGTTCATTTACCTAATCCATAAATGTATGTGTTTAACAATAAAGGCACAAACAGTTAAAACTATGTATGAAATTGTTCTTCCAGTAAAAAAAACATTATGTGTATCATAGTATTTTAGAAAAAATTACAAATATTTCTATGTGATGGAAATTACATTTGTGCCAGTCGAGTTGGGAAATCTGTTAAAAAACACCAATTTGTCTTAAAAAATCAGTGTGTTTTCTTATGAATCTTCAAACTAGACTAGTTATGCTAACAGATTACAGTGTAAGAATTTATATTTCATTATACTTTTTCTCTTCAAGTTTTCTAGGCCAATAGTGCCCGTAGTTAATCACCCATACATATCAGTGATCAGAGGAAAGGCTACTTGGCGCTGAACAGTGATGAATATTGGAAGTTCCGTTTAATATAATCCAGTCTGTGAATAGTTCCGTCTGAAATGAATGAAAATAGTTGTTTTAATGGTTATTGATTCAGATATGTGGCGGTAATGTTTGATTTATCTAAAGGTTTTTATCCGTTACTGTGTAAATGGGTTTGGCTGTAATTTAAGGACAGATTCTAATAGATCTGTAGTGTGGGGATCTGATGGGATTAAATTTTTTTTATTGCAGATATATATTTTTTATACATGTTTACATGTTACATGTTTAGATTTACTTATATATTTCTACCCCTTTTATAGAATAGAATAGAAAATCTCTTTATTGTCCCACAATGTGCAAATTTACAGCAGCAGAAAGATTATTGAAATGGTCACACAAATGTGGACCTTAGAAAAATGTATAAATATAACATAATAGGGAAAAGTTAAAATATAAACAATAAAATACTGTACTGTAAAGTGTTTTAAAAATATAAAACTGTACACCTGGAGAATAAATAACCAATATCCAGCTATGGACATTTTTACAGTAATGGAGACCGGAAGAGTTCTGGCTGTAAATTCAAACAGGTCTAGCCTTCAGCGGGTTTTACCGCCGTAGGCTATGTTGCTTAGCAACCGTTATGGTTGACACACAAAGCAGGAAAAGAATGAGTACCAAAGTTTTCAAAACTGTCTATTTTAAATCTTTTTTTTTTTTTTTTTGTTTATTGTAAAGTGAACAAAGACTACACTCCTGAGAATCCAGAGTGGAATAAAGGTTCCAACCACCGGGAGCAGGAACAAATAAAATCAAATGTAATGATAGAAACCTTAGTCAGTTAAGTAACATGTTGCTGTCCTTTTGCACATCTCTGATGTTGCTGCTATTTTTAAATATCCATTAATGTAAAAATGTCCATAGCTGGATATTGGTTATTTATTCTCCAGGTGTACAGTTTTATATTTTTAAAACACTTTACAGTACAGTATTTTGTTTATATTTAAATTTCTGCTGCTGTAAATTTGCACATTGTGGGACAATAAAGGGATTTTCTATTCTTTAAAAGGGGTAGAAATATATAAGTAAATCTAAACATTGTATGTATAAAAAATATATCTGCAAAATCTCATGTTCAACAACAAAAAATAGTTAAGCATATTGTGCAAAACAGCAATTAAAAAGTTAAAACTTGTATCAGATTTATAGTCCCCACCCTGCAGATATAGAGTCTGTCCTTAAATTACAACCAAACCCATTTAAACAGTAACAGATAAAAACCTATAGATAAATCAAACATTACTGCCACATATCTGACTCAATAATCTTGAAACTATTTTCATTCATTTCAGACGGAACTATTCACACTTGTATATTAAACTGAACTTCCAATTTTCACCACTGTTCAGCACCATTTTCCTTTTTCCTGTGATCACGGAGCAGCCGGCTTGCTTGCTCTCGCAATGAATCCTGGGATACCTCGGACCCGTCCTTCAAATCGGGCTAAAAGAAGGAAGCATTTTAGGGCCACATAGCGAGGAGTCTTTGAATCCGACCAGACCTTGGCGCCGCACTATGATGAAATCGTCCTTCGAATCTGGCCTTCTGAGGACGCATCCCATGAATTCGAAAAGGGCCACTGTTACATATAAGGCTGCAGACCAGTTAGGGCGCTCATGCTGACCCCTGTCCTCCTGAACAGTGAAAATGCACATTTAGCAGCTGAACTGTAGAGACCAATGGAAGAATGTGTCTTGGTCTGCTAAATAATGCAAATAGAAAAAACAAAGTGTAGAATCTACTTTTATATATGTCAGCTACCTAGGCATTGCTACAGCTGAAAAAAATGCTAGGGGGTGGGGGCTCTTCGAGGATACGATTAATGTATGGTAAGTTTTTAGCATCAGACGCCATAAACCAGTTAAAGAAAAAGTTTGAGGTACATAATGGCAACTACCAAAATGAAAGATTTTCACAAGCAAGGTTTAGAACAAACATTTCTCCATTAAAGCCACACCTAGTCATTTATAAGAGTTTAAAGTTGTCATTTAAAAATTGTGGCCTCCAAGGGTTTCAATGAAATAAAATCTGAAATTTAGATTTTAGACTGGTTAGTAAAGCTTTGATGCTCAATTTTACATTAAAAAGAAACAAACACCTGAATAGTATCGTTCGTACTTTTTAAAATCTGTTAAGTCAACTTCATGGAACCAGTACAGACAACCCTGTATATAGTCCAGAGATGTCAAGTAACAAAGTACAAATACTTTGTTACTGTAAAGTATACTTTTTAGGTATCTATACTTTACTCAATTACTTTTTGTTCCTACTTCTGACTTCTAATCATTACATTTTCACACAAGTATCTGTACTTTCTATTCCTTACATTTTTAAAACAAATGTTACTCTTGGCTTCGGTTTAATGTTTATATTTATTTCCCGTCATGTGCTCCATCCAATGCAGATCATTGGCACCATCCACATCTAGTGAAAACCAGTGTAATTGGATGAGTCATATAGCGCAAACACTCATTGGTTAGCTAAAGGAAATCATCTGAAGCAAGCAGGTGTTCTTCAAACTGCAAATGTGAATTATCTATGCCATGCTACAATGATGGATTCAGAAAGAGATGTTAAAATGTCTGAAAGGTCGGACACAGGCGCGAGCGTATCGGGAGACGGAGACCAAAAAAAGATCAACTTGGCCCGATCTCAAAGAATTTTTCAAAAATGTCGAGAAATTGAGCTTCAATCCATATAGCGGCATGTGGCTTTTTTTTTTTTTTTAAAGGTTACTTTACACTTTTATACTTTAAATAGTTTTTGGAGCACATACTTTTTCACTTTTACTTGAGTAAAGAGATCAAGTTGATACTTCGACTTTTACCAGTGTTTTTAAAACTGCAGTATCTATACATCTACTGAAGTAACAAATGTGTGAGCTTTTGACACCACTAATATAGTCCTATAGTTTAGCAGGTAGATGGCCTGAAACCCTCACCTAATGTAGCAAGTCAAGCATCGGCACTCAATAGTTGCCCAAGCTGCTTTTGATCCCCTCAATAGATTAAAGAGCCTGAAGCTTTAAGGTTATACTGAAATTTACCCGATGCAAAAACCAGTAGAGGGAGCACTAATCAAGCACAGGAGTTGCTCAAGCAAATTTTCCCTGGTTACAACGTAGGGAAAAAAAAAAAGAAACTGCAACCAAGTTTGGACTTTATTTTATTTTAGTACAACAGTTTAAGTCAACTAGCCACTTTCTATTGAAATGCCACTGTATTGCTGTTATGCATTTCATGAGTAGACATTGCTTGGTGATTACCTCCAGTTGCATGGGGGGCACGTTAATTCACAGCTATACAGCAAAAAGTCATGTGCTTCAAGTCAACCCGAGTTTTCAATGTTTGTTTTTACAAAAGCCAAGAAACTGTAGTGATGCAAAAACCATAAGCTGCAGGTAAGTGTCAACAGAATCTGGGACTTATGCTGCATGTCCAACAGCAAACACCTTGATGAAAACTTGTGCTACTTTTTAAATACACAGTAAGTGCCAAGGACAGGTGTGGTTCACAGACATTTTCAAAACCCACTATGAAATAGTTGGTGGTAAAAGACCAATGCATAGAACATGCTTCCCAAAGGACTAAAACAAAATGCTGCCAACACCCAAAGGAAAAAGGCTCAAGCTGCACCAACAAGCTAAAAGATGATAACAGCAGACTTGGGAATTAGCCACATGTAAAACAAGAACAACTACACTTTTATCAGGAGACTTGAATTTTTCAAAGTGGAACTTGAAAAAACAATACTGGTTGAACAAAAAATAAGTCAATCTTTGGATACTTATAAAACCCTAAATGATCCCCCATTTGTTCCTCTCAGTCCTCTGAGGTGCCTTCTGAGCCGGGCTCTTTGACTTCCTTATTCTTCCGCACTTCTTCCAACTTCTTGTCCTTTAAAAAAAGAGGAACAAATTTACTACCTTGTAGCAAATTGCTTTATCCATATGCAAGCAACAGAGGGATAACCAACCTTCTCTTTAAATTTCTCGTTCATGGCTGCCATAATCGCTGTGCGGTTCTCTTTGTTGGCCTCCATCTTCTGATTGAGCTTCTCCTCTGCCATCTTGCTGAAGTTGTTGTTCTCCTCCATAGCTTTCTGTAGCACTTCCTTTTCATGCTCTCGTTTCTCAGCTAAGTGCTTCAGAACCTCGGCCTCGTGATTCTGATGGGAGAGGAAAGTTCACCTGTAAAGTTTTGGTTTACCTTCCACACCATTTACCCTCTTTATCGTTTAATTGCCATGTGCACTTTCTACTCCTATAAACACTGGCTTATTACTTTGTGGTCTTTCTACCTTGCGTCTCTCTTCTGCAGCATCCAGCTTTCTCTGAATTTCCTCGAGTGAGACGTCCTTTTTTTTGGGAGGAGACAGGGGAAACTCTCCTTTGGCATCTGGGGCTGGAGCACCCAGGATGACTTCAAATGCCTGGCCAGATGCCCGCTTGTCTAGTTCCTTGACCTGGATATCTAAAAAAAAACAAAAAAAAAAACAAAGAGTTTAAAAAGAAATAAATAAAACCTTTGAAAGCCAATAGACATTGATTGTCATTTTATTATTAATCTACCTTCAGCTGATGCCATTTTGAACACGTGTGCACAACAGGTAACCTGAAAGATAGAGATCATTTATTCTCATATAAAAGCTGACAGATTATATCGATTTTCAGAGGTGCAAAAACAACAAATTTGACCATCTGCTAAAAGAAATGCTTTAATCGGAGGAAACACTAAATACCCAGATTTTTAAGAAAAGATCTAATTTAGTTTGTGAAAAATCAAGAACATTTATCTGAATGTATTTAAATCCTAATTTTAGGAAACCACTATCACTCTTGGCAAAAACGTCTCTAGCAGATGATTGGGATCATTTTCATCATCTTTGTTTAAACAATTAAGTCTCAGCAGCGCCATCTGGCGGCACACTTTATGTCGACAGGAAACCACCGCCCATCAATCCAAACACAGTCTGTCGCCAAACGCCATTGTTTATGTTCAAACATGTAATGGCTTCGACACCGATCAATGAGGGACCGATCGATCCCGCAACCCCCCCCCCCACACCGGACTCCAAGGGAGGGACCCCCCCCCCCAAACAAACAACCTACTAAATGGATTTCAGCACAATTAGCAGCAACAAAAGTCTAGCACTGCTTATGCAAGATATGAATGACATGTCTGAATCTGAATGTGCAGATCTAGGGAAAGTCATCAGGCAGCACCTGTTCCTTGCACCATGTGTCTGGCAGCGGGGAGGGGAGGGGGGAATCAGTGCACATATGGGGAAACAAAGCCACCCAGATATGGGTGCAGGGCCAGCTCCAAACAGGTCTTTAATATATTAAAATGAGATGCTATGCTTCATAAATTATTTGATTAAGGACAGCTGTTCTTTGTGCCAATTCTGGGGTGAATTAGATGATGTCAGTTGGCCACTTCCCTGGAGGAACCAACCGCTCGCTTCAATTCTTTAACATTCATTAATGACAAGGGCCGCGATAAACAATAAAAACAAATTAAAAAAAAACGGAACAGCTTAAATGTTAAGAAGCTTCCAGATCTAAAATGAAAAATCAGTAGATTTCAGTTCAACGGTTCCATTTTCTCCGTTTGTAATGCGAAGCAAACAAAGGGGCTCCCCCCCCCCCCCCCTTCATTAATTAAATAACTAGCAGCTGCAAACAAAGGGGCACTCACAACGGTTATAGTTTTTTTTTTCCAAAATGCTTTTGTTTGAACCGAAAAAAAGCATTTTTATAGAAACTTCTATCCATGTTTTAGTTCTAAAACGAGCACAAAGAAGTGGCCCAAATGTCCCCTCGGTGCCAGGCGTGCCACCGCCTGCAGGAAAACAATAGGCTGCCAGCCACCAACAAACAATGGCTGTTTCTGCTCCTTTAAGCCAAATATAAAGGAAGCACATTTCAGAGTTTTATATTAATTACAGCCATTAGTCACACGACGTGATCAAAACAAAAGGATTGAAAAATTACATATAGACTTGTAATCTAAAATTAAACACCACATCATATCAATATATCTTTAGGATGGAAGTTGAGGTAGATCTTCCTACCGACAGATGAGAGAATCAGCTACAGAGATGCTGCCTGCCTGTCACACCCACCTCCAACAAGCTGCGGATGCTGCTGAGCTGCTCTCTCTCAGGTTTCACCACCAACCCTGAGCGCAAAAGCGTTCAACGCAAATTTGTATACAACAAGCAATGACGTCACATGCTCATCCACCAACCATTGTGTTCTAAGGGGAGTGTGGGGATTGTAGTTTTTAAGGATCATTTCTACGGCCCAGATCAGAGGTCCTTTAGGATTTATTATAAGCCTACTTTGTTGCGCTTCCTCTGAAATCTCGCTTTAGTGTCTCAGACTTACACAAACTTTATTGTTATTTTGTACACACAGAGTGTATACAAAAAGAAATGTTATTCAGTACAGATCTCAAGTCATTTCCGTTCATTCTGGGTGATAAAAACAGATGTAAACATAAGACTGAGAGATGATTTACAGTTTTTCTAACATTCTGAGGTTTTTTTTTGTCTTGTTTTGTTTCATTTTATTCATCATTCAGTGTAATGGCAGTGGGGAATAAGCTATTTTGGAATCTGTTGGAACTGCATTGAATGCTGCAAAGCCCCTTCCTACTGTAGAGGAAGAAGGGAGGTTAGGTGGGGGGGGTGAGGGGTCATTGATGATGTCACGAGCTCAGGACAGGCAGCGCTGGGATGAAATGTCATTAATGGAGGGAAGAGGAGCCTCCATGATCCTCTCTGCTGTTCTCACCTTCTTCCAGTCTGAGGCGCTGCAGCCTCCACACCACACAGTGAGACAGCTGGTCAGAACGCTCTCTATGGTGCTTCTGTAGAAGGTGGGGAGGATGAGTGGGGGCAGATGGGCTCTCCTTATCCTCCGCAGGAAGTCCAAGCGCTTCTGTGCCCTTCTGACCGGTGAGGTGGTGTTTCCAGTCCAGGTGAGGGTGTCTCTGATGTGCACCCCCAGGAATTTGGTGCTGCTGACCACCTCTACAGCTGAGCTGTTGATGAGCAGTGGAGCGTGGTTAGGACGGTGCTTCCTGAAGTCGCCTATGAGCTCCTTTGTTTTCTCCACATTCAGGATCAGGCTGTTGTCTCTGCACCAGCCCACAAAACAGTGGACAAAACTGGTTATTCTATTCTATTCTATTCTATTCTATTCTATTCTATTCTATTCTATTCTATTCTATTCTAGATTAATATTTACATTAAAATACTTGAAATGTAATCAAAATTTAATTCAATTCAATTCAGTTTATTTATATAGTGCCAAATTCACAACACATGTCATCTCAAGGCACTTTACAGTTCAACCAGATCATCCAGTCAAATTGATTCAAAGTATTTCAATATTTAGAGGGTTTATTTAAAGTGGCATGTCTCCCGCTACTTAGCATAACTCATATATTTGTAGTTGATCTCAGGGCTATTCAGGAAGTCTCAGGCTTATACTTTGAGCCATAAGTAGATGCTCTAGTGTTCCCTTTCATTATCAACTAATCCCGAATATGAACAAAGCAAGGGATATAAATTTAGATTTCAGAAGACACAGGAAAAATTCAAACGCTATGATGGTAGGAGAAGGGTGGAGGAGAATAAATATCTTCGTGTTCACCTGAAAAATAGACGTGACCTTAGAAGCAGCAGTAAAGCCATCGACAGGAAGCTTTGGTCCTTCAGTATTTGCAGCAGGATGCTACATAACCTCTCATAGTTCTGTCACAGAGAGTGACAGAACTCCTCGGCCATCATCTGTTAGTTAACAGCATCATAAGAAATGACTTGAAGCTTTACAAGTTGATAAAAAAGGCCAACTGTTCTAAGAGAGGATTTCACAAAGAAGAAATATCTGTGAGATAGAATGTTATGGACAACAGTGAGTATGCCCTTGAAAGACTGGTGAACAACAACAGTGCCTTCAGTCAAAGCCTTTTCCACGTCTGCTGCAACTTGTGAAAAAAGCTGTAAGACTTGTAACAATATCCAATTTCCATTTCTGAATAAATAAGGTTGTTTTTTAGAATAATTGTTGATGTGGCTGCCTTTAAGCAAATACTAACTTACTATCATACCTTACTGTAGGCTAACAAAGAACCCAAAACCACCCCCATTCCTAAGAGAACCGTTCTTCTGGTTCAATCTCCATGTTTTCTAAGCCAAAACAAGTCTTTGGGCTACTATATAAAGCTTCAAACTCAATGCTAGTTGGAAACCAAGTCCAGTTTTTTAACTTTTTTGAAATGACTATCACCTGGATTACTGAGAATCTTCACCTGCATATACCACCCTAAAGCTGCATAGCAGTAAATTGCTTTAGACTGGAGTTGGAGACGCCTCATGGAGAAGTTACAAGTGATGGATGTTTTAACAATTGCACATATTCGTTATGAAAATTGAGGCTTTTTTTAATATAAAGAAATAATCCATCTTCTATAACCTTGTGGAATAAATTCTTCTGATGCAAAGAAGCTTAAATCTTTGGGTCACAACTGAAAACTTAACAGATCCAAATTAACATACAATGCTTGACAGCAACATGTCATTTCTATAGTGTAAATCTTCAGACTGAACTGATGTTTATATTGGATGAATTGTTCCTAAGCAATCTGGTTGTTTGGTTCTGCTGCAGGTTTCTTCCTGCTAAAAAGGGTTTTTTCTCTCTACTGTCGCTACAAGCATGCTTAGTGTGAGGGATTGCCTTTGAGTCAATGAGTCGATGCAATCAACTGGTTTTCCTTAGATAGAAAGCTTTGAACCAATTTGCCTGAATGATCTGGCTGAATTGTAAGGTGCCTTGAGATGACGTGTTGTGAATTGGTGCTATATAAATAAACTTTTTTTGTTTTCAAAGCTAACGATGAAGCCAAATGTTATTTTTCTGCACAAATACAGAATATCACAAACATAGAATTTCTTTACCAGAAAAACATTTAAATTTCGGAGAGGCCTTACCGAGTCCAAATGTTTATCACCCATTTTGGACTCTTGGGAGGCCAATAGGTCAATTTGAGCAATTAGTTTTCAAAGACTCCAGAAAAAGGATCAGAAATCAGCATGGGAAGAAAAAGAATTGGTTTCTAATTGAAATACTGATTGTCATTTATATTTTGTATTTGTTTTGCATTATAATGATAGCCGAGCTGTTTTGAACTACATTTTTAATGGGTTAAAATGGTAAAAAGTGAACAAGAGCCTACAGATTATGATCGGGTTTAGTTGTAGCACCAGCAGACATTGCTTTCATCAAAACAGCAATAGTCACTGGGATAATTCAAAGAGCACACGCCTCCAATTAAAAGACATACTCACAAAATAGAGCATTGTCAAATCACATTTCAGCGGCTATTATTCCTCGGCAAATATATAAGTAACATCTCTGTGTCTTTAATGCCTTTAAATTACCCATAAAACTGTGCTAATTTTGGGAAAGTGCAAATACTAGAATAAAATTTGGCTTCAGTGTCTGAATTACTTATTTTAAACTATTTTTAGCCTAACATCATTCTGATGACAGCAAAAGGCAAATTGTGTTTGTTCTGTCACAGAGACCCTGTTGGAGGTGTTGGATGTGAGTATATTATGATCTATTTTTACCGCTGCCTTTAGTGAATCTCAACTCATTTCTGTATCTTTCTCTGTGATCAGTATGGTTTTGAAACCACTGTGATTATATTTCCCAACCAAAAAAGATAAATGTTATCTGGAATGCCTGTGGATTAATCTCTCTTAAAAATCCTAGGTTGACGTGGGTGACACGTATTTTACCAAACATCATAGTTTTTATTATTATCTTCTTAGATGTTGATGTCATTAGGTAATATCTGATTAGATCACTAGTATCTTTCTTTTTTAAAGAAAAAACGTCTTAGAGAGATTTTAACCCCTTAAAACAGATTAAATGCAGACTTTGTTACTTAGTTTCAAGACTGGTGAATAAAATGCTCACTTTCAGTAATTCATTTTATTACACTGACAGAACACAGAGTGCAGGACAAGTGATCCATGGACCATCAGGTTCTTAACCTGTATTTTGTGGCTATGAAGTCATGTATTGACACATGCATAACAAATCAGTATCCAAACCTTTCTAGTAAAGAGACATATGGCAGATTTGTAAAATGACAGCCTTAGCATTTTTTCAGTGGCAGTTCTAGACCAAATTTACTGCAGAGGGGCCATTTTGGGACCAGTGTTTCAGGGGGCCAGTCTGGGACCAGTGTTTCAGGGGGCCGGTCTGGGACCAGTGTTTCAGAGAGCTGTGGGGACCAGTGTTTCAGAGAGCCAGTCTGGGACCGGTGTTTCAGAGAGTCAGTCTGGGACCAGTGTTTCAGAAAGTCAGTCTGGGACCAGTGTTTCAAGGGGCCAGTCTGGGTTCAGTGTTTCAGAGAGCCAGTCTGGGACCAGTGTTTCAGGGGGCCAGTCTGGAACCAGTGTTTCAGGGGGCCAGTCTGGGTTCATTGTTTCAGAGAGCCAGTCTGGGACAAGTGTTTCAGGGGGCTAGTCTAGGACCAGTGTTTCAGGGGGCCAGTCTGGGACCAGTGTTTCAGGGGCCAGTTTGGGACCAGTGTTTCAGAAAGTCAGTCTGGGACCAGTGTTTCAAGGGGCCAGTCTGGGACCAGTGATTCAGGGGGCCAGTCTGGGTTAAGTGTTTCAGAGAGCCAGTCTGGGACCAGTGTTTCAGGGGGTCAGTCTGGAACCAGTGTTTCAGGGGGGCCAGTCTGGGACCAGTGTTTCAGGGGGCCAGTCTGGAACCAGTGTTTCAGGGGGGCCAGTCTGGGTTAATTGTTTCAGAGAGCCAGTCTGGGACAAGTGTTTAAGGGGGCTAGTCTGGGATCAGTGTTTAAGGGGCCAGTCTGGGACCAGTGTTTCAGGGGCCAGTTTGGGACCAGTGTTTCAGAGAGTCAGTCTGGGACCACTGTGTTGGGATCTGGAGTTGTTCCACCTTTCCCCAGCAGAGTGCGCCGTGGGTTCTCTGGGCTGGAGCTCACCAGCACACCTGGAGCTCGTCAGCCCATTAGAGGACCCCTCTACTTAAGCAGATGCCAGACCTTTCTTCGACGCCGCAGTGTTAGCTAAGTTTGGTTAGCGAACCTGAGCCTCCTTGTTTTTGAATTTTGTCCCCTAGAGAAAACTGAATTCTAACCAGCCTTTGTCTTGTTGTTCCTAGGAAAACCTGTCTCTCGTGTGAAGCTCTGGGAGAGCTTAATCTGAATCTGCCTGCCTGCCCTAGAGAGCCAAACCTGAAGATCTCACTTTGGAATCCATCTGCTGCTCTCGGAAGGAGAGCTAACCCCTCAATCCAAGGTCTGATCTAACAGTCAGAAGTTAGACGCTGCACCTGCTGAGCACTCTGTCAAACCAACAGTCTCTGGACCCAACCGGTTCCCCCCCTCTGAGAAGAAAGCCTGAAACTCTCCAAGGTATAGTCTGCAATAATCTGAAAACTCAACAACGCTTCCTATCCACCTTGTTAACCAAACTGTCATCTCTGCAGACGCCTTAGAATCCAGCCCGGACCTATTTCCTGAACGCAGTCTTGTTTCTGTGCAAACATTTAATAAACTCTGTTAAACTTTTCATCTGTCTCCTGGTAGTGTTCTGCATGTGGGTTTGATTCAGAACCAATCATGACACAGTGCTTCAGAGAGCAGTCAGGGACCAGTGTTTCAGAGAGCCAGTTTGGGACCAGTGTTTCAGAAAGTCAGTCTGGGACAAGTGTTTCAGGGGGCTAGTCTAGGACCAGTGTTTCAGGGGGCCAGTCTGGGACCAGTGTTTCAGGGGCCAGTTTGGGACCAGTGTTTCAGAGAGCCAGTCTGGGACCAGTGTTTCAGAGAGTCAGTCTTGGACCAGTGCTTCAGAGAGCTGTCGGGGACCAGTGTTTCAGAGAGCCAGTGTGGGACCAGTGTTTCACGGGCCAGTTTGGGACCAGTGTTTCAGAGAGCCAGTCTGGGACCAGTGTTTCAGAAAGTCAGTCTGGGACAAGTGTTTCAGGGGGCTAGTCTAGGACCAGTGTTTCAGGGGGCCAGTCTGGGACCAGTGTTTCAGGGGCCAGTTTGGGACCAGTGTTTCAGAGAGCCAGTCTGGGACCAGTGTTTCAGGGGGGCAGTCTGGGACAAGTGTTTCAGGGGGCTAGTCTAGGACCAGTGTTTCAGGGGGCCAGTCTGGGACCAGTGTTTCAGGGGCCAGTTTGGGACCAGTGTTTCAGAGAGTCATTCTGGGACCAGTGTTTCAGAGAGTCAGTCTTGGACCAGTGCTTCAGAGAGTTGTCGGGGACCAGTGTTTCAGAGAGCCAGTGTGGGACCAGTGTTTCAAAAAGTCAGTCTGGGACCAGTGTTTCAAGGGGCCAGTCTAGGACCAGTGTTTCAGGGGGCCAGTCTGGGACCAGTATTTCAGGGGGCCAGTCTGGGACCAGTGTTTCAGGGGGCAAGTCTGGGACCAGTGTTTCAGGGGCCAGTTTGGGACCAGTGTTTCAGAGAGTCAGTCTGGGACCAGTGCTTCAGAGAGCAGTCAGGGACTAGTGTTTCAGAGAGCCAGTCTGGGACGAGTGTTTCAGAAAGTCAGTCTGGGACAAGTGTTTCAGGGGGCTAGTCTGGGACCAGTGTTTCAGGGGCCAGTTTGGGACCAGTGTTTCAGAGAGCCAGTCTGGGACAAGTGTTTCAGGGGGCCAGTCTGGGACCAGTGTTTCAGGGGCCAGTTTGGGACCAGTGTTTCAGAAAGTCAGTCTGGGACCAGTGTTTCAAGGGGCAAGTCTGGGACCAGTGATTCAGGGGGCCAGTCTGGGTTCAGTGTTTCAGAGAGCCAGTCTGGGACCAGTGTTTCAGGGCGCCAGTCTGGAACCAGTGTTTCAGGGGGCCAGTCTGGGTTCATTGTTTCAGAGAGCCAGTCTGGGACAAGTGTTTAATGGGGCTAGTCTGGGATCAGTGTTTCAGGGGGCCAGTCTGGAACCAGTGTTTCAGGGGCCAGTTTGGGACCAGTGTTTCAGAGAGTCAGTCTGGGACCAGTGCTTCAGAGAGCTGTCAGGGACCAGTGTTTCAGAGAGCCAGTCTGGGACCAGTGTTTCAGAAATTCAGTCTGGGACAAGTGTTTTAGGGGGCTAGTCTAGGAACAGTGTTTCAGGGGGCCAGTTTGGGACCAGTGTTTCAGGGGCCAGTTTGGGACCAGTGTTTCAGAAAGTCAGTCTGGGACCAGTGTTTCAAGGGGCCAGTCTGGGACCAGTGATTCAGGGGGCCAGTCTGGGTTCAGTGATTCAGGGGGCCAGTCTGGGTTCAGTGTTTCAGAGAGCCAGACTGGGTTAATTGTTTCAGAGAGCCAGTCTGGGACAAGTGTTTAAGGGGGCTAGTCTGGGACCAGTGTTTCAGAAAGTCAGTCTGGGACAAGTGTTTCAGGGGGCTAGTCTAGGACCAGTGTTTCAGGGGGCCAGTCTGGGACCAGTGTTTCAGGGGCCAGTCTGGGACCAGTGTTTCAGAGAGCCAGTCTGGGACCAGTGTTTCAGGGGGCCAGTCTGGGACAAGTGTTTCAGGGGGCTAGTCTAGGACCAGTGTTTCAGGGGGCCAGTCTGGGACCAGTGTTTCAGGGGCCAGTTTGGGACCAGTGTTTCAGAGATTCAGTCTGGGTCCAGTGTTTCAGGGGGCTTGTCTAGGACCAGTGTTTCAGGGGGCCAGTCTGGGACCAGTGTTTCAGGGGCCAGTTTGGGACCAGTGTTTCAGAGAGCCAGTCTGGGACCAGTGTTTCAGGGGGCCAGTCCGGGACAAGTGTTTCAGTGAGCCAGTTTGGGACCAGTGTTTCAGGGGGCCAGTCTGGGACCAGTGTTTCAGAGAGTCAGTCTTGGACCAGTGCTTCAGAGAGCTGTCGGGGACCAGTGTTTCAGAGAGGCAGTGTGGGACCAGTGTTTCAGAAAGTCAGTCTGGGACCAGTGTTTCAAGGGGCCAGTCTAGGACCAGTGTTTCAGTGGGCCAGTCTGGGAACAGTGTTTCAGGGGGCCAGTCCAGGACCAGTGTTTCAGAACGTCAGTCTGGGACAAGTGTTTCAAGGGGCCAGTCTGGGACCAGTGATTCAGGGGGCCAGTCTGGGTTCAGTGTTTCAGAGAGCCAGTCTGGGACAAGTGTTTAAGGGGGCTAGTCTGGGATCAGTGTTTCAGGGGGCCAGTCTGGGACCAGTGTTTCAGGGGCCAGTTTGGGAACAGTGTTTCAGAGAGCCAGTTTGGGACCAGTGTTTCAGAAAGTCAGTCTGGGACAAGTGTTTCAGGGGGCTAGTCTGGGACCAGTGTTTCAGGGGCCAGTTTGGGACCAGTGTTTCAGAGAACCAGTCTGGGACCAGTGTTTCAGGGGGCCAGTCTGGGACCAGTGTTTCAGGGGCCAGTTTGGGACCAGTGTTTCAGAGAGCCAGTCTGGGACAAGTGTTTCAGGGGGCTAGTCTGGGATCAGTGTTTCAGGGGGCCAGTCTGGGAACAGTGTTTCAGAAAGTCAGTCTGGGACCAGTGTTTCAAGGGGCCAGTCTGGGACCAGTGATTCAGGGGGCCAGTCTGGGTTCAGTGATTCAGGGGGCCAGTCTGGGTTCAGGGTTTCAGAGAGCCAGACTGGGTTAATTGTTTCAGAGAGCCAGTCTGGGACAAGTGTTTAAGGGGGCTAGTCTGGGACCAGTGTTTCAGAAAGTCAGTCTGGGACAAGTGTTTCAGGGGGCTAGTCTAGGACCAGTGTTTCAGGGGGCCAGTCTGGGACCAGTGTTTCAGGGGGCCAGTCTGGGACAAGTGTTTCAGGGGGCTAGTCTAGGACCAGTGTTTCAGGGGGCCAGTCTGGGACCAGTGTTTCAGGGGCCAGTTTGGGACCAGTGTTTCAGAGATTCAGTCTGGGTCCAGTGTTTCAGGGGGCTTGTCTAGGACCAGTGTTTCAGAGATTCAGTCTGGGTCCAGTGTTTCAGGGGCCAGTTTGGGACCAGTGTTTCAGAGAGCCAGTCTGGGACCAGTGTTTCAGGAGGCCAGTCCGGGACAAGTGTTTCAGTGAGCCAGTTTGGGACCAGTGTTTCAGGGGGCCAGTCTGGGACCAGTGTTTCAGAGAGTCAGTCTTGGACCAGTGCTTCAGAGAGCTGTCGGGGACCAGTGTTTCAGAGAGGCAGTGTGGGACCAGTGTTTCAGAAAGTCAGTCTGGGACCAGTGTTTCAAGGGGCCAGTCTAGGACCAGTGTTTCAGTGGGCCAGTCTGGGAACAGTGTTTCAGGGGGCCAGTCTGGGACCAGTGTTTCAGAACGTCAGTCTGGGACAAGTGTTTCAAGGGGCCAGTCTGGGACCAGTGATTCAGGGGGCCAGTCTGGGTTCAGTGTTTCAGAGAGCCAGTCTGGGACAAGTGTTTAAGGGGGCTAGTCTGGGATCAGTGTTTCAGGGGGCCAGTCTGGGACCAGTGTTTCAGGGGCCAGTTTGGGACCAGTGTTTCAGAGAGCCAGTTTGGGACCAGTGTTTCAGAAAGTCAGTCTGGGACAAGTGTTTCAGGGGGCTAGTCTGGGACCAGTGTTTCAGGGGCCAGTTTGGGACCAGTGTTTCAGAGAACCAGTCTGGGACCAGTGTTTCAGGGGGCCAGTCTGGGACCAGTGTTTCAGGGGCCAGTTTGGGACCAGTGTTTCAGAGAGCCAGTCTGGGACAAGTGTTTCAGGGGGCTAGTCTGGGATCAGTGTTTCAGGGGGCCAGTCTGGGAACAGTGTTTCAGAAAGTCAGTCTGGGACCAGTGTTTCAAGGGGCCAGTCTGGGACCAGTGATTCAGGGGGCCAGTCTGGGTTCAGTGATTCAGGGGGCCAGTCTGGGTTCAGGGTTTCAGAGAGCCAGACTGGGTTAATTGTTTCAGGGGGCTAGTCTGGGACAAGTGTTTAAGGGGGCTAGTCTGGGACCAGTGTTTCAGAAAGTCAGTCTGGGACAAGTGTTTCAGGGGGCTAGTCTAGGACCAGTGTTTCAGGGGGCCAGTCTGGGACCAGTGTTTCAGGGGCCAGTCTGGGACCAATGTTTCAGAGAGCCAGTCTGGGACCAGTGTTTCAGGGGGCCAGTCTGGGACAAGTGTTTCAGGGGGCTAGTCTAGGACCAGTGTTTCAGGGGGCCAGTCTGGGACCAGTGTTTCAGGGGCCAGTTTGGGACCAGTGTTTCAGAGATTCAGTCTGGGACCAGTGTTTCAGGGGGCTGGTCTAGGACCAGTGTTTCAGGGGGCCAGTCTGGGACCAGTGTTTCAGGGGCCAGTTTGGGACCAGTGTTTCAGAGAGCCAGTCAGGGACCAGTGTTTCAGGGGGCCAGTCCGGGACAAGTGTTTCAGTGAGCCAGTTTGGGACCAGTGTTTCAGGGGGCCAGTCTGGGACCAGTGTTTCAGAGAGTCAGTCTTGGAACAGTGCTTCAGAGAGCTGTCGGGGACCAGTGTTTCAGAGAGGCAGTGTGGGACCAGTGTTTCAGAAAGTCAGTCTGGGACCAGTGTTTCAAGGGGCCAGTCTAGGACCAGTGTTTCAGTGGGCCAGTCTGGGAACAGTGTTTCAGGGGGCCAGTCTGGGACCAGTGTTTCAGAACGTCAGTCTGGGACAAGTGTTTCAAGGGGCCAGTCTGGGACCAGTGATTCAGGGGGCCAGTCTGGGTTCAGTGTTTCAGAGAGCCAGTCTGGGACAAGTGTTTAAGGGGGCTAGTCTGGGATCAGTGTTTCAGGGGGCCAGTCTGGGACCAGTGTTTCAGGGGCCAGTTTGGGACCAGTGTTTCAGAGAGCCAGTTTGGGACCAGTGTTTCAGAAAGTCAGTCTGGGACAAGTGTTTCAGGGGGCTAGTCTGGGACCAGTGTTTCAGGGGCCAGTTTGGGACCAGTGTTTCAGAGAGCCAGTCTGGGACCAGTGTTTCAGGGGGCCAGTCTGGGACCAGTGTTTCAGGGGCCAGTTTGGGACCAGTGTTTCAGAGAGCCAGTCTGGGACAAGTGTTTCAGGGGGCTAGTCTGGGATCAGTGTTTCAGGGGGCCAGTCTGGGAACAGTGTTTCAGAAAGTCAGTCTGGGACTTATGAAAAACCACTTACACCCGGGTAACCAAAGTGATTTATTCCTTGAAAATACTCCACTGGCTAACAGCCAGGAACAGAAACCAATTATTTTGTCAGTGATTCAGTTGCCTTTTCTCTATGTTGTTGTATTTTTTATAAGTAAATATCCTTATTAATGTTATAAATTTCTAAGCTTACACAGTTACTGACAGAGAGACCAATACTCGCCCATACCGATGCCAGCATTTCCACTAGTATCGGAGACATTGCCAATACTTGTATGGACATCTTCTTCTGACTTTAGCTATTTGAAATAACAGGTGAAAACTGTGATCCTTTCTCTGTATGGCTGAAGCTAAAACTTCATCACCTAAATTTTTATATAGGTGTTAGAATATTACTGCAAAAGATAATAAAATAAAATTGGTCCATTTTGCCAATCAGTTAAGGTTTTTCTCCCCTCAGATATTACAAGAGAAGGATTTAGTGTTAATTTTTACAGTACAGGGACTAGAAAAGAGGCAGTTCTGCAGGTGCACTGGCCCTGTTGGCCCCTGTCTAGACCTGCCTACATTTTTCTCCATTGATTTGATGTGTAATGATTAATATGATTAAATGAGTGATATAGGAGCCTGCACAGTGGCACAATGTGTAGCACTGTAGCACAGAGTGTTGCCCCGCAACAGACTGGTAACCTGTCCAGGGTGTACCACAGACTACTGGAGATAGGCACCAGCCCCACCACAACCCTGATGAAAAAGCAGGAGAAGATGGATAGATGGGTTACATAGGGAGTGTAGCAGAAGGCAGAGCAGGACAAAAAGGTGAAGCAAGAAGTGTGTTTTTGGTGGGGAAGAAAATGCAATCGTATCCGTGGAGGAATGGTTTTATAATGTTGTGTTTGTGTGGCATTGAGATCCATATATGCATTCAGTGTCGCTTCAAAGTCTTTTGTTTTGTTTTTTCAATACGATAAAAGACTGTAAAACTGAATATTTTAAACCAGTCTATTAAAAGATGCGTATCTGGTTTGAGGAAAATTTAGATGGAGCTATGTCGATGAATCAGCAGGAGATGATCCAAAGGAACAATCCCAGACAGTAGAGCAATGGATTTCTGCTTCTGGAGGCATTCCAAGCATGTTAGCCTGTGCTGTAGTGGGTGCTGGAAGCCTGACCCATTTTTCAGCGCACACAAACAGTGAGCCGGCCACCACTCTGGGTCCTCACTGCTGCCTCTCCATCAACAAAGGTGGCAGGATGTGGTATGGAGAGTTGCGTGAGAGGGACCTTTACTGTTATTGTTGTGGTTTTGCTGATAAGATTCTCACAACCTTGATAGAGCTTTTTAGCTACCAATTTGCAAAGCATACAAGGATTTTTTTTTTACCTAACTCAACACAAAACTTCATCTCATAATGGATGGAAAATTATGCTATATGTCTGAAGTTAACAGGAAGCTGCTATTGTGTTTAATTGTGATGAGGAATTTATGTAACTGAGAGTTACATAATCACCAGCTCAGCTGCTGTTTTTTCTATCTGGGAGACTGCCGGCTGTCTGAAAGTGGTTTCAGCATCCCTGCCCCCACCGTCTCTGCCTGTATGTGCAGTCTACGTGTGCACATATACATACATGTTTGACTAAAATCTGCCTACATGCAGAATTTCCTGTAGTTTTGTGATATCACTCAGGTGATGTTAACATTTTCCATCAGAACTGAACCCTAGCTTTTTTTTGGTATTATATTTTTTGATAGTAATGAAAATAACTATCACTTGCTTAGTATACATTTTAATACAAAAGATCAAATAAACTAGCATGAAGAAAAGCACTAGTACTCTTCAAAAAGAGTAAGTGAAAGGAGGAATAAAGCAAACTCTTCCTACACAGTGTAAAATATTAAACCAGGGTTGCATCAGTCAGTCCAATTAGTAAACCTTGGCAAATATTACCAATATTTTTACCTCCATCTAGTTGCTGTTTTGTTTCCGGAGGAGGAGGGGAGCAGGAGTGACAGTGCTCATGATGCAGGACAGGATTATGGTTGTTAAACCCAAAGTGAGGAAGTAATGTCAGCACTGGGAGCATTTTCAAAGAGTAAAAAACATATATTATTCATTAATGTTCAATGTCCACCATGAAGACAGTGTTTTTATCAGAAATCAATATTGGTCCACATTTGGTGCATTCCTGCAGTTAAGGATGTTTTTAGCTGGGTCATGGCAACCACAAAACAGGTAACCACAGTTTTTTTTTGTTTGAGGACATTTCAACACCTATTAAGTATGAAGTTCTGTCGGCTCGTAATAGGGAAATATTTGGTTGGAGCGCTGATGATTTTAAGCTGCTAAGCACTTTTCAAGTCAGATGCAAATCAACGACCCATCAGTTGCTCTCATGGGTTGATGGTCGGGTTGGCACCTTTCATAAATAAAAATAAGGTTCACCCGTCACCTAGGTTTTCTTTCCTCTCCTTTCCTTTACTTTCCTTTCCTTTCCCACTTTCCTTTTTTGGGTTGGGGTTGGTGGTTGGAATCCCATTACCATAATATTAATATAGATTAAGAGGAATACAAGAAAGAAATGTATCCAAATAAAGCTCAATTAAAAATAAAATGCATAAAAAGATGACAAAAATAAAAACTAGGATGCCGAAATTGCCTAATTTTAGCTAAACTGTTTTGCTATTATATTTTAACTCCCAGGATGGTTTACTTTTTAAATAGTCAATTGTATTTGTCTAATATATGAAAATAAATTATCATTAACTCCAAACAGACAGAATCAACAGAACCACAACAATAACTTAATATTCCTGGAATCCTGAAAACAGAAAAAAATGCTTGCAGATAGCAAATGAAAGCAATGCAGTGCCATGTAAATACCACAGGAAATGATCTTGCATCTGTCTGGCTGACAATTGCTCCTTCCGAAGCTTATTCAAATGAGTCCAGATGAGCTTAAGCTGCTGCTATGCCTTCCATTTATAACCTTTAGGAAAAGCGGAGAGAAACTCTAAAGCAAACCCCAAATGTTTAGGAGAAAATCCATCTCAAGGCCTGTTTGAATTAGTTGCTTCTGATGGACATTGACAGTTTTATTATTAAAAGAACTAAATGGTAGTTTTTAAATGATTACCGACTAATCATACTGTAGTATAATTGTCATCAAATATCTGGCCACCACAAAATACCTTGATGATTTCTTTGATTCTGCAAAAGTTCTTCAGACCCGCAGATTGTCACCATCTCTTGTCCAGAGCAGTCTTCTAGTGTCCCCAAAGAGACTATATTTTACATCAAACATAAACCGTGTTGCAAAAGCATAACAGAACACAGCATCTTTGCTGTGCCTGGTGCCCAAATCATCCATCAATACTGCTTCCTTCTGTAGCTGCAACATGCTCACTGAATCCCAATTGTTCTTTACTTGTCTTTCGTTTTCCTACAGATATGTTATGTAAAATTACACAGCTGCCAATGGTTGAGTATTTTGTGGCATATTGGAATTAGGGGAAAAATACTCTTAAACGAAAAAAAAAACAAATGCAAAATGAAGCTGGTAAAAGCATGGATTGGACTACTTGCTAAACCAAGGGTTGTTATCATCAAATGACTCTTGAGGGAGTTTGATGTTTTTAACCCCATGATGGAGAAAGGATATGAAACAAACAAAGCGATAAGAGGTAGCGGTAGTAGTGATGTAAATCTCAAGGGGATACACGAAAAACCTGTGAAAGAAATGCATTACAGGTGGATAAGAAGATACTATGTGTAAAACTTGATAAAACTACCTCATTGCTACCACTTAGACAGACTTGGATTTTTTTAATCCTTGTAACCAAATGAAGTCTCATATTTTTCTACTTGTTTTGAGATTTGCTGGTCAGTGATGATCATGATCTCTGTGTAGGAGATTATTGTAATAATATTAATACATTGGGTTTGTAATAAACAAAGACAATAAGTAAAAGGGCAAGAC
Source organism: Cyprinodon diabolis (assembly GCA_030533445.1). NCBI lineage: Eukaryota > Metazoa > Chordata > Actinopteri > Cyprinodontiformes > Cyprinodontidae > Cyprinodon > Cyprinodon diabolis. The sequence continues at coordinate 4,178,757 of CM060074.1, forward strand.
TTCAATTAAAAGCTCTCCTAAAAAGGTGGTTTTTAAGACCACGTTTAAAAGCATCCACAGTCGGTGGAGTCTTCATATGGTCCGGGAGAGAATTATCTGAGCAGAAAGCCAGTCCCTTATTGCAGGGGTCTGCAACCTACGGCTCCGGAGCCACATGTGGCTCTTTGGACCATCTGCAGCGGCTCTTAATAGTGGCTGAAATATATAAAAAGAACTAAATAATGCACTATGAAATAAATACCAGTCTTAAAAGCTTTAATGGTTTTTATACGATGGATAAGGATGAAAATAAAAGAACCGGAAATATGTTTTAGAGCCATTTTTTCTTTTAATTAGGTTCGAATTTATGTGTTTTAATACTATTTTCAAAGCTAAAAATTCAAACACTGTTAGTTGTTTAAGATGACGACTAATTTCCTATACCAGATAATAACAAAAAAACAAATATATTGTTTTTTTGAAAAAGTCATACCATGTGTCTCCAAACAACTTTTACTTGGTCGGACCCCGGGAAAAATGGCTCTTTGGATATGAAAGGTTGCAGACCCCTGCCTCATTGTAAGGAGCTTCGTCCTTGGTGGTTTCAGCAGATATGTTGAAGTAGATTGGTGGGTTCCTTGAGGTATTGTGGGGCTCCACCATGGATGCACTGGTGGGTAAGGAGGGAGAACTTATACTCAATTCTAATTGGGACAGGAAGCCGGTGAAGTGAATTTATTTTGGGGGTGATGTGCTCCTGTTGGTGCACCCTCATCTGTCATGATAGCTGACCTCAGTTATGTGTTGCAGTACATACATGTACTGCAACATGCTTTCACTCTTCCTGGTTATAATACTAACAAATACTGTTCCCAGCCAGTTGGGAATTTATATTTCTGACCTCAGTCATTTCACTCAGCTGCCTAACTTTGCCCGGTCTCTAATTATCACTCATCCTATCCACCTGCGCCTGCCGCTTCATGTTCAGCTTAGCCCAGCTATGGGGGCCAGATCATTGTTTATTGGACATTTTTTTTCGTTAGTTTGATCTATTTTGAAGGTTCATGTCCCCGTCCAGTGGGTTGAGAGGGTTTAATGTTTGTCTTGTCTCCTGATCGTGTCCTGGCTCCTAGGTGGAGTTAGTAAACCTGGCTTCTAGGTGGAGACCATTTTAAAGTTCTGCAGTCAGATGACGGAACCTGGTGTGGAGTGCCGACTAAGATGGCTTTCAGTCTTAGAGCTGTTTAGCTGAAGAAATGCCTTTACCTCCTCCAGGCAGGTTGTCAAAGTTGATGATGGCACGGCAGCAGAGGGAGTTGGGTTTTTCCTCAGGTAGAGCTGAGTATCATTAGCATAGCAATGGAATTAAATCCCATGTCGGCTGATAGCCAAGGAGGAGCATGTACAAAATAAACAAGGTAGGACTGAGCACTTAGCATTGAGCCAGTGATTAAGGCCTTTCCCAAGGTGACATACTTCCAGTGAGGTATGATGAAAACCAGTAATAGACAGACTCAGAGGCACCGATAGTGGAGGTTAAATGAAGAAGTTTTGATCCATGGTGTCAAATGCTGCAGTCTAGTCCAGGAGGATGAAAAAAGATAGGGAACCAGCGTCTGCTGTCATCAACAGATCATTTGTGACCCTAAACAGGGCTGTTTCTGTGCTGTGGCCCTGTGGAAACCAGACTGAAATTTCTCAGTGTTGTTTCAGATGGTCCTGAAGCTAAACAGCAACAACTTTTTCCAGCACCTTTGAAAAGAACAGAAGTTTTAAGATAGGTCTGTAGTTCTGCCTTCTGGGTCAACTACAGATGTTAAGAAGTAAGTATGAGAGGGAGTTTGCAATTTCAGGATATAATTTATGGTTGAGAACATTTGCTTTGAGTTGCCATGGCTGTTGTTGAGAGCATTCTGACCAGCTGTCTCACTGTGTGGTGTGGAGGCTGCAGCGCCTCAGACAGCAGAGAGGATCATCGGGGCTCCTCTTCCCTCCATTAAAGACATTTTGTCTTAGCGCTGTGTGTCCCGAGCCCGTAACATCATCAATGACCCCCCACCCCCCACCACAGACTCCCTGCTGCCCTCTGGGAAGAGACTTCGAAGCATTGGATGCAGGTCCAGCAGATTCCACAACAGTTTCTTCCCCACTGCTATTAGACTGCTGAATGTTTTGTAAAATGGGTTATTGTATTTTATTGTATTTATTATATTTTATCATTTTATTTTAAAAAAACGTTAGAACTGTAAATTTATAGTCACATGTTTATATTACTGTTTTTATATATCTATTTATTTATTTATTTATTTATTTATTTATTTATTTTTACTATCTTTCAGGGCTGCACTTTTAAATAAGATTAAATTATCCAGAACTGTTCCAAGCGAAATTTCTTTTTGTTTTACACTTGTGTAAACAAAATGACGAATAAAATCTCTAAGTCTCTAAGTCTTAGTATTAAATAACCATGAAACTTGACAACAGATTTTGTCAGAAATTGTAATCTAACTCAGTCCAGAGAAATTGCTAAGGGTTACAGAAGGCAGCGCTTACCAACCGGGTGTTAGGGTTCCAGTTTGTGGGGGTTTTCTTTGTTCTTTTTCAGTGTCTCCGTGCATCCACCAGATGGTGCCATTATTTCTCCGTTGGCCTAGAGGGCCTCCTCCTGCTCTCAACTACTCAGACCTGCAGCTCGTTGGTCATCACCGTCTGAGGAGTATATGAGCAGCAGACTGTCACCATCTCCTGGCCAGAGTGTTTGCCAGTATTGGGTACTCTAGCCCCTCTGAGTTTTGCTAAGTTAATACTTTCGATTTTTTGTTTTTTTCTGAGCTCTCAAGCGCTAACCAAGTTTCTCTCTTGTGAATCTTCAGCAGGAATTCTACAGATCCACTGGATAAGCCTGGTCCTTCTAGCCTTGGAAGGAACCCTCTCATCACGCTGAGAAAAGGAAACTATTCAGCTTATCAGAATGCCGTCTACGTCAGGAAAACAAGTGACAGTCTGCTCCGCTGCTCCTCAGGACCACCATAGTCTGTCTGTCCGCCCTCAAGCAAAGTAATCTCCATAACAGTGCAAGCCTCCACAAACAGGAACCTTGGAGCAACCGCAAAACCACAATAGTGAGTCCTTGTCTAGCCATATTTCAGTATCCCATGGACCTTGAACTCACCACTCTGATCTCTTCCTAGAGCTTCCGCGTCCGGTTCACCAGACCACTGGATTTTCCCAAGCTGAGATACCAGTTGTTCTTCTCTCTCTGTGCTCCAGTGTTTTCAATAAACTGTTAAACTTTCCCCTGCCTCAGTGAATGCTTCTGCATGTTGGTGAAAAACTTTAGACCCATCATGACACCGGGCTCATATTTCTTTGGAGTGGCCAGAGATCACTGTTAAATAAGCATTTGATACAACTCCAGTCTGCCACATCATCACATCATTACATCATACAAGTCTGCAGCTGAGAAGACATCCATGGCTCCAGCTTTATCAAAATATTACACTATGTTATAGATCAAGGACACTGCTGTCATTCCATTCCCAAATATTTGCCCCGTGCATTATGAAGATGACTTTTTATCCACACAGAGGAACTGTACCAATTAGATAAAGTACTCAGGAAAACATTAGTTCTGACACGGAGCAGGCAGGTATTATTAGGTTTTAATAGACTCATACCTCATCAATAAGAACAAACCAAACATAATTAGTAAGATTTTTCTCTGAAACTCTGTGTCTCTTTTTAAAATTAAAGAAATTTAAAGAGGGTTTAGTCGATACATGTCCTCAAAATGGTGCTCACATGAGGGTGCTCTCTTTCGTGATTGATGCCCACGAAGCACCTGTTAAGAACCCAAGACAGTTTCAGGTTTAAATAGGTATATGTGTTGCAAACAGCCTTGATCATGGTGTTCACCTGTGTCTTTTCCCACATCAAACCCTAATATACTTACAGTATAATCCAATCTTATTAGGTCTTCTTTTTCCCCATATACTATTTTAGCAATTTTATAGCCAAGACAAGATGCCCAATCCCTACTGATTTTATCAGATTCCAGTGTTTAGGTGCTGAAAGACCACTCATAAAAGGAGAATCAAGATTGGCAACTTTACTATGCAACAGAACATATACATGTACCGCAACATGCTTTTACACTTCCTGGTTATAATATCAACAAATACTGTTCCCAGCCAGCTGGGAATTTATATTTCAGATACTTTAAGATGTATATTGCCCTCCCTGGTAGGGGTGGAAAATATCTTATTTAATCAGATATTATTTCGGCTGTTATATACTGTTTATGAACACACGCCCTACTAGCTGTGTGTTAGAACAATAAATGAAAGAGTGATTTGAGCTCAGATAATGGTCAAACAGTTAATTCTGCACATATATGGAATAAATTCACCACAACTTCTGTTCAAAATATAAGAGTTTATTAACAAAAATCATCGTTAAACATATTTCAGTTTTCACACTCTTAACTAAAACTAGTAAAACTCAACTAAACTAAACTACTATGTACAAATAGGAAGGGGAAACATGATTGAAAAACATATTACAGTTTAAGATGGATTTAGAGTTTGAGAACCAAAATTTATCTGGAGGAATTTGGGATATGTTCAATTAGCTTTTCACTAATTTAGAGCAATTGGAACATTTTCAGACCAATTCACAATGCAATTCCATTAGGGTAAATAAAACATTATTTGGCCAAATAATGATTTGCTTAATCAAGAACAAAAAAACTTCAGTCAAATGATTCTTTACCCTCTTTGAAATAGCTAGCAGCGAATAGACATGAGGATTTCATTACACGACTCTTGGTCATACTTGGTAATTGAAATGTGATGAGCATATGAGAAACACATGAACACTAATGTTATATCAGTGTTTAAATCCTTAGTGAAATAAAGCTTGTCCAAGTTTCAACAACAGCTCACAGCATATTCCTGTAGCATGCAGTCCATCCTGTTAGCTCTGTCTTTACTCATAAGTAAACACATGAAATTATCAACATCATCAAAAGACATATTGTTTGTTCTGTCCATAATTATGCCAGACCTGCAAACTTTTTTGTCCATTTCCATTTGGAAGGCTTGAGTTACATCCAGCTGTAGGTCAGCAATCAGGCCACAGCATTGCAGGCTCTCTCTCTGTCCTAGTGGTTCACAGCAGGGGTCCTGTTTGTCTCAGTAGCTCATCAAGGCCGGCTTTCTCATCCAGTCTGGCTCTATAAGTCCTGAAACTCAAAGTAAATGTCTTGCAGAAGGTCTGTTTTGCAGCAGTTTGGTTCTGAAAGGTTCTGCCCTATCTTTGAAGATTCTGGAGATCTGGGTTCCCCTTGGCCTTGGATCTCCATCTTGCTGGAGATCCAGCCGGAGCGGACCCCAGCTTCATGGGCAAGAGAGCAGGAAAGGCGGTAATCTGGTTTGTGCTCTGTGGTTTATTCTGTCCTCACGCAGAGGGGGCCGGGAAGTCACACCTCTGTGGCCTGCCATGTGATTTGCCTGTGGAGGCCTTGGCTGAAACGGGGGGTTGCAGCGATTTCACAGCTGTTTATTCAACAAACTTTTGTTTCTTTCTCTGGTCATGATGTCAAGATAAAATACGGTAATTGGTTCCCATTGTCAATAAACCATGTTTCTGCCATATGGCACAACAACTGTGAGAGAAGATGCAACAAAGTAGGGCACTTGCTAATAAAATATGAACTCTGTCATGCGATGAATGCTGATTTGATTTAAAAATAATGTAAATATTATAATAATGAAATAAGATTAGTGTAGTGATGCAAAGAGTAATGTATGTTGCTAACCTTCTCTTTCAGCCCGTAAGATGGAAACTGTCATGATGTCACAAAGTACTGACCCAAAAATACAGAAAACCGAACAGAGAGACCAGGGGAAAGGTTTAACAGGTTTTATTGAAGAAGTAAAACAAGGGGAGAAGTGTTGCTCTGAACACTGCTCAACCGGAACTGCAAAGTGAGGGAAAGACACAGCGGTTAGTTCAGGCTCAGTAGGGAATTTGACTCGAGAATCTTGGAGAAGAGGTTTTGGTTGCCAACTCACGTTTCCAGAGAAGTTGTTGTATCCTTAACTCCTGTCTGTGTGCCGTGGTTTCAGTGTTTGTCCGATTTGATGGAGGGCGGAACAGCTTTTACCCAGAATGTGGTTGATAGTTGAAGAATGGAGAAACTGACTGCCACTCAGATTTCCTGCGATACTTGAACGGGGCGTAGTGGAGAATAATCCCTTTCTCGGTGGAAAGCTAAAACGATCTCTTGGGGAAAGTGGATCCAAAGCTTCTGTTTGAACCCCAGCTCAGTTTGAAGCTCAGTTTATCCTTCCAGGGAGTAAAGGTCTGAGAGATCCTGCCAAGAGGCAAAGACAAAACAAAGTTAAACTCAGGTTGACAAAAAACTCAGCTTGACCCAGCAAACTCAGCTTGGCTAGAGTACCCTAAACTGGCAAACACTCTGGCATCGAAGTAGTGGCAGTCAGCAGCTTAAGAACACTCCGTTTAATGAGGAAACCATCAGCAGGTGTGTGAGGAGGCGGATCAGAACCAGGCGCCTCCTGGTGGATGAAGGGAGACAAACACAGAAACACAGACACAAAACAGGAGTCCTGACAGGAAACTATGCTTTCCATTCAAGTAATGTCAAGCTCCATTATGAATTTATATACAGTATTTCACTGTAGCGATACTAATGAATGCTGTGAAATACTTGCATTTTAACTGAGCTGCTGTGATATTACAGATATTGCATATTACAGTGATATTACAGTGTGTTTTTCATTGTGGGATTTTACTGTAAAATAGGAAATAAATGTAAAATCCAAGGAGGCTGTAGTTTTTTTCAGGTATTCATGAGGATATTGTAGGTGGCCTTAATTACAACAAGTAACTGTACGTAACCATTATTGTGACAAAATGATAACTTGGGAGTGTGTTGGGGGTGTTGGCCAAGTGGTTAGAGCAGTGCTCCTTTGTACCCGGTTCGATCCCCCCAGCCTGCACTCTGGGTACCTGAGCAAGACCCTTAACCCCATACTGCTCCCTGGGCACTGCACAATGGCAGCTCACTGCTCCCCAAGGGGATGGGTTAAATGCAAAGAATGAATTTCGTTGCTCTGTACTTGTGACAGTGTAACGACAATAAAAAAGCTGAAAAAAAAGAAAAACCTCTTACAGTGTATATTCAACTGTGAACAGGATGGTGATCTGACAGCAATTGAGTTAAAGTAAGTGTTACCAAAACATCATTGTAATATCCTCCCTTCAGAATAAGAAAGATATTGAAACTTGCAGAAAATAAGTAGACTGGAACTAATGTTGCCTTTATTGTCTTTCATTTTTTTCCCTCCTCTTCTCCCCCGCCATGCTGGTTTCCTTTCCTCTCTCTCCTCCTGGTAATAGCGTCTGTCTTTGTCCGGGCCTGGATCACAAGGCTGCAAAGGCACACATGCTACAACCAAACAAATGACATCATCTTCGCAGTGATAGGGCGGAGACAAGCAGACAGCCTTGTAGCGTAAACACATACAGATTCACACATGCACAGCACGATGGTACAACTCATCAGCCTCCATAAGCTCTGAGACAGAGTGGTTCTGCTTGGCATCACTCTGTCCCAGTAAGATAAAACGAGAATTACCCTTGACCCCATTTACTCCGATGCAGACTCTCTCCCTGGCAATGCCACAAATCATCTACATCTATGTTTAGCCTTCATGTAGCTTTAGTCCCTTCTTTTAAGCTTCTCTTTCAACTGAATATATGTTTAGACCTTCTTAAATAGCTACCTTTAACATGGAGAATCCTGCAGGCCCTGCTACATCTGATAAATTAGTTTTGCTTCTTAAAGGTCAATGAGTTCATTGTCAGCCAGAGCCCACACATTGTCCATTTGAGAAGATGAGGTACATTAAGTAAAATACCAGGCACTTATTTTGAGAAATATTTTAGGATCTGGTGCAGTGGACAGCACTGCCGAGGTCTAATACAGAAATATGTTGGACGAAAAGATTTTAGAAAATAATGATTATTTAGTGACAGTGCCCCCTTGATGATTCCCTGCATTTTCATTTTTATTTATATCTTATTGTATTACTTCAGATTATGAAATAGATTATATCATACAAGGATAACAACTAAGATAAGGTAATTTCCATATGATTTTTATTCAAAGTCTTCAAAGAAAAGTCTTCAAACAATGATCCAAAAAAACAGGCAGAAGCAGCTGAACTCCAGGTCCAATGTGATTTATTGCAAAATACAAAGAATCACACACGAGTTGCCTACCGGCAGGCAACTGAACACATAATGAAAATGGCCCTCTTTTATACACTTCTTGGGGCTTGTGGACTCCTCCCACAAGCCCCCTCCTTTTTTCATTATTCTAGGTACTTTTTCTTCGGGTAAAACCAATTATTTTTATCTTACCGGTGGAAAACCCCTTTCAAAGCATATTTTTTATATATTTAATCAACAGTCTTTGTTACAGGTCATGGTGACATTTCTTTGCAATCATGATGACATATGTTGCCATTAAATCAAAAACACATCATTTTCTTAATTATTAATCTATCAAAATAAAGCTTTCATCCAATGTAACTTATGATTAATCATTTCTTTGAGAACGGTCTTACAGGTCATGATGACATCTGGTGCACTTAAACCAGAAACATATGACAATTTCAATCAATAATATGTCAAAACTAAGCCTTTCTTCCAATGTGATCTAAGATCATAACATTACTTCAAACCAGGGCAGCATAACCCTGGTGTTCCATGTCCCAGTAAAACATCATCCTTTCTGTGACCAATACTGCACAGTGTGTTTTGAAGATGACAACTCAATTCATCACAATTGGTTTAGCTGAGCTTAGCTGAGCTGTGCAACCTTGATATGACAAATAACTCATTTTTAATGAGTGTGCCTCTTTCACTAAAAAGGCCCATCCATGTAGCTCTGCAGCATTTCCCAATCTTGGATTCAACCCAATACCTACTTTTAACTGGATCCCAAACTTCAAAAGGCCAGGTGCAGAATCATACAAACACTGCTTCTCTATTTCTCCCTTTGGCCTCCATAAATGTGTTTATGAAAACAACTCTTTAAACATTTATAAACATTTAATTCTGTTTTATTCTAATTATTGGTGCAGATTAATACACTACACTCTCAAACGGTTATTTTGACAGCATCTGGTCAACTTATGTGTTGGAATCTGTTCCACTGTTTGGCATTGGACTATTAAAGTTAAAATAGAAAACACATACTTATACTTTCTAATTTTATGTACAAAATTAAATACATCACAAGTGAAAAAATGTCCAACATTTTGTTGTTAAGAGCATATTATAATTCACTAAGATAGTAGACGACGCTAAATTCCATATTCAGTCACGTGACCCACTGAGGGATGCTGTGAGGTCAGTATAGTCAGGAAGTAGTCATTTTACATAGTGAGTCAGTATTTATTCACCTTTGTGATGAAGTTTCTATCCTTTAACAAGGACGAATACAAAGCAATCAGAGTCTGAGTGGTTTTATTAATGCTCACTGGTTTAATCTCCGTTGCTAAATGTTCTTTGATCTTATGCAGAGACGGTGGAAGTTCATTATCTTACAGAACATTTTCCATTCTGTGTTTTAATTAGTTTAAACCAGAGTCTAACCTTTTGTTTTGAAGAGGGGATAACAGGATTGGGACTGGTTCTGTGGTGGCTGGATTCGGTTCGGTCGGCAGCGTGCAGCTGGTGGTGAGTGTTGGAGCCTTGTCTTTGGTGCTGGCAGTTCTGCATAGCAGGCTGTGCAGCGCTGCTGTGCCTGGACATGAAAGGCGATCTAAAAACCGGGTTCTCATTTTTACCCGGTTCGGCTCATGGCGTTCAAGCTGGGGTTCAAGCTGTGGGGTTCAAGCTGTGGGTCTCCACCTGCGGTAACTGACTGTTATTCATCAAGGTTCTTGTTCTTCTGGAGCCCGGGACCATAACAATATGGAAAACCGTCTGGAGTTGCAGCTATACTAAAGTGTGCAACTAGCTAGGGTTCGTTGTTTTATGAAATAAAATATTTTATTAAAAAATAAACAATGGTTTGAATCGGCTTCATTGCCATCAGGCACTTCATCAAAGCTATACAACAGAGAAAACAAGCTCTTGATAGTTTGGTATATTGAATCTAACTGATGCTGTGAGAGAACGTTTGACTACATTGACGTCACAGCTGAGAATCGCTAGAGGCATACGCAAATATTCTCTCGACTTTTATTACTTGGAGTATTTTTAGCGCAATTTAGACCAGTCACATAGAGAAAAAAAAAAAAAACCATCACACACGATAAAACCGCTCTAGGCGTACTCCTTTCTATTTGACCTTTAAGGCAAGATGATGCAGGAGGCAAACAATCTGCCCTGTCTCTGTGCATTTCTGCACAACACATCTAATGAGTGCTAGAGATGGCCTCTGATACTTGTTATCAAGACCCACGATGGTCTTCTTTTCTCATTTGTGTCCAGTTTTGCTTCTCAGTAATTAATGTAAGGTATCATCTGACAACTTGGGATTGATAATCCAACAGCCTTTTCCTTTCCACAGGACTATATTTAGGCAGAATCAAAGAGCTTTTGTGCAGTAATTTCTATCCCATTTGAAACAGCACAGTGAGGAAACTAGATTTGTTGAGAGGTTGTGCAGTAAGTTAAAGCACACAGTGAGAAGTTTTGATTCCTCTGAAGCAGGATAATTGAAAGGTTGTGATTTCAACCTCCAAATAATTCAAGATAAGGACAAAGCTCTCTCTTTAGGGATGATGTTTCTTGGAAAAGTTAGTCAAAGATTTTAATGAATTTAATCAATACTTTTCAGAACACTTTGTAATTTTTTCCTTTATTTGTTTCTTCAATGCTGAATTGTATTTTTGTCATTAAACTTACCAGGTTTTCTATTAAAGAAAAAAAATGTATCTAATATTTCCAGCATGTTAGAAATTGTCATGATTATATTAAAGGTCTGACCCCAAGATGCAGAAGAACAAACAGAGAGACCAGGGAAAAGTTTAAACAGGTTTATTTGGAATAATGTGATTGATCCAGTGCTGCTCTGAGTAGAAGGAAAGGAGTCCAGTGTTGCTCAGAACACAGCTCAACCGGAACTGGAAGGTGAGGGGAAGACATTGCGGTTAGTTCAGGCTCAGTGGAAAATTTGAATCTTAGGTTTAGAATTGGAGGAAAAGGTTGCAGACTCACTTCTCAGGGAAAGGTGTCCTTTATGGAATCCAGACTGTGAGGATTGTACCAGAGATTGTCTTGTTTGGTGATGGGTGGACTGGGTTACTCAGACTGCGGTTGTTCCTTGGTGAACGGAGAAGCTGACTGCCACTCAGATTTCCTGCAGTACTTGAACAGGCTGTAGTGCAGAAGAAACCTTTGCTTGGTGTGAAGCTCAAACGACCTCTTGGGGAAAGTTGATCCAAACTTCCTGTTTGGAGTGAACGGAGAAGCTGACTGCCACTCAGATTTCCTGCGGTACTTGAACAGGCTGCGGTGCAGATGAAACCTTTGCAAATCCAGTTTGCAGGATGACTTCCTGCCGAGAGGCAAAGTTAAGACTCAGAAAAACTCAGCTTGGCTACAGAATCCAAAACTGGCAAACAAAAACTCAGGTTAGACTCTGCTAAACTAAGCAAGGCTTGAGTACCCTGTATTGGCAAGCACTCTGGCGTCGAGGTAGTGGCAGTCAGCAGCTTAAGAGCAATCCACAGGTAATGAGGCAAAGAGCTGCAGGTGTGCAGGGAGACCCAATGAGGACGGAGCACCACCTGGTGGAGGAGGAAAGGAAACACAAAAACAGACCACAAAAACTGGATTCCTGACAGAAATAGCACGTTTGCTTCCACGTGAAATCCTGTGTTTGCTGTGCTGCCTGCCTGTGACCTGCCTCTCCATGGCCTCAGCGTCTATCTCATCCTTTTCTTCCTTTCTCTCTCCTTTTTTCTTTTAGGTCTGTCTCCCCAACACTTTGTCTCCTCCACAGCAGCGCAATCTCTCTTCTGCTCAGCAGTGTGCTGAGTAGTATGTGGGGAGAGAGAAGGAGAGAGCACAAGATGCGGGGAGCCTCTAAAGCCGCTTCTGACCTCCATTCACTTAGCTTCGATTGATAATAGCTCTGATCTGATTGTGAGAGGAACCACCATGCATGTAAAGGAGCCAGTTAAACAGAGATTTCCTTGAGGAAAGCCAACGGCTGACCGCTTATATTGTGTTTCTCATTTATGGAAAAAGTTACAGCTTTCCTTTTAGCTGCCCTGCTGCATTATTGAAGACCCTCTGCAACATTATTTTTGAACTGTAAAAGCGTGGCTGTGCACACTAACCACAGCTAGATGCTGGTTTGAAAATTAAACTAGCATCTTGTAATTTCCCCTCCCTTCTTTCATGGTGAAAAGCTCAAACTTCTGTTCACTAGAAGCTAATTTAAATCTCTAAGCATATACTCCTAAAGTCTAGTTAAAAATGTTTTATGCAGGAAAGAAAATTAATTCCTCATGAAAGTTGAAAGGCGGGACTATATGTAATGAAAACAGGTCTGAGCCTCACTCAAGGGGAGGTTACCCAGGCAACAACTTACATAGCAGCAGCAGTTAGAATGTAGGGAGCCACCATGGAGCAAGGGAGGAGGATGTCTGAGAACGAAGACAAAGGAAGATTTATCTAATAATAATTAATAATAGTTTTTAATAATATAATAGTAAGCAAATGTGATATCGTCAGCTGATGCATGTGCAGCAGAACTATCGTCAGATATTTAGGTTGTAGCTTACTTCCACATTAGCAGAGCAGAGCAATACTGTCTATTCTATAACATTCTGGTTTGTTATTTTGAGCTACAGAGAGGCATTAATATAACAAACATTGCACATGTTGTATATATGTTTGTGCATGGCATCTGCAAATAATCTGCCTCCACAACTTAACATAGAACTGTTAACGATACAGAGAAAGTCTCATGTTTTAATCTAAATTATATACCATCCCTGGCAATAAAAAAATAAAAGACATGTGCAGGAAAGTCCAACTGAAAACTTAAAATTGTTGTTTCAAAATGAAGTTTTAAAGATGCTCTCCAAAGGCATGCAAACTCTCAGTTGTCTAAATTTTAGATTTTCAGCCATTTTCTTTGCTCCAGACAGGAGAAATTCATCTGTGGGGAGGCATTAGGGTGAATGAGGACATGGAGAATGTCTCCATCTGCTGCATGCCAGCAGGAAATACCACGTTATATAAGAGCCCCCACTGATGCTGACAGATGAAGAATGGCGTCGCCTTTTACAGCCCTCAGTGTCTCCTCATAACACTGTCCCGCTTTTTGACATTTAAGTGATGAAAAGGGTCTAATGCATCAACCTGTCTGGATTACCCTCCATCTCCTCATCGGTGCTGTGGAAGCTCTACAATTAAGCTCTTTGCTTGGTGGATCTCTTTAATTTTCTACTCCTTTGTGTGGGAAGCTTACGTGCAGCAGGAAATAATAGATTTGCTTTTTGCACTCTGAGTCAAAAGAGTAAAACCTGACAATTTATAATTATTCTGGTTATATAAAAGGGTCAAAATGGTGGTGATCTCAATGCGGACCTGTTCAATGATTCAATTCAGTTAAAATCATATAGCGGCATTTCTCAACACATCATCTCAAAGCACTTTACAGAGACTATTCAACCAGATCATACAGTCAAATTGACTCAGTTTTCTGAGGAAAAGCACCTGATTGCATCATTTCATTGACTCAAAAGCAATCCCATGCTTGTAGTGATAGTGGAGAGGAAAACTCCTTTTTAACAGGAAGAAACCTACAGCAGAACTAGGTTTGGATTCAATGAGATAGAAGCAGAGATAAAAAAGTGAACTGTGAACCAGATCAACAGCCGAGTCAAGGAATGATGCAGCCATGCAAGCTCCGAGGCATTTCCCATGTCATAAAAGAGAGTAAATCCAGTTAGTCACAGTAAAGACTGCGTTTAAAAACAGGCCAACATCCGACATCTTTAAAGGCGTTGAGGGCAGCGGCACACTGATAGTTCTCTCCGGGATGGTGTCACAGCCATCCAGGAACAGACAGGAAAAAGCTACTATGATAAAAGAAAGCAGAGATAACATAAAGTTAGGAGTTGAACAAATACTGCAGAATGGGAGAATAAAGATAGAATGAAGCAGAAAGATGAAAAGTAGTTCCTATGCCCACCAGCAGTCTAAGCCTATGGCAGCAAAGTAGTAGAAAAAAAAGTAAAAGTTAAGTAGACAGCGTTTCTGCCTCACAGACTAAAACTGGTAGTTGGTCCCTCAGGAGAGGAGCCTGATAACTAAAAGATCTGCCTCCTATTGTACTTTTAGAAATTCTAGGCATTTCATAGGCCTCTAAGCCTTTATTAGCATTGTTACATATAGACTATGGATGCTTTCAACATATATATATATATATGTTGAAATAATATTCATTTTTGTATATATATCAATGAAACATGCTTGTTTTTTTAAAATGTTTTTTGTAATTCAGTGTTTTTTAGGTTTCCAGGTTGCTGGTGTGTATATGCATGTGTCAGATAATGAACTCAAGCCTACATTACTGTGTTAACATGCTTTTCAATCCTTCCTGCACATTCTTTTCAAACTAAACTTTGCTTTAAACTGTGTGCTTGGAAAAATATAAATTGTAATGCAGCAACATAACAATAATAATAACATGCACCTATAATAATAAATGCACCTCTCCAATGTCTAAGAGAAAAACATTTAATGAACATTTTTTAATGTATGACCTGCATCACTGTACAGAGGACTGCCATATGATAGCCATATTTACACTGTTCGCATGGCATACAGTACAGTTATACAATTTTCCTATTCTCTGACCGATAATTTTTAATCTAGGGTTATCTGGGTGGAGGGTGAAATGGGTGGAGGGTAAAAGAGGTGGTGAGTGTGTTACTGTACTTACATTTATTTGCCTTGTTGTTTTTTAGCCTGCAAAGTCGAAAAAAATGTGTCTGATTCGCGCCAAATTCCCGGACAAAAACCACGCTATCTGGCGGAAAATCACGCAACAAACAAAAACAACAAAAATGGCGCCGGCAACGCTTCTGGATCGTTTTCATCGAATGTTGGTTATTTTAAAGTAATTTTGAGTGATAAATAAAAAATTTTTGCGATCATTGCACTTGCCCGGCGGGCAAATGCAATGAAATTTGTACTCTCCCAACAATAAAAACTACTTTCCCCGGGAGATCGGGCGATGGTTAACATCCAGCCCTGATATATATATATATATATATATAAGATACCATTCAAAAATTGTAATATTCCTGAGTATGTCACAAGTTCTAAGTATTTTTTGTCCAACTTGTCAGTCATGACTTCTATAGCAGAGGCAGCTTTTCTAACATGTTTTCCTAATGAATGTTGAAAAGCTGTTTGAAAGAACAGCTAAACACTATACAGTTTTCATAAAGCTTTTACATGACTGTAACACAAAACAAAGGCAACATACAATAAAGTCCCACATTATTATAGGAAGATTTGAACAGAAAATGTATTTAAGTTTGTTTTTGATTAAAAAAAATAAGATAAATATCATAAATTAAATACAGAAAAATAGAAAATTATGTCTGAACACATTTTATACATGTATTTACTAGTGTTTATCGTTGGCTCCTCTTAGAGATTCTCTATCTGACTCTAGTTGGGATTCTGGGGTGCATTTAAATGGTACCCGTAAAAACCGGGAGCGAAAAGGGTTCTACACTGCAACAGGCCGATTAAATATGTGTTTGTTTGTTAAACACCTAGTGATACTAAACAAAATGGTTTTATCAGAAAAAAAGTTGCTTTAATAACAGCTTTACCTAAAACTGAGCTGACATAAACCTTTTGGAAGCATCTCGAAAGCATTGTGGTCAGGAAAGTTTGGACATGGTGAGCACCACTGAAAAGGAAATCAGTTGGTCCCTAGGAGCGAAAAAAATGAGCTTTTAAGTTGTCAACTGCACATTTGACTCCCACTGTGTTAATGTTGCATCGTTGAGTGTCTGAAGTGTTATGTAATAATGTAATAAAACTTTGTCCAGTTATGACTCCCCCCCAAAAAAAATTGTACATTTCATTTCATTTAAGTCAATTGTAGCTTCACCTTTTTGTTCTTGTTCTTCTGACGGGTTTCCAGTGTAACACCTTCTGCTGTATCCAGTCTTCCTTTAAGTCGTGGAGAAATCTTATTTAAATGTCAAATCCTTCTGACTTAAACATGTATATAAATGTACTCTTTATCAGACCATATTGTCAGAAAAGTTAGAAAATTTCAATTTAAAAATAAAATGGTTAAAAAACTTAACATTTGTGGGGGGTTTTCTCGTTAACTTATATAGGCCAGTTAGTTTTATGTCAGCCTGAACACCTAAATTCGGCCAATCATATATCAAAAGTCATCTGTCAGTAAATTTTTTCGGTCATAGCATCTTGATTCATATGTCGCAGCTAATATACACAACGGTTGAAATAAGAATAATTTCCTTTCCAATTGAATTGCGTCCCAGTGTTCACGGGGATGGACGTCTGTGTCTTCGGCAGGCGTAGAGCTAACAGAACTGGCAGCGTTGCGAGGCAAGGGCTCAAACATGTACGGCTGGAAGCCTTCTACACCAAACCAAGCTTCTGCCGCCGTGGCGTCCTCTTCCACAACATCTTCGTCCCCGCTTTCCTCCTCCAAATAAAAAATGGATGACGGAGGAGACTCATCCACGACCTCCGACACTAAACTCTCCTCCTCTTGCATGTTTCCGCTGTCCATAGCGTTCCTTGACAGCGTCGTTTCTAAGTCACCAATTTAGTGCTACTTGGTCCCAATGGAATTTCCCATTGGGAACCTGCTAGCACTAAGTTGCTAACTGGTTAGCAAGATGCTTCCAAAAAACCGGCTGCAATCAAACTTGCTTGCAAACTTTAAACCACAACAATCCCGCCCTATTGATAATCGACCAATCACATTCACTTTATTCACTCATGTAAAGTCGGGCACCACTCGGTTGTTTTCATTTACTCAGTTGCTTATTCTATAACTCTACTCTGTAAACGCAATAGATCACTGTGGTGGAAATAGTCAATCAGCAGTTGGTGCCAAATAAGTTTGTCATACTAAATTCATAATTTGAAGCTCTCTCTGATCTTTTGCATGTTATTTTTACTATATAAATACATTGAGTTCTTTCCTTGACAGATTAAATGTTTCTGTTAATTTCATTTTTTTAGTTTTTCTCATGTAAATTCAACATAAATGCATTTTAAAGACACTTTATTGTATATACCTAAATGTTTTATTCACTTTGATCAAATCATATATGTGACCTACAACGCAAGAGAGATAATAATGATACAAATGCAAGAGAGACAACAATGATTAAATCATAAGCTTTATTACAAAGGAAGGTCTAAGTCTCAAAATTTGACTTAAGAAAATAGAAGGAGCTGGTTTTATAGTAAAGGAGTTAAAGATCTGCCTTTCATTCTAATTTTAGAACTTTTAAACATGATGGTTTTTCTTGATTCAGAAAGCAAAGCTTTTATTAGTGACAAAACTCAATTTATGACTGACTCTTACTGACTATTAACAGTCGAATGAGGGGATTGGGAAGCCATCATTGTGCTATGACTTGTCTTAGAGCAGAAAAAGAAACACAAAATAACAAGAAAAATGTTTGGAAAAAGACATATATAGTGAAACCACAGAAAAAGTGCTTTAAATACTAAACGTCGTGGGTACCTCAACGCTGTCAGAAATCAGATGATAAAAGAGGGTTTGCAAAGTTATAAAATCCCACCATACAAATGGCTTTCCACACAGAGGAATATGTAAAGCTTGTGAGTTTAATATGGCAATTTTCACAACCAGATAGAATCAACATTATAGATTCAGGCCAGCTAAGTGAAACATCTGCACCACTGAAGAGATCAGGACACTAGAAAATACACCCCTAATCTATGGCGTGGGTCAGACGGCTTTATGAAAACAATCATGTTGGGATTACAGCTTCTGAAAAAGAGCAACGCACAAGGTTTTCACTTGCTGCAATCGTGAGATCACATCCATACAAAGACAGTCACCGACAACATTTATCCAATAGAGACAATTTCAAAACAGCATTTCTTTGTAGGTAAGTTATGCAGGTACAGTCTGGTAACCACAAGGTATGACATGTGAGTTATACTTCAGTACAGTTTATATACAGTACAAGAGCACTGAGCGGTTAACTGACGTGGCAGGACTCTGTCTGTTCTAGCACAGTCCTACAGCCAATTCACAGCTCCACTTCGGTGTTGATGAACACAGGCAGACTCTCCTCTGGGTGGCGAGGCAGAAGTCAGGCGTGCTCCCAGTGTGAAATGTTTGTACAAGGATATGCTTTAGTCGAGACAAAATGAGCGGCTTTACAGAACAGGTTTCCTTACAGTAGTGAAGATGGACCTGTAGTTACATCTGAGGAAATATTAGTAGGGTTAAAGCTAGACCAGAAAAAGTTCATAATTCACTGAAGTTATGTATTAGTTTGTGCCGATGGGGTAAAAAGTTTCCAACCTGTAGACTGTAGTGAAAAGGGAAAAAAAAGCAAAAGCAGGAAAAATTATATCTACGAGTTCCTTGATTTAAATAAAACATAGAAAAATAGTAATGTACAGAGGGCAATCTTTTACATCCCTTTGATTAACTGCGTTTTCTTCTCAGTGGTTGTATGCACCACCTTTGCACAGATAAACACCAACAGACTCAGAACCAATTGTCATCAGAATCTTCTCATATAGTGCAAAGTGTTGAACAGTCTTAAGCTCCAGTCTTCAGTCCTCTCTTGGGTTCCTCTCCACCCGTGTCTCTCTCTCCCGCTGAGCCACTGCTGCTCCACAATGAAGGAGATGCAGACAAACTCTGCTCATTCGTCCACAGGTCGTTCCCTGCCTTGCTTCTTCCCCATTTTTAAGTTGATCTCTGCATTGTCTTCAGGGAGTTAAACAAGCAAGGTTCTACGATCCATTTTTCTCCTCTGAGCTCTCTGGTGGTGCAGGAGGCCCCTCTGCCGTGGGTGACTGAGCTCCTCCAGGGCCATCTACAAGATTGAAACTTGGTTTTACAAGCAGAATACAGAGTTACCTTACAAATTAAAGAGCTACTAATCCGAATCCCACACGGTAAAATGTTAAGTTATTTATATTTAAACTAAAAAAAAGGGATTACTAGTTAAAATCACGATCTGGAAATAATAATTCCAAGCTGTAAAACAATGCTTTCACAATTATCTTATAATCTTAAACCCTTTGCAATAAATGTAACCATAAAAAGAAAAGAAATAAATTCAGTTTCAATTCAGTTTATTTATATAGTACCAATTCACAACACGTTATCTCAAGGCACTTTACAGTTCACCAGATCATCCACTCAGATTGATTCAAAGTTTTCTATCTAAGGAAAACCAGTTGATTGCATCGACTTATTGACTCTTCAGCAATCCCTCACACTAAGCATGATTGCAGTGACAGTGGAGAGGAAAAACTCCCTTTAACAGGAAGAAGCCTCCAGCAGAACCAGGCTCAGTGTGAGCGGCCATCTGCTGAGTCCGACTGGGGTTCAAGGAGACAGAAGCAGAGCTACAAAAAGCAACTTTAAAGAAGGTAATATTGTTATTTAAGAAGATGGCGGAAAATGTACACTGACAACACATATCAATAAATGTACCAAAAGCATCTTTGAATTATCATCTGTATTAAGGTAATCAGGGTTACTGGGATTTTCTAATAGAGTTCGTGTTTTTTTAGGAGTAAAAATATGACAGGACACAAAGGTCTATTACTTTAAGTCCAGATACCCGCACTACATTGTGTCTTTAGTCGAAGTGTACGTGCAATATGCACATGCAGCAATGAATTGTGGGTAATATACTCTGGCATTAGCTTAGATGTGTTCTTGGCCAAGTTGGACCTCAATTACATCTAAAAAGGTTCATTTAATACCCTGATGATACAAAAGAAAACATTTGAGTGCAAAATTGTTTATCTGACTTGCAAGTTCCTTCTGACTGGAAACAATGTCAGAATTTAGGAGGGGCCAAGCTAGAGTCACAGCCTTCATCTGATAAAGAAACCATCAAAGATACATCTGGCAGGAGTTGGATATGTCATAAAAAAGAAAAGAGAAAGAGAACTTGTTTTATTCATTAAATCTACATTTTTCATCTTTCTTTTAGAAAAGACAGCTTGCCCTAAGAGAAAAATATTAAAACGTTTATGTGAATAATGTGTGGCCAGTACTGTGTGGTCCAGTTAGTATGGAAATGTCTATCTAAATCTAAATGATAGGTCGAGTCATTTCCAGTTGTAAACCTTACCCCTTGCTCACACTGGCTCCGGTGCGGTTACCGAGCCGACGGAGACCGCAACTCCCGCACACCCCCTCTCACACCCCCTCTCACACCGCCCTTTTGACTACGGTGCGGTGCGGCTCCGGCAGCAGGTCCGGAGATTTAACTCGCGAGCACAGAAGTTCACTTGAGTTCACGTAACTTCACGCGATAACACGGCCCAAATAAGGATATTTGCGAGAGCTTGTTGCGGAGGGCTTCGGCAAGCCGCAAGGATAGCTTTCTTGCTGAATTTTCTGCAGCGCCGGAGTGTCTCGGTAACCGCAGCCGGACAGCTCAGCAGCCGGTGAGAGAGGTTTACGTCTTTTTAATGACTTGGAATCACTGCGGCGCCGCACCCACCGCACCACAACGGTAAGACCGGAGTCGGTGTGAGCCAGGGGTTAGAACAACCTATCAGATGAGTTGAAAGGAGAGTTTACCTGAGGAGCAAAGACTCTAGGCAATCTACAAGGGAATGGTCAACCACTTCTTTCTCTGCAAGCTCTAGTTTTGTGAAATGTCTTAGGAGACGTCCAATTACTGTCCTGCTGGCAAGAGAAACTGGTTCAAAGTATTGGTAGCAGAGGTGACAATAAATGTGCTACTACTACTACTACTTTATAGATGTTGGAGATCGGCCTGTTTTCCAGTGTGGTCCTGTGACTGGGTGGATGTGCTCTCTTCGTCCTCTGGCATGGGAGCTGGCTCAGAGCTCGTCTGCTTGGCTGTGTGTTTCCTGGACGGGGCCGCCTTTTACAGCTGCTTTTTGTGTCTCTGCTTCCGTCTACTTGAACCCCAGTCGGCCTCGGCAGATGGCCGCTCACACTGAGCCTGGTTCTGCTGGAGGTTTCTTCCTGTTAAAAGGGAGTTTTTCCTCTCCACTGTTGCTACAAGCATGCTTAGTGTGAGGGATTGTATTTGAGTCAATGAGTCAATGCAATCAACTGGTTTTCCTTAGATAGAAAACTTTGTATCAATTTGACTGTATGATCTGATTGAACTGTAAAGTGCCTTGAGATGACATGTGTTGTGAATTTGGCGCTATATAAATAAACTGAATTGAATTGAATTACTACCTTAATGAATATCAATATTGCAAATTGTTTGGTGTCTCAGTTGTAGAGCCTGCTAGTTAGCTATTAGTCCTCAACATAGTTGTAAAGGGGGTTCCACTCCAGCCTTAGGATCCCTGCTGCATACTATTCACCCCCAGGCAGCTTTCATAAAAAAGGTCTGTCAGGAATCCAGTTTGTGTGGTCTGTTTTGTGTCTGTCTCTCCCTCCACCACCAGGTGGCGCCCTGTTATTGTTGGTCCTCCCTGCACACCTGCTGCGGAGGAGTACTTAAGCAGTGGACTGTCACTACCTCGACACCAGAGTGTTTGCCAGTTTTGGGTAGTCTAGCCATGCTTAGATTAGCTGAGTCTAACCTGAGTCTTTGTTTCACTGAGTCAAACTGAGTCTTAGGCCCCGTCCACACGAAGTCAAAACGAACACGAAACGCTAATATTTTCCAGAACGTTTGTCGTAAAGACGGAGACGTAAAATAAATGTGATCGTCCACACGAATGCATGAAAACGCTGCAAAATGTATGCCAGGCCTGTAAGTGGCGCTGTGGTGCCAAAGCAAAAATAGGCGACGAAATGTTGGGCATGCGCACTAATATTTATACATGGTTGCCCTGCGGGTCCATTTTCGTGGTTCAGTCAAATTCAGGTGCTGAACTATGTGGTCGATATTGCTCTGTTCTTCCTGGAGATATTCCAGAAGAAGGAGATTCTGTTGTAAGCCCGACAGCAGGGTGAGTAGCATGAGCAGCAACCATTGAACACAGTACGGCGCCATTGTTGTTGTGATACTGTGTCGCGCATGCGTGTTTAGAAGCGACGCTATGACGCATGCGTGTAAAAAAAAAATGCGGTTAGAGCTTGAAGATTGAAACACGAAAACGGCGTTTCAAAATCTTCCCACTCTGAAGGCTTAATAAAAAAAAGATAGTTTACAGACCCCCGAAACGCCGGCTTCGTATGGATGAGAGGCTGGTTTGGTGAAAAATTTGTGCGTTTATGCCAGGGTTTGGCTTCGTGTGGACGGGGCCTTAGTTTCTCTGAGTCCAACCTTGTTTTTGTCTTTGCCTTGGGCAGGAAGTCCTCCTGCATACTAGAAGTTTGGTCTTCTTCCCCTGGAAGGATCGTTTTCTGAGCTCACACTGAGTCCCTCACGGTCAAGTGCCTCACGGAAATCCAAGTGACAGTCCGCTCCAGTGCTCCTCTGGGTCCAAAGAATGTCTACCTGTCCACTCTTCAATATGTCCCCTCTTCTCTGGATCAACCCACACAGACTAGATGCAAAGTGAGATAAGAACCCCCCCCCAAAACGTGAGTCCCTCACTAGCATTTTACTTACGGGCTATGCCTTGCTCTCTGAGTGGTTCTCTGCATTTTGGGTCCGACCTCTAAAACACATCATGACAAGGTCACTACTCAAAAACAGATCTAATATATGCAGTATGGTTGTGTAAATGTAAGGGTCTTACAGGTTTCAGAGTGAAATCAAAGTCCCATATTCCAAGTTAGCAGCCCCTTTTTCATATTTGAATTCACAACTTCTTGGAGTAGTGCATTATAAACGTTGTAATGCATGTAGGGGTGGATTTAGGAAATTTGGGGCCCTGGGCAAAGACGTACAGGGGGCCCTCTGAATTGAGAAGACAACACATAAAACAGACCCATTCTACAGATAGAGAAATGTTAATAGAATAGACATCCATTATCTGTTCCAGGTTTTGTCCCTCTCTTCTTGTCCCTTTTCTTCTTGTTTTCCTCTCTATGTTTTGTACTCAGCTGACTTTTCATGATGTCTCAAAAGGAATGAAAGATTTTTTCCAAGCACTGAGACACACTAATATTATAAGCATTCTGATGACATTTTAGGGAAATGATTTTTAATCAAAAACATAATTATAAGCAAAAATAAGGAATATTGTTATTAACCATAGACGTAAACTATGGACATTTCATCCCATTGCTGCATGTCCCAAGCCCATAACATGATAAATGAACCCTCTCCCCCCCACTATGGACTGTTCTCCCTGCTGCCCTGCAGAAGAGACTTGTGTTGGAACTGTAAGTATACAGTCATGTTTATATTACTTTTTCTAATGTATTTGTTACTGTTTTCAAGGCTGCGCTTTAAAAATGAAATAGTCTAGAGCTGTTTTTTTAAGAAAAATTCTTTTTGTTTACACTCGTGTATCCAAAATGACAAAATAAATCTGTCTAAGTCTAAACTGAGTTTTATGTGGCCCCCGGGCTTGGGGTCCTAGGTAACAGCCTATTATTGCCTAATAGTAAATACCCCCTGCATGCATGATCTGGCATAGATTCTGCTTGCTATGTGACATGCTGATTGATGACCTATTGGCCAGTTTTTGAAAGACAAACTTGAGCCTCACAGTTTTAAAACACAGGCTTTCATGTCTGGAATGTTCTCTGGCTTGTCACTGTAAAGTGCCTTGAAATGACGTGTGGAGAATTGGCGCCAAATAAATAAACTGAAAAGAAATTTAATTGACTCAATGTTACACGAATATGTGCACTGATTTAAATACGACTATTGTTGTATCTAAATCTAATGTATATATAACTAATTAATCACAAATCCATACTATAACCGCCCTGTGCTGAAAAAAAAGCTTTAAAAAAATGGCATTTTGGCCACTTTTTTTCCTTATAGATCAGTCGCATCACCGATTTTTTGTGTTCATGTTAATTAATACATATATTTGCACAACCTACTTTTAAGTATGGAGAATTTACAGACTGTTGTGCCAAAACGCTTCTAATAGGGGTGTTAATATGAGAGACATTCCTGGCAAACATTTGTGTTATCATAATGCCTGCTCTAGCTTTATTTAGACTTAAGTAGAAAAATAAAGGTAATTTATGACACTCGTCCAACAGATCTTTTCAAAACATTTATCATTAAGTCATACCAGAATTGAATGAACTTTATCATCCTCTCTCTGAAGCAGTGATTTTAAGCAAATGGAGGCTTTATTCATTTTCTAACTCAATATGGTCTTTGAAATATTTCTTTAGAAATACATATAATAACAGTGCTTAAATTAGCAAAATATAATATCTTGTATTTTGATATATTATCCGAATAATTTTTAACGAGCCCTGTAATCAAGTGGAAGTAGAAAGGACAAAGATGGAAAACAAATGAATGTGCTCGAACCTTCGAGAGACAGCTCAGCCAGTTTAAGAGGCAGGTCGCCAGGATTTACTCCTGCTGGGGATCCAAGGATGTCTGGGAGGGCATTTCGCCTCCCAGAGCGGCCCGAAGAGGCAAAGTCCAGCACAGGCTCCACTTCCGTCATCCCAGGCTCACTTAATTAGAAAAAGAAATATGTCAATAGTCTATGCATAACAAAGATGTTCATTTAAAAAGCAGAAAACATTGATTAGTTACTAAGTAAAAGCCTAATTGGAGGGAAAGGGGGCTGTGTATTAAATCAGATGTTTGCATGGAACAGCAAATTGGAGGAATGAGTTTTATGAGCAGAATTAGGTCTTTATTAAGTCTATAATATTTTTTTGTTTCCTTACCAGATGTATAACCAAATTACATTAAAGTGTTGGTCCGTACAATACCTCAAAGGTTTGTTTTCTCTGTCTCTTGTATTGTCATTTCTTTAACCGCTGTTCAGATTTTGAGCTAATTTAAGTTTTTATATTTTGTTAGCTTGTCTTTCTGAAGACTGCTGTAAAACAGTCTGTTTTTAGTGACGGTCATGCCCAGCACATAATGGGCGTTATTGGAAACATATACAACCCCAGATCATTTCTCTTGAAACAGCAAAAACAGGAGGAGACCCAGAAACAGACTAAACGCATTCTGGAGAAACTGCATTTAAATTCCGGTGTGTTAACATGCTGGGATCTCCTACAATAAGATAACGGATATCCCTAGTAGAGGGATATCTGGGTTCTACTCTTGAAACTGTCATCTTGACCCAAATTGATTAAGCAAAAACCAGCAACATCTGTTGGCAGCCAATACGCTGAGAAACAGCAAACAGGGAGAGATTGATTTGGAACCTGTTTTATTAAGAAGCATAGATTATATAGAAAAGTTGGAGTCCAATCTTCCAATCTCTCTTTTAACTGTTTTGTTGAAGTTGCAAAGTTGTTTGTAAGCAAAATTAAGGTACGTTTTCATCTAAAGGTAATAAAAATTATTCTAAGCTCTGGTAGATCGAAGTTTAAAGTAATATTTTAATTTCATTAATTTTGTTTATTTTAAATAATGTTCATTTCTTCCTCATGTAATTTTGGAGCAGTCCATTCAGGATCCTGATATAAAGGAGATGAATATTTGGAGGGAGCGAAGGATTAGACTGGTGGTGAGTTGGTGTTCAAACCTTGAAGATATGGAATGGCCCATTAATTTGCTATGGGAGACCAAATTCTTATGACCAAAAATGATTTAAAATCCTAATCTGCACACATTAGTGTAAACTTTGTTTACATCATAATTGTCATTGGTTAGAAGTTTACAGCATAAGACCTGACTGTGTTTAATAATTACAATGTTTAGCCTGACAGGGTAAGCAAGAGGGATTAAATTAACCTGTCTACTATGATCTGCTGTTTATGCAATCTAAAGAGAAAGAAAAACAGCATGAATCTAATAACTAGATTTAAAATGATCTCATAAGGATGGCTCTTATTTTTCATAACGATTAGCTAATAAGCTTTGATAATGGATTTCAAACATCCTTATATCTAATATACTCAGTGTTTTATAAAGCCAGAGAAAAGTGGTTTATCGCTGAAGAAGTGGATGCGTTTGCCTGGTGTCTTGGCAACCAGTAGTTGAAGAGTCCGCTCTGGGCTGCATTGGTGACAGGCAGAATTACATCCCCTGTCTTAAACACACATAGGCTCACATCAGAGCCCAGCACAGCACGCACAAATGCAAAAAAAACCTGCTGTTGCCATAGTAACAATACAAGAAAGGACCACTGACAGGTGAGCACATGACTCAAATCCTTTTTTTCCTATTGCACTTTCCACTTCTCAGTCCCTGTTTTTTGTTGCATTGCAATTCTTTAAAGATCTATACCAGTCAGGAGAAAAATCTATTCATGCTGCCCTAAAGTAAAGAAATAAAATGATAGTTAATGCATCCCTACAGCTACTTGCAAAAACCCTTTCAAGTAGCTGTAGAGATGCACCAAATAGATAGAAATGAGCAACACCTATAGAAAAGCAAAAAAATGAAAATCATTGAAAATATGAACAATACAGAAACAAAACTTAAATTAATTATGTAATTTAACATCCATCCATCCATCCATCCATTTTGAAACATCTTTAGAAAGATAAGTAGGTACATGGAAATGTAATATTTGTGAAGGTAAGATGGGATATGTGAGTCTGATTACGGGGTTACCACTGCCTCACAGCTGTAGGAAAGAAACTTTTTTTAAGGCTCTCCATATAATGTCATTAATCGTTTTTTTACTTTTTCTACAACTGTGGGCTCCTATGAGTGCGCCACATCAGATTTAACAAATGTTCTTAACTTCAGATAACGCCATAAATTATCCAGCCAATGACTTCCAGCTCTTGTCAGATGGTGTTCATTCCCAGAAATGGCATTGAAGACAAAGAAAGGAGACTTTCCCAATTTGGAGATCAAGGTTCTGCTGAATGACAGCTGAACAGCAGAATTTAATGCCCAGCAAAAGCCAATCAGAGGGGAAAAAATCACAAGAGCTGTACATGCCGTGGTTCCACTGTTACAAAGTAAGACCAAAAAAAATAATTGATCTGAAAAACCTGCAAAAACATTTCTAGTAAAAGTAAGATAGTCAATGAAAACTGCTGGTGGCTGCAAGAGGTGCATCATATGATTAAAATGCTTAAAATGAGATCACCATCAACCAACACAACACAACATTCTGCTTAATCTACTTAACCTACTTTGCATGTCCATGTGTACTATACGACTGAAGAATTCAGACAGACCCAAACATTTCACATGTTGTGTAATAACGAAGCCAAGGTGGCACCCAGAAGTGAACTGGATGCATGTCTTACCATAAGAAGAGTTTCAAGCAGCAACATGTTACTGAATCTCCTTGCTGAATTTTCTATCCATTTTCTTTTTGAGACGTCATTTCAACAGTAGCTTGATCTCACATAGAGCTCACTGACTTTTCTTTCTTTTGGTGATGTGACAACAAATCAAATTAGTATTCCCTGGTTACCAACATGCCAGCGGCAGGTTTTGTGACAGATACTTCTGTCATCAGTGAAGAAAAATATAATTTACCATAATATATAATGATGTGGCCTAATGAAATGGGAAATTGCTTCTAAGTAACGACAAATTTAGTTCTTTAGTGAAAAACTAGATTTGGATAACAGCTAACTGACTGAATAAGATTTGAAGTCAGAGAGACTCATAAAATGATAGAAGATTAGATTCAGTAGATAAATGGTGAATGCAGCATTTTCCCCTTAATCACTCAAACGAACAATTTAGGAATTCATTTTTTTATACAAACGCTTCTTGCTTGAGCCCTAATGTTCTTTTGTTGTTTTGCTGATGGAAGTAGGACAAACAGTGCATTGCCCAGATGGGGTCGCGATGTAGTTAGCCATTTCTTAGTCAAGTGTAGCATCTGGTAGACTATTTTTGGTATTCACAGACAATTTTGCAACCTTATCGGGGACATGCTATATTCAATTCTCCTTGAAAGCCTACACAATCATCCCTGCCCACCCCAAAAAACAAAGGACCACATGAAAAGAATGACCACAGACCATTCACCCCGACCTCTGTGGTAATTAAGTCCTTTAAGCTCCTTGTGCCGAGTCACCTGAAATCCATCACAGAACCACTGCTGGACCCACTGCAGTTTGTCTACAGAGTCAAAAGGTCTGTAGATGATTCCGTAAAAATTCAAAAAATATCCACTGGACTTGGTTTTCAAGATTTGAAGACGTTTCGCCACCTCTCCAGGAAGCTTTCTCAATTCAAATGTCTGGATCCGCAGTGCGTTTGAGTCTTCTATGGACAAGGCCTTGTATTGCTTGGAAACATGCAAATGGTAACCGATGAATGGGTCATTTAGTTAGTTAGCCTGTAATATCTGAACCTGTCTATGATTCTAGGGGTCGGTCGTTAAAGGGGGGATTGCCATTAAGGGGGGGGTTGTCTCCTGTAATACCTGAAACCTGTATATGATTGTTAAGGGTCGGAATTTTACGGAATGACTATGACCTGGATGACTGAGAACCTTCATCAGCGTCTGTAGATGATTCAATAAGATGATTCTCTGTAGATGATTCAATAAATAAGGCTTTTCACTTCATCTTACAGCACCTGGACTCCACAGGAAGTGGACAAGTTTGTTAAATGAACAAGACTCTGTCCAACGTTAGATGCCTCTGTGTCTCTTCCTGGCCCTTTTACCTCAGAGACATCCATCCATCCATTATCTAACACGCTCATCCCAATTGGGGTCGCAAGGGAGGCTGGTGCCTATCTCCAGCTGTCTATGGGCGAGAGGCGGGGTCCACCCTGGACAGGTCGCCAGTCCATCACATGGAAACATGGAGACAAACAGGACATACAACCATTCACACACACACTCACACCTAAGGAGAATATAGAGAAGCCAATTAACCTCACAGTCATGTTTTTGGGAGGAAGCCGGAGTACCCAGGGAGAACATGCAAACTCCATGCAGAAAGACCCCAGGCTGGGAATTGAACCCAGAACCTTCTTGCTGCAAGGCAGCAGGAGTGAGTAGAGCTGACGAGGAAGCCAAGGGAAAAGAAAACAGAGGAGGCAACAGAGGAAAAGCCTAAAAAACTTAAATAAATCCAGAACACATCAATAAAGCTAGAAAACAAAGAAAGTGAAACTGAAAACTTAGAGAAAACCGTTACACTAACAGGTTAAAAATTTAACCTGCTGCAAATAGCTTCAGTTTAAACTGAACAACAGCATTTCCTTAGTGGCCTCTGTCTTTAAATAGTTGTGTCAGCATAAGCATTGGGAAATCACTGCTAGTCTTCTTCTAATGATAAAATCTGCTCACTTTCATCATGATGCAGGATTAAACATTAAACCAACGGTGACATATCATGTCAACATGTTTATTTTAGACTGTAATCCAACAACAGGTTAGAGAGGATTATCTTGTTAAGTAAATTGACCTAAATACTTCAAAATCCTTGCTATCCCAGTAACAGGAACAATCTGTATATTATGCAACAACATGCACGTTGAAAACAATTGAAAAAGTTTAAGTGAGAATAGATATGGCTTTAAATGACAAATAAAATTAAAATGATGGTGAGATGAAGTGTTTATACAAGCCTAACCTGGTGATTTTATTTCTATGCATATAGAGGGTGTTAATATCCATCCACCTCTATTTGCCTCTGATTTAAGCCATTTTTGTGGTTAATAATATCATGTATATTTTAGCTCAAAGCTTTAACCTGGTTGGGTTTTATTGCCTGCATGTTTCACAAAACATTATAAAATGCTGAAATTAGTTTTTGAATGGGCAGTATGGTGTGGTGGCTGCTGTACTTTATTGACCTCATAATCACATTCTTTAATTGATAAACTATAAAAAAAATCTTTGATTTATTAAGTGTCAATGTTTACTTCAATCAAATTAAAATAGCTCAGGCTTTAGATGTAATTCTAATATAGAAAACCTTTAACCAAACAAAAGAATGTAGTATACCTTTCAGTGTGTGAGTATTTTAACTTGGAGTATAACATTGAGTAAATGTTTGAAGTACAGAATCACTGTATGATGAAAATGTTTGTCAGTGGACTCTTACTGATAAATAAATAAAGATTTTAACATCCCAACAGGGCACAAAAATAAAGAACATGGACTGCACAAAGAAAGATGTTTAGAGCTGGATAATCTTGTACATTTGGGCAACCAATCCTGACATCTTGACTACTTTATTGTGTGAAGATGTGCTGAAAAGTAAACTTCACCAAGGCTTCCAGCAAGTAAATTCACCCAAAGTAAAGGGAAAGCGTTAAAATTTGTAAAACAAGCTGCTATTTAATGCTGGTCGTGGTTGGTATTTGTCATACTGGAAAGGATGCAATATTTGGAAGGAATACTCCGACTGGATGACGAATACCGTAAATCCTCTAATATAGGCCGGGGCTTTTATTTCACTCAGGTACATCTTGGTCCAGGCCATTATTGGAAGGAGGCCAGAATTAGAGGCAGGCCTCTATTTCTATTTGATCAAAACAGACGACCAGTGGAATGAATAAAAAACAGATTTTGTGTCTCTTTGAACCTATAAAATACTAGGTTCATTTATTGAAAAAGTACAGTTACCATAACGGTATACAGAACATTATTCAGAGATCTTCCAGCAGCTGCAATTTTTCTGAACGGCAATACAAAAAAAAAAAAAAAAAAAGACAGAGTGGAATCTTGGGCAAACTGACTTGCGAAACAAAGTTTAAAAAAAAAAATTAATGGAAACTGCTCTGCCATCATAGCGAAATTTTATTTGAGGCAGGCTAAGTGGAAGTTGGCTACCAGTATCATATATTTCAAGGTAAATTTAGAACAACGAAGACCAACGAAAATCTGTCATTTTAACGCTGCCTGGTTACCTCCAGACCTACCCGTAATCACATTTGTCTTTCAGATCAAAACGATTGTGAAAGGCCACTACGATCTCTGTGTAAGGATGGGACTTCCCACGCTAATGGCTTGGATTTGTTAGCAAACATTGCCCCCCTGTGGTACTTGTATGTTACTATCACAAGTTGTTGAGGACTGCCCAGGAACATCGTTGGTTTTAATTATAGCCCCGGCCTGTATAAGAGTCCGGCCACTATTTACCTCCGCCGACAGCCAGACAGGCCATTATTAGAGACCCGGCCGCTAATGGAATACAGGCCAATATTAGAGAATTTACGGTACCTTTGTTGGATTGTCTGTCATTATATGTGTTTTTCAAGTAGCACAGAGAGAGGGCCAAAAACGACGTGTAGACTAAGCCGAGTCTGTGTCCGTGTCCCGGACTGATATAGTGTTGGGCATGTTACTTTGAAAAAGTTATTAGTTGTGGCTACTAGTTACTTCTCCCAAAAAGTAACTGAGTTACTACCTGAATTACTCTAATTGACAGGTCCCAAATATAACCGATTTCTATAATTCCCTCCTTTTCACTTCAGAATATTGTCTAGAATTAAAAATCAAGAAGTGACACTAAAAAACTAGTTTTACTTCAAAGATAGACAATTGTAATTCCTTATTGTCAGCTGGTCCACTAAATATACAATGCCTTGTTAAAGCTACAGTGTGTAATTTTCAGCGAAATCTAGCGGTCAGACTGCAGACTGCAGCAACATGAACATCTCCCCCCACCGCTTCTCCCCCCCAACAGTACGGCGAGCGTTACGGGACAAAATGTCTTCCATGACGTCCGCATCACCTACCTTCTCAAGTGATGAGGTTTGTTTACATAGATAATTTTACAGATAGTATT
This sequence comes from Cyprinodon diabolis, assembly GCA_030533445.1. Lineage (NCBI taxonomy): Eukaryota > Metazoa > Chordata > Actinopteri > Cyprinodontiformes > Cyprinodontidae > Cyprinodon > Cyprinodon diabolis. The sequence goes on from CM060074.1 coordinate 4,210,756, forward strand.
TCATTAGTCTGTGTGTTCAGTACCGTCTCAGTTCATCTCTCTCAACTTGCCGTAGTTACTTTCGAGCGTAATGGGCGATCTCGCAATCGCTAGTTTGTTGGCTCTGCGCTGCCGTAGCGCAAAGATTTCTGCCTCCATGGCTGCGAGACCCGCTCCTATGTAATTATAAATAACGAATTCTAAGGCAACGCAAATATTAAGGTTAAAAGGCTGAGCTCGTAGATGATGATAAATAACATAGTTATGTATAATATATTACATTTCTGACCGTATATCCCTGTAATTATTACACACTGTAGCTTTAAGGTATTCGCTTTTCAATCTTCTGCCACATTTCAGGCTTAAAACATGAAGATATAAAAGTTTAAATATTTGTGAAGAATCAACAACACTGTAGATAAAGGTCTTTAGCGGATCAAAAATACTGAAACCTCAATCCTCCTAAAGTATAGAGTTAAAAACTAAACCATTTTATATCAGAGATCTAATTGTTTCTTAGGTTTTGGACAGAATAGTTTGCTCTCAATCTGCATTTTCAGCAGTGGTTTGTAAAATTTCTAAAATATTTAATTATCAGGCACCTCTCCAGTGAATGAAGTTTTAGCCTGTGAAGGAGACTTTAAAACCAGGCTGGTAGTGCCGCTATTGGCTTAGGCTGCTAGAGAACATGAAGATACATTTCTCCTTCTGCTCAATTCGACTTCTGTTCTTCAATTTGTTATGTTTTATAATTCTTTTTTTTCTTCATAGTTTTTTATATTTGGCCTGTTACTCTATTTACCTGTAGTGGTGGGTATGGATTTAGCTTTTACTGTGACTACCTGAACACAATCTCTTTTAACCCTTCTGACATAGAAATGCTTTGATATTCTTTTTGTGTTTATTCTGTCTTCTCAAACACCCAACCCAGGATATACTATGATAAGGCAATCTGCTGGGTTTCCTAAGATGTAAATTCCTTTATTGTTCCATAACGGGGAAATTTACTCCTTACATTTAACCCATCCCTTTAGGGGTGTGCTTTGGTTGTGCAGGGGTTAGCGTGCACAACCCATGTACGGAGGCCTTACCCCTTGCTCACACTGGCTCCGGTGCGGTTACCGAGCCGACGGAGACCACAACTGCCGCACACCCCCTCTCACACCACCCTTTTGACTACGGTGCGGTGCGGCTCTGCGGCTCCGGCAACAGGTCCGGAGATTTAACAGAAGTTCACTTGAGTTCACATAACTTCACGCGATAACACGGCCCAAATAAGGATATTTGCGAGAGCTTGTTGCGGAGGGCTCCGGCACGCCGCAAGGATAGCTTTCTTGCTGAATTTTCCGCAGCGCCGGAGTGTCTCGGTAACCGCAGCCGGACAGCTCAGCAGCCGGTGAGAGAGGTTTACGTCTTTTTAATGACTTGGAATCACTGCGGCGCCGCACCCACCGCACCGCAACGGTAAGACCGGAGTCGGTGTGAGCCAGGGGTTAGTCCTCTACGTGACTGACCCAGGTTTGAAACCAACCTACAGTCCTTTGCCGCATATCTCTCCCCCTCCCTCATATCCCCTTTCCTACCAGCCTACTGTCAAAAGAAACAAAAACTAGCCCCTAGTGCCATAAAAACTCAAAAAAAAAAAAAAAAAAGAAATCCCCTTGGGGAGCAGTGGGCTGCCATTGTGTGTTGCTCTGGGAGCAGTGTGGGGTTAAGGGTCTTGCTCAGGAACCCAGAATTGAGGCTGGGGGGATTGAACCAGGTACTTGCAACTTTCTCATAGCTGTATGTATGATTTCATTGAATTGACTCTGTACAGTGACGATGACACCGAGATCATGTTATACTAATGAAATAGATAAAACTTCATTGAACATTTGTTTTTCAAAGAAAAAAGGATTGATTATATGCTGCAGGAAAATAAAGTTCTGTGTATAGTAAGTTCTTTCTGCACAACCTTCAATCCTCTCAGGCCAATGCCATATACATTTTTGATGTGTTGCTTGTCTTATGCAACTTAATAAAATGGCTAAACTGCCTGAATAGGGTGCAGTCAACCTATGCTAATGAACTGAAGCAGAGATGCAGCCAAAAGTTTCAGGAACAGCAGCCATAAACAAATAGAGACTGAGACCACTAGTTAAGAAGGATAAGAGTGAAATATGTATTAAGCCAAGTGATAAACAAATTATGAAAAACAGTGCTGTACATGAATTCATTGTAAGCAGGAGCCAGACTGATTTCATATTGAAACTCAGAAATAGCGTGTTTTGAGAAATGTAGCACAGTTATGGTCAGTGTTGGGCACGTTACTTTGAAAAAAGTAATTAGTTATAGTTACTAGTTACTTCTCCAAAAAGTAACTGAACTGTTACTAAATGAGTTACTCCATGTAACCCACAATTAGGCAGAGACTTTTATCTTTTCAGGCCCACTTCCTGTGTTGCCCAAATTAGTTAGATTCTTTAAACCCCCCTTCAAGCATGTAGTTTAGGATCCTCACCTGTTCCCACTGCACTGGAAAAACAATCTAGAAATAAGTAGGAATATCTTAAATCAAGTGTATTTACCCTTAATTGTAGTAGGTAAATAATATGATCTGCCAATGGAATAACTATTTTTACCCTTAAAATAAGATAATTAGATAACATGCACTTGAAATAAGACAATGCAATTGCTATTTCTTATTTCAAATGTAAACTGTCCTGTTCCATTAGCAAAGTATCTCACTTACCTCAACCATTCAAGACAAAATGCACTTATTTTAAGAAAAAAGTGACTTATTTAGATTTCATTTTTTGCAGTGTGTGATTGTGGTTTGCTGCTGGTGTCTTCTTCATGTGTTCATCTGAAATCTTTAACCCTATTGATTTAATTGCTGGGTCAGTTTATTTGATACAATATTATTTTTCCATGTGGTATTTTTGCTGGATTGCTCAGTAGAATCATTGGCATTGTTTACCTGGACCATCGCTGGGATTCTGCCAGAGCTGATTATGGCTAAATAAACCACTCTCTTTGAAAAGGTAACTTGCTTGCGGAATTTTGTGCATATTTGACAAGTTTATCTTCATTTTGAAGCAGTGTTTAAAAGATTGATCTGAACAGTGTAGCTATACTTAAGTTGATATTGCGCAGTATGTATATTTAATTTTTTTCCTTTCGCTCACTCTGCTTGAGTCTTTGACAATTTGTTTTATTTTTCTTGATTGATATTTTGAAAGTGCTTTTTACCTTTAACTTTAAATTGATTAAGCTTGAAATATGATACTTTTTGCTTTACTTTATTTGAATTACGGTTACTTTAACCTGCTTGAAATGTTTAATTAGCCATCCATCCATCCATTATCTGACACGCTTGTCCCGAGTGGGGTCGCGCGGTGTGCTGGTGCCTATCTCCAGCAGTCAATGGGCGAGAGGCGGGGTTCACCCTGAACAGGTTGCCAGTCCATGTTTAATTATTAGAAATATAATTGTTTAATTTGCATTTAGTATGCATAAATTAAATGCTTAAATATAATTGTTTTGCTTTATATTATATTTGCATTTAGTTGTTTTTCATAATTTTTCCCACCCATTTTTCATGGGTGGGAAGTTTGTTAACAGGGCGTTCTGGTGAGTGAATGAAATTAATAACTGGGGATGTCTAATTCTGAAATCCTGTGTGTTTGGGTTGTTATAGAAACCTCAACGTCCGTCCGTCTATCTATCTCGATTTCTCCCTTTCTCCATATAGGCTAATGATCCTTCACGCTCTCCGTAGTTCCCCTGTGGCGTGAGCACAGGGCGGCTGTTACGCTCCTTTAGCGAGCATGCGCGTTTCCTGTCATTGTGCGATGAATCGTGCTGCCTGTGCTGTGCGAAGATGCAGGGGAAACCATATCTGATGGGGAAACGCAGCTCGACGTAACACCAGTATTTCCATGTTGAAAACACTGTTTTGCTGCTGGAGTCCTCGTCACTCTCCATCTCTGTGTGTGCTGTACGTTAACACCCGCCAGCGGAAACACCCACCTACCCAACTGAGAGACGGAATCTCACTATACATCAACCATTCTCATCCTCCCCTCTCTCATGACAAGGCGCGCATGAGTCCTATCATGAAAAAAAGGTTCATTGTGCGACCTGAGTAACACGCAGTAACGGGGTGTCTGCAATGGTAACTGCGTTATAGTTACAGTCAAAGCAATTAGTTAGATTACTTGTTATTAAAAAAAGGTAACAGCGTTAGTATACTTAGTATACTTTCAACGCCGTTACTGCCATCACTGGTTATGGTAAAACCCCTGTGGGAAAAAATGGTTTGAGAGACAAAAATATGGAACACATTCACACACTAATGTAGATACAGTAAAGTCTGAAACTAATACATTCTCAGTGATTTAATGAAGTTGGCGTTAATCAGTAAAAAGATAAAAACAATCATTTTCGTTGTGATCACGGTTATCCAAGTCATCTTGAAAACATTGTAGTCCAAAATGTTGGACATCGGGTTAAAGTGAAAAAGAAATTAGTTATTTCACCTTTCTGATTCCTGATCCTCCACGGACGGGTTGGTCGTTGGATCGCCAACTTGAAGAGGGAGGACTTGCCATCGAACTTCTGGCCAGAGAAAAAACCCGTAATATGTAGCCAACATTTGGAAGACGAATGTTTTCAAGATGATTTGGATAATAGCGCGTTGTGACAAACACCAGATACAGCACTGGGACTTGATCAACAGCCGATACCGCACCGTGACGTCACAAACCAGTAGGTGGCAGTAGTGTTCTTTCACAAACATGGATGCCTCCAGTAAAGCACATTCAAATGAAAATTACTCTGAATTAAAAACATATATTATTATTTGAACAGTATGTTAAAAAAAAGTCATATTTAAAGTACTTTCAGAAGTTTGAATTCTGACTGTATAAGGCATGGGTTTCATTGAAGAATCAGGCTTAGACTGTATCAGCAAATGCCTATCCCCCATCACCATTTGAATGATATATCCCTAGTCATACCTATATTACACAGTAAAAATAAAAATAAACTTTTTAAGGGTTGACCAATATTCTGTAATCAGAATTAATTTAAAATGTAAAACAGCAAAAACAGTAAAATTAATATTCAGCAATAATCTTATTAATCAAGGATTAAAAAAAGATTTCCTCTCAAAATAAATATAACACATTTGCAAAATTGTACAACTTAAGAGTTCTTCTTTACTCTTTGTTGTTGTTCCAAGTCTGTTATAAATAAAGATGATATAAATATGTTATAAATCAAAGTTTGACTTTGTTTAAATACTGCATGCTATAATCCATAACATATGTTCTTATGTTACAGAAAAAAAATTAATACCAACTTTAGAGTAGCATGAAAATGTGAGTGTTATTAACTCATGTCTGTAAATAATATGTGTATTTAGAGGTGGTGTGTCTCAGAAAACTGTCCTTATGATGACATAAGGAAACTATAAACATTGTTGACTTTTCTTTTTATTTGGAATTGTGTGATTGATAGAACAAAAAATGATAAACAGTTGGCCACTCCAGATTAAAAAACAAAAGCCTAATAAAATAAACACTTTTCAGTTACTAGTAAAACTAAGTATTGCATTACTTTTGCGTTTCTCGCCCCCGTAACCCTCACCACCCGGCCCCCACCTTCTGGTCGTGTGTTTCAAAAGCCAGCTGAAGAGAGACAAAAGACAAGAAGCAAATATCCTTTAAAAAGTAGATAACAGAGAGAACAGAAAAGCAACAGTATTTTTGTGAAAGGCCAAACTATATTTCTAATGACCACTCTGGGTCAGATGAAGCCTCTATGGAGCCCTAAGCAAAATTTGATTTTGGGGGGCGGCTCTATTTCTGCCAATGATCCTGATTGCTGCAGTTCTGGCAGGGCTTTTCAAAGACTTCTGTTAATGCATCTTCTAGTGTTACTAACAGTCATAAACTAGTATAGTGTGTATGTTATTAAAAATAAGATCATAAGCACTCCTCTAGCCGGGATTGTATCTGAGGTAGTCATGGAATCTGAACCGGGTTTAGACTGCTTTGATCCAGTTGAACTTTCAGAGTTAGCAAAACTATTGTCTTCATCTAAGCCTTCAACTTGTATGTTAGATCCAGTTCCAAGCAGGTTATTTAAGAAGGTATTCCATTTGATCTCCTCCTCCATTTTAGATGTGATTAATCTATCTCTGTTACAGGGATATGTACCTAAAGCTTTTAAGGTTGCTGCAATTAAACCTCTGCTTAAGAAACCGTCTCTTGACCCAGATGACTTGGTCAATTATAGACCTATATCCAATCTTCCTTTCTTATCTAAAATTCTTGAGAAAGTAGTTGCCAAACAAGTGTGCGATCACTTACACCATAATGAACTTTTTGAAGAGTTTCAGTCGGACTTTAGAGCTCATCATAGCACTGAAACAGCTCTGGTGAAAGTCACTAATGATATTCTCATGGCCTCAGATAATGGACTTGTATCTGTGCTCGTCCTGTTGGATCTTAGTGCTGCATTTGATACAGTTGACCATAATATTCTTTTAGAAAGACTTGAATATTTTGTTGGAATTAAAGGTACAGAACTAGACTGGTTTAAATCTTATCTATCTGATCGAATTCAGTTTGTTCATGTTAATGATAGATCTTCCTCATGCTCAAAAGTTACCTGTGGAGTACCACAAGGATCAGTGCTAGGACCAATTCTCTACTTTATACATGCTCCCAATCGGTAGAGTTATTAGACAGCATGGGATTAATTTTCACTGTTATGCTGATGATACCCAGCTATATCTGTCTATAAATCCAGATGAAGCTAACCCATTACATAGATTACAGGCATGTCTGAAGACATAAAAACCTGGATGACTCTTAACTTTCTGCTTCTGAATGCAGACAAAACAGAGGTTATAGTTTTTGGACCAGAGTCTTTGAAAAAGACTTCTCACATATAAAGCCTTAAATGACCAAGCTCCATCTGATATCAGAGATCTGATTGTTCCTTATGTTTTTCCTACTTGCTTTGATTCTGTTTTATTTTCCTATATTTTAATTGTGTAAATCACTTTGCATTGTCTTTATACTAAATTGTGCTATACAAATAAATTTGCCTTGCTTTGCCTTAACAGAGCACTTCGCTCTCAATCTGCAGGTTTACTAGTGGTTCCTAGAATTTCTAAAAGTAGAATGGGAGGCAGATCTTTTAGTTATCAGGCTCCTCTCCTGTGGAACCAACTACCAGTTTTAGTCCGTGAGGCAGACACTCTGTCTACTTTTAAGCCTAGGCTTAAAACTTTCCTTTTTAGAGTGGCTCAGGTTATCCTGAGCTATCTCTATAGTTATGCTGCTATAGGCTTAGACTTCTGGAGGACATAGGGACCCCCATTTCATCATTCTGCTTCATTCTCTCTCTATTCTCCCACTCTGCAGAATCTGTTAGTTCAATCTCTAACGTTCTGCTCTCTCTGCTTTTTCTCATAGTAGCTTCATCTGGTCTGTTCCTGTTTGGCTGTGACTCCATCCTGGAGAGAAATATCAGCTGTCCTGCTGCCATCAACACCTTTGTTTATAGATGTTGGAGATCTGCCTGTTTTCAAGTGTAGTCCTGTTTCTCTGACTGTGACTGGCTGGATGTGCTCTCTTCATCCTCTGACATGGGAGCTGGCTCGGAGCTCGTCTGCCTGGCTGTGTGTTTCCTGGACGGGGCCGCCTTTTAAGGCTGCTTTTTCTATGTCTGCTTCTGTCTCCTTGAACCCCAGTGGGCCTCAGCAGATGGCCGCTCATACTGAGCCTGGTTCTGCTGGAGGTTTCTTCCTGTTAAAAGGGAGTTTTTCCTCTCCACTGTCGCTACAAGCATGCTTAGTGTGAGGAATTGTATTTGAGTCAATGAGTTGATGCAATCAGCTTGTTTTCGTTTGATAGAAAACTTTGAATCAATTTGACTGTATGATCTGGTTGAACTGTAAAGTGCCTTGTGATAACTTGTGTTGTGAATTGGTCTTATATAAATAAAATGAATTGAAATTTATTTAAAGTGTCCTATGTTGTGTACTTTTTGCTTTCAGGTGCAGAGGCAATGTGCAAAAATGTTCAAGGACAACAAACAAATGAAACAGGTTTGATAAATAGAAATAAAGTCAAACTTGCCTTTATTCTCCTAAGCTACATTTATCTTATATAAAAACCAAAGATATATTCACAATATTGTAAGAATCAGTGTTTGTTAATGCTTTGATGTTCATCTTTCCTTTCACAAAAACTAGCAACTTTCCTATTGCTGTTGGAATTCAAGAATATTTGTCTGGATAGCAGCCATATTTTGCCATTCTTGATCATGAATTGTTTTCTTAACAAATTTTATTTTATTTTTCTAAATATTGCTCATTTAAATGCCACATAAACAAAGGAATAGAGATAAAGAGTAGTGCCTTATCTTTAACTGCAACCTTTCAAATGTTACCTTTTGACATTGCTGTCTGCCTTTCCATGTTTGTGAAATCTAATTACCAGAGCTGTCTGGCTTTGGTAATTAGCATTAACCAAAAGCAGCCATCTCTTCAAACAGGAACAATGGCAGCATGGTATCAGTCCCACAAATCAGAAAACCCAGCTCTGCCTGCTGCCCCAGGCTGACCTCTCTTCTATTTCTCATCAATCTGCGACTCACAAAGTGATGGTTACAGACCACTCAGTCTGCAGTGGCCTGCACCTACTAAGAAAGGCTTGTTTTTTTGTGTGGTGTCATTTAGGGAATCATTTAACTGCTGTATGGAAGTATTCTCCCACAGATCAAAAATATTATGTATTGTATATTCAACACTTCAGAAGACAAGTGCTATCAAATAAATCCAAAGATTGCATTGTTTTCAGACACAATGCCTAAGGTGTCTCCTTTCTGTGTTGCTGTCCCTCTTTTCCAGTAGCCAGGGCATTAGTCAGTAAGACTGTGGGGGTTGAGGCTCAAAAACCGACAGCTTACTGAACAAGGAACTGCACAAGAAATGTTTACACAGCCAGCACAGACGTCAGAAGTTTAGAATGAATAAATAATGCCCTGGATTAGGTGCTTCACTATTTTTAGTCCCTCTTAGCCAGTGATCATTTCCCATCCTTCTCCCCACTTTTTTATCCTACAGCTCAACATGCTCTAGCTGCCATGGAAACTGCACCATTGGTACAAAGGCAGTTAAATAGTGGAGGAGGGGAGAAAACATGAAAGAAGACTATATCCTATGGCATCTGTATTCTTATGTCCTCTGCTCAGAGTCATTCTGCAGCAACAAAAAAGTACAAAGGTTTAAAACATGAGGTTTTTAAGAAATAGTGTTATCACCATTTTAAACAATTCAAACGTCTGCATCAGCAGAGGTATTAGAAATAGATACTTCTCAAAGTGTAGTACTTAAATGCTGCATCCAAATACAATACTATTTTCAAATGACGTCGATATTAAAGACAAGGGTTGTTTGCATGTATTTGCTATTGTTAATTTAAGTTTTCTGGATTATTTGCGAATTTAAATAACACCATAGACAACCTTAAACTATTGTCTGATTGTGTCCCAAGGGTGCTGGTGCCTTAACCTGACTCCGCCAGATGGATCTGCTCCGCAGAAACCTCGAAACCTTCCGTTGAAGTAATTTTGGGAAGAGGCGAAAATACTGGTTAGCTGATTGGCCTATGTTGGTGATAGACGTGCCAAATAAACCAATCAGATCAACAAAGCATATGACGTACTAACAGAGCGACGACGAAAACACAACTACAAGTCAGGGTACTCTTGCCGAAACCAGTCGGGAGAAGAGCAAAAACATCTTTTCCTCTGAGAAAAGCCTCCAGAGCAGTGTTTTGCTCTTCTTTCAGTGAAGCAATACTCTGTAATTTCGATAAAACTTGCTCGATAGCCACGCTAACGCTAGTTTCATCGGCTGAAGCCGCCATGTTCTTTAGACTGAACTGTCACGCTTCTCGTTGCATCACACCTCAACCCGCCTCAAAGCCAACGCTGATTGGACGTTCGTTTGGTGAACGGCTCCAAATTTTCCTTGAAAGCTTGCGACATCAGGATGGTCTCAGGATGGTCTCACGAGGCTACTGGTGCCTATCTCCAGCTGTCAATGGGCGAGAGGCGGGGTACACCAGGTACACAGGTCGCCAGTCCATCGCAGCTGATTGTGTTATATTTGTGTTATCCATTTTGCTTTTATTGGCACAGTTATTTGAATAATATCTGTGAATCTGTTAAGAAAGCATGTCCCATGTCGAGGTAGAAAAAGTGGAATTTTTTTCGTGTTAATAAACATTTTTTTGTGCCTTTTTTATCCCAGTGTTATGGAAAATTGTATTGAATGTTCTCGATTTCTTTTATTGTCAGGTATCGATATCAAGGTTGAAATTTCAGTATTGCGACAACCCAACCTGATGATGACCAGAGAAGGAAGTATGACGTTATGACATGTTCAGGTGTAACATTCAGCCGCTGAGACAAATTCGAAGGAGGAAAAAGACTTACTGTATCCATTAAATCAAATTTAACAGGTTCAGAGAGGGTTATGCCCGTCTGTACATGGTGAGGCTTAAGTGGATCTCTTTTTTTGTCACATAGTTGTCTAAAGTGTGATGTAAGAAACAGAGGTGAGACTGATCTAATGAGATGGTGCAATCACATTGTTTCTATGATCTCAGGAACATAGCAGGCAGATCTCTATGCAGCCCTTTTTCTTGCTCTAACTGCCTGCTATAATGTTTGAGACGCCAGACTAGCATCTTTACCTAACACCTTCTAGACCTTTTCCTTGGGGACAAATATCTTCGGGGAGAGATTTTAAGGTCTGTTACTTCAAAGTTTGGCCACAGAGGGAAAAATCCCCACTATTTTCCATCTTTCAAAATGAAAGGTTCTTTTGAGAAGAAGAATTGAGAACGTGCCAATGATCTTCATGCTTCAGTTATTACAGAAAGTAGCATTTAAGTTGAGACAACTTTATCCACAATAATCACCTTCTGCCATTAAGTGCTTAGAATAAATCAATCTAAGCATATACAGGTCCAGTTTAATATCTAAAACATTAATTTCAGCAAAGAGAACAATGTCAGCTTCTTTATTTAAATTTTGATGATTAGTTCTTACATCAAATAAAACCAAGAAATCTCAGCTTTTGAGAAATCATGTAATTATGTAAGAAAAAAACAAGCCTTTAAGAAGGTAAACAGGGAATGGATGACGAGCATATAGAAGCAACATGAGTTCAAGATAAGATAAATCAAGAAGATATACAGAAAGAGGCTGGAAAACATGCTCCAGCAGGACAACATTAGAGATGTGTGGTAGGGGATGAAGAAGCTCACAGGCTTGAAGCAGAAGGACGATCAGACAGATGGAAGCCTGGACAGAGCCAAAGTACTGAATACATTCTTCAACAGGTTTAGTTCAGGGAGAAGCTCAGTATCCTCCTATCATGCCCACGGTCACATGGACACAATGCCATTCACTCTCCTGCTTCTATAAGTTTGTTATCATTCATATCAGAGCATAGAGCTGCTCCCTCCACTTTTCATCCATCTGTCTCTAGAAGTCAAGTGAAGAGGCAACTGGAGAGACTGTGGCTGACACCATCAGAGCCTGGTGACTTATGACGATTCCTGAAGGCTCTGCAGAGAAGCTATTAAAGTAAGTCTTCCACACAGGAGACAGTTCCAATAATATGGAAGACCCCTGTCTTGTTTCAGTGCCAAAGAAGAACTCAGCCAACAGTCCTCAGTGACTATAGACCTGTTGCCCTGAATCATGAAGGTCCTTTATAGAGTTCAAACAAACAAGCAGCTATTAGTTTGCTTATCACCATGGAGATGGAGTTGTTGATGATGCCATCATACACCTGCTTCAACAAACCCACTGTCAATTAGACAGGACACACAGCCCTGTGTGGATCATGTTCTTTGATTTCTCCAGTGCATTTAATACAATTCAGCCTGACTTACCTTGTGAAAAACTTTAGAAAACTCAACATTCATCTGGATCAAATACAACCTGACAAACAGGCCACAGCTTGTTCGACTGAGGGGTCAATTGTCTAATCAAGTAGTCAGCAGCACTGGAGAACCACAGGGGAGGGTACTCACTCTATTCCTTTTCACTCTATACACCTCTGACTTCCAGTACCAGACACAGATTTGATATCTGCAGAAATACTCAGATGACTCGGGAGTCAATGGGTTAATTGAAAATGGAGAAGAAGCTGAGTACAGGGAGCACGTGGACTACTTTGTTGCAGGTGTGGAAAAAATCATCTGATTCTGAATTTTAATAAAACAAGGGATAGGATTATAGATTTCAGAAGAATCAGGAAAAAGTTGAATCCTGTCAACATCCAGGGAGAAGAAGTGAAGACAGAACTGTGGAGCTTAGATTATACTTCCTATGGCAGCTTAGGCACAGTTACACAGGGATGCACATGATGCTACCTATCCTCTAAAAGTCTGTTGTTGAGAGTTTGATCTCTTCCTCCATCTGCTGGGGTTAACAGCATCAGAGCAAATTACTTTAAAAAGAAAACTTAAGAAGCTAGGAACTCCTCTAGAACCTCTGGAGATTATTTCATAAAGAAGAATTCTTTGTAAAGTGAAGATCATCATGGACACCAGTGCGCATCTTCCTCAGAAGATTTTTAAACAACAGAAAGATCCCTCCACCCTACAACTATCAAAACCTACAAAAACTTGATGAATAAAAAAAAAACAAACATAAAACCCATAAAAACAAACAAACAAACAAACAAATATGAGTTATTGCAACATTTAAAATCCCTTTGGAATGAAAGTATTTTTGAATTCTTATGCAGAGTTAGATTTCCTCAAATCATAAAATACTGCCTTCAGATCTAATGATTCATATTCATCCTAGAACTTTGATATGTATGTATACTAAAGCTATTTTATAACATGTATGGTTTTCCTCCAAATTCATAATTATCCTATAAACTATAAGAGTGGAATCCAAAGTGCAGCTTAAGAACACTTGGGTGGATCAGTGGTTAGTGCGCACGCGCCATGTACAGTTTTTCGCACTTAGTGCTCGATGTGGCTGACCCGGGTTTGAATCCAGCCACGTGACCACATGTCTCACCCCCTCTCACCCCCCCTTTCCTGTCAGTCTACTGTCAAAAAAACATGCACTACTGATGTAAAAAACTCAGAAAAAAGAATAACTATTAGCCCCCTTAGTATAACTTTTATTTTTCCCTTAAAGATTTAGGTCATGTGACATATAATTTGCTATGCTTATTTTCCTTTTCCATTAGTAGAAAATGATATAATGTATTGTCTGTCCCTGTGTGCAAGAAGAGCAAGTCAGCAGAGATTAGTTCCCCAGAGTGGCAGGAATCATTTCTCCTATGCTGACTTACACCCCAGGCTAAGCAAGTAGTAAAATATTGGATGCAATAAACAGTGGCTAAAAAGATGGTTTTAGACACAAAAGCAGAATATTAAAAAATGTAGAAAAAAATGTCAAAATAATACCTGGGACTCTATAAGACGTGTATTTATATGGTTTATTAGTAAAAAAATGATTTACTGGTAAGTAGTCCTCTAAGGGTTGTGATAATATGCATAAGGTAATGAATATTTTGAAGGACTGGTATCTAAATGGCTGTTTTCTGCAGAACTGTTTTGTAAGTGAGCAGATTAACATAAAAGATATATAAATTATATACTCGGATTGGATAGTGGATGAATCTGATTGGTTTAATACAGAGCAGCACATTTTGAAACAAAATGCTAGGAAACTTGTGGTCTGACCCCTCATCTTCATACTTTGGACCTTGTGCTGACACATGGCATTGAATGTGAAGAAATAACAGTATTTCCTCACAACCCTGTCCTCTCAGACCACTTCTTAATAACTTTCCAGATTACATTAACAGAGTCCTTGAATTCAAAATCCTTCTTATCACATATAGAGCCTTAAATGGCCAAGCTCCATCTTATATCAGAGATCTAGTTGTTCCTTATGTTCCTAACAGAGCACTTCGCTCTCAATCTGCAGCTTTAATAGTGTTTCCTATAATTTCTAAAAGAAGAACAGGAGGCAGATATTTCATAATATATATGTGTATGTTATAAGGATCCTCTCCTGTGGAACCAGCTGACAGTTTTAGTCCACACACACTCACACAAACACAGTCTTAGACACCCTGTCTACTTTTAAGGCTAGGCTTAAAACTTTCCTTTTTGATAAAGCTTATAGTTATAGTGGCTCAGGTTATCCTGAGCTATCTCTATAGTTATGCTGCTATAGGCTTAGACTGCTGGAGGACATAGGGACCCAATTCTTCGGTATTTGTTCTTTCATCCTCTAACATTATGCTCTCTCTGCTTTTTCTTATTATAGTAGCTTGATTCTGTCTGTTCCTGTTTGGCTGTGACTCCATCGTGGAGAGAAATATCAGCTGTGCTGCTGCCATCAACACCTTTGTTTCTAGATGTTGGAGATCAGCCTGTTTTTCAGTGCAGTCCTGTTTCTCTGGCTGAGACTAGCTGGATGTGCTCTCTTCCATCCTCTGACATGGGAGCTTACTCTGAGCTCATCTGGCCCACCAGTGGATCTGGTTCACAGTTACCTTTTGTATCTCTGCTTCTGTCTCCTTGAGCCCCAGTCTGCCTTGGGAGATGGTCGCTCACACTGATCATGGTTCTACTGAAGGTTTCTTCCTTTTAAAAAGGGCTTTTTTTCTCTCCACTGTTGCTACATGCATGCTGGGTGTGAGGCATTGCTTTTGTGTCAATGAGTCAGCGCAATTAGCAGGTTTTACTTCGATAGAAAACTTTGAATGATCTTTGAATGAAAACTTATGATCTGGCTGAATTGTCTCTGTAAAGTGCCTTGAGATGTGTTGTGAATTGGTGATTTATAAATAAAGTGAATTGAATAGAACAGGATATTTAGCTGAATACAATACAAGCTTGGTGTGTAATGAAACATACTGTTTGAGCTCAAGGTTTAAACCTTTTTTTTACTTCCAAAAACTAAGAAAGGCGAGAATCAGTAGCACAGCTGCAAATTCTAAAAAAAAAAAAATGCTGATAGGGTTTTGATTTATTATTATGCTGTAATTCCTGCATTGGAGCCTAAAAGCTAGCTGTCCTCTCTGTAATGAGTTTAATGAGCAATAATATCAACAAGCCATTAAATGAGAAGAGGAATACAGTGCCAAAAACACTGTCAAACAGGAAATAGATTGAACTGCTTTTTATAAGGGTCAATCCAAACAACAGAGCACTTGGCTGTGTACAGCAATTAGCACACTTGACAGAAAACTGTAAAGAACGGTGGGGAAGCAGCTCTGGCAAAGGTCTGAATATCAGGAAACATGAAGGGAACAGGACAGAACAAGCGAGCATAGACTGTTAGAAGATCTATGGCTTTCCTTCTAGAGCCTTTTTCTGAATGAAATCAAGTTATCAATTAGTTTGCAGATGCTGCCTCTGTATGAAAAAGGTCAAACAAGAAAATTAAAGGCCTGGACTTACCGTACAGAATACTCTATTTAAGGTCCTGTGTGGTTATTGATCAGCAGGTCTAATTAGAGGAAGGAAAAGCAAAAACGGACAGTGGCCTTTCACACTAACTGCTATCTGTTAAGTTGGAAAAGTCAGTGCTTGGTTACATTTTTACATGTCAAAGATTCAAGCCCCATTCCTTCTTTTTTTGTACAGTTTAGACATTTAAAAGGAAAAAACGCACCCATAGTGAAAGATCAAAAAGAAAATGAATCAAGAAAAATTATATTCCATAGTTTTTTTGCTTTTCAGCAAACATTTTGGGAAACAAAATGTCTAAGAGTCTTTTCTAAAGAGGACTAACCACAAATGGGTTTCACTAGACGCATGATCAAAGAATCAGTTTATTCTACATAAGGATTTTATATGTAAAAAAAAAAAAATAAATAACAAAAGACTATGGGCTAATATTTTTCTCTCCCTCCCTTCATGTATATTGAAATGATCGTCAGCTTATTTAGTGTTTAAGTCATTTACTGGACATACAAATTCTAAATAAGAACCAATGGAGCGCTGTGCTTTTGCCAAAACTGTACAAAGTTATCGTTATTTTGGATTTATATTAATTTAATCAGAATTCTCTATGCAGACCTCAGATGGCATTATTTGAACTTCACCCGTTTCAAATTATGTAAAAAAAAAAAAATTATAATATTAAATCTCCTTTTTAGGCCATATTGAAAAAAATGGTCAACAAAATAACTGCTGCAGCCTCATATTTAATTTAATTTAGATCTTGGATATGAACAAGGCAGAACATAGAAATACTAGAGAAAATATACTTTTATTGTTGCTGGTATGTTTTGAAATATTAATAAAAAATCTTCTGATTTATATACATATTAAAGGATTTTAAAAAGTCCATAATTTAAAACACGCTTTTAGGAAATTCTAAAAAAGATTCTTGTGAAAAAAAATACTCCAACAGACTTTGTTACATATACTATGTATAACAAATGAATCAGAAAATTATATTTGTGTTTTTCTCTTTTATTGAAAGTCTGTAGATGATAAGCAAAACATTCAAAGTATGGTGAAAGTGTTCTAGGAGAAGAGCTACATGGGAAAGTCGGTGAATGCATATATACATTTTATTTCTTAGTTTTCTATTTGTAAAAGATTTGCATTATTATATATAGAATTTTAAGGAAAGTGATGAATGTTAAACCATTAAGAACAAAGACTTTCCTCTGAAAGTTATACGACCAAAAACATAAAAAGGTTAGCTCTGTCAATAATTTTCATATTCTGTGTATTTGGGAGTGAATAAAAAAACAAACAGAAAATTTTAGAGCAACTGTAGCTTTTTCATACAGAAAAAAACTTCACTGACTGTAGCGCTGTAGGGAATAAGACCTCAGTTCCTGTTCTGCTGTATGACCACTGCAGCACAAATACCAACCGAAATGAAGCAACAGAAGATGTGCTTTCAATTATGTGAATTACAGTTTTATGAGTGGAGGTGTTCAAACAGAATCCCAATTTTATCCAGTAGGAGGAAAAACTTTAAAGTGCTTCAGAAAGTCTGGTTTCACAACCCGCCTTCATTCACAACATGACAGATATGAAGAACCAATTCATTAAAATCATGCAGCCAGATTGGTTTGAAGCTAACTCTAAATAAAAAGGTAACTGAAAGCATTGAGCTATTGGCTGCGTAATAATCTGCTACTCCTTAATGAGCATTTAGTGACCGTAGACATTCGCCCGCATTGTGTTGTTGACTCTGCAGTGATTCCTTTGACAGAGCGCAGTGATAGTTGAGAGGAAAAAACTCCATCTTAACTGAAAAACCTACTTTTTTATCTGCTTAAATTTGTATTATATCTAAAAAAAAAGACAAGCCTTATAGAGACTATTTCACATTAAAACAAGGGTTA
This sequence comes from Cyprinodon diabolis, assembly GCA_030533445.1. Lineage (NCBI taxonomy): Eukaryota > Metazoa > Chordata > Actinopteri > Cyprinodontiformes > Cyprinodontidae > Cyprinodon > Cyprinodon diabolis. The sequence continues at coordinate 4,228,166 of CM060074.1, forward strand.
TATGAAAAAAGGAAGCAGAAGAGAACAGATGCATAGGAGCTGGTAGTAAATAGCTGTTAAAGGCCAGGAGCTAAATGTTATTGATATTCTACACTACTGTCAAAGACTTCATGTGAAAAATGATTAATAAATAATATTGAACTAGTTTATAGTGGGAATGTGATAGTTGCTAAAGTGTAAATGAGACCCGTCACTAAGCTGCAAATTGCAGTCAGAATGTCCTATTGAAAATAGAAGACTTCAGACTAAAAACTAAACCAGAAAAGGAAACTAAAAAAGTATGTTAGAACTAAATAAAGAAAAAAAAAAAGTGTTCATGGATTTGTTTACATTCTTTAATGTTATTTAGCTGCAGGCAGAAAACTCTACATTTGTTTAGTGCTGTTATTCTACTGAGGACACTGAAAATCATGAAGGTTGAAACGACAGATGTATTGTGCTCTGCGATGACCCTTTCTCCGTTTGGTACAACAGCAGGAATACATGACCCTAAAGTGCAGAGCTAGATGTTCAAATATCTCAGGAATGAATTATTAGATTAATATTAGATAGAGTCCTGGATCAATGATTTAGCCTGGAGCTTTGATTTTAAAAAGCACTGAAAGACTGATGTTATTGATAAGAATGAGAATGTGCTGCTATTACATGAAAACACAAAGATATGAGACTCCATCAAATATTTTCTTAATTTTTCTTACTGTTTTTATCGATGGTTAATTAGTAAATATGTTGTTATTGATAAATAAAAAACAATTGATAAGTCTGATATCATGACCCTCATATCCAACCTTGGTGTTTCTTTTTTTTTCATAACACTGTGCCTAATGGATCACAGCAATGTTTACAGATTCAAATTCCTGACCTCAGTTAGCATTATCAGTCAGTGGCAAAACGTGTGAGGTGAATTGATAATGCAGCTACACGCTGATCGTCCCCATGTAGAGTCCAAGGTGACACGTACTGTTCTCTCCTTGAACACTTCTGTTAAAAATTAAAGATAATAATTAATCTGCAAACAAGGAAAGTGAGCAAGAGCAACACTATGAAAAATAACAGACAGGGGAAAAAATTTCAGACAAATTAAAACAGAAACTACTATAAAAATCTTCCTTAGGCTATTCATCACAAGATCCTTGTAACAAAGTGAGACCCTGAAAATATCTCCTGTATTTAATGCATGGATGACAATGACTACATGATATATGCCTCCATCTCATCAATATTACAGCACATAGGCTGTTTGTTTGGACAAGCATTGCCAAGGCCATCCTATACCCCAGGCGTTTTTCCAAGTAGACCATCATGTCGACAGAGATTTAGGCAGGGTGGCTGCAGCTGCACGTGATGCTCCAGCATGCTGGCGACCATAAATGGGCCTCTGAAACACACTGACAGCAATCGGGGCAAATGGGGCATCGGCTGAAATACAGCTGAGGCTCACACGCAAACACACACACAGCTATCATCAGCAGAGGAGTAGTATTTTGAGTTTTATGCGTGCATGAAATGAAGTTGGAATAAAAGACAAGCAAAAAAACGAGAACATTCTTCCATCTTTCCTTAAATTATTTGATTTTTAAAGTGATTTTTGTAGGTTTTTTTTGCATAAACTGGAGTAAATGGTCTAACTAGTCTAAAGAAACGGCCATTTGTTGAAAGACTAACCAACTCCAACGAAGTAAAAACTTTATGAAAATATATAAACAATCTCCATTTAGGATTAAGATCTTTGTCTGTAAATATGCCTCAAGTTGCATTCACCTGGTTCAGATTCAATGAAAAATAAATCTTTCATGAAGCATCTTTTGCTACCTGATTGTTCATCTGTTAACTGAAAAAGCAGTCAATATTGAGTAAATGCAAAGTAGTTTTTCTAATGTTTTTGCTATTTAAAATGTGCAATAAAACCATTTTTTTATTTGCTAAAGGATTCTCTTTTTTAGATAATTTAACATTTAAGGAATAATCAATTAATTAATGTATTACTTATTCTGTCCTCTCTTGCTTTATTTCCCAAATATTTAACATAACACAACCTTCTGATGTGTCGTTCCTGATCCTATCTATTTAGTTATTTCTACAGATACTACTATCTATCTCTTCCTTAGTGTCACTGTCTCTAAAGATATAACACCGCTGATCTCGCCATTGTCTTGTACACCTTTCCAGTGAAAAATAGTAAATATTAAGAATTATTTTCCTCAATTAAAATATATAGGGGCCAGATATTAACAGCATTTCGTAAAGATGACATAAAGGAATTTAGTCCTCAAATGAATTTAATCCTAAAAATCTGAATGACGCAGAGTTCAGGCAGTATTGAACACATAAAGAAAATGATGTGCCGAATAACGAAGCCAGGGAAAAAACTAAAACTTGTTAGTATTTACAACAAATTCCTGTTGGTTTATGCAAATGAATACGGGCTAGTTCAATACTTTCTATTACTCCTTCATGCCTAAGAATAGTTTAGAGAAATTTAGGAAATTAAAATGTATATTTTTGGACAAGGAGAGGAAGCTGAAGTACTGATGGAACCTATGCATGGATTCAATAACAAATGAGCTTCATGAAGAAAGAAGTTTTTGCTGCGAACTGAACCCAGAGAATTGTTCCTGAAAGGTTGGTTAGTAATGATCTGACAACGATCCTCGGAGACAGGCACTAGGTAGCCAGAAAGCTACTTCATATTCAAATCAATACTGTCTTCCAGGTGGAGTGGAAGAAATATAAACAACAAACCTCCCATACAGTCTTATAACCTGGAAACTCATGTTCAGTTCAACACCAACCTGTGTCGGGGAAGGAAGGACATTCAGTAGAAACTTCAGGCTGACTAGGCAAAGTCACACTTAATGCCTGCCTACCGATTACCTTTTCAAATCAGTTCATTTTATATAGCTCCAATCAGGAGAGGATTTAGCATTAAGAAATACTAGGCAGTTGCCTAGAGCACCATAAAACTCTGTTTACATGTATAGTTAATACAACTATTCCTTATTTGTGCACATTAATTATGTTTTTGATAAAAATAATTTTGCTAAAATGCCATCAGAATACCTATATTATTGTTTGTGTCTCAGCCCCCCCCCCTTCAGTGTCGACATTGGATCAATACATTTGCTGCACATGTTCAGAAAGGTCCAAACAGACAGCAGCAAACCATTTAAAAACAATTCAATTAAATTCAGTTTATTTTTATAGTGCCAATTCACACACGTCATCAAAAGGCACTTTACAGTTCAACCAGATCGTCCAGTCAAATTGATTCAATGTTGATTGCATCGACTCATTGACTCGAATACAATCCCTCACACTAAGCATGCTTGTAGCGACAGTGGAGAGGAAAAACTCCCGTTTAACAGGAAGAAACTTCCAGCAGAACCAGACTCAGTGTGAGCCAGAGATGGGAAATGTGGAGTCAACAATTTATCTCCAAGTCATGTATTTAATCTATCCAGCCAATTAACCAGGTGAGTCCAATCTGCACAGGTTGATTCACGGTGAAGATTGGACTTCAGTGGCTGGGTAGAACAAATACATGACATGGAGATGACTTGTTGACTCCATATTTCCCATCTCTGGTGTGAGCGGCCATCTGCTGAGGCCGACTGGGGTTCAAGGAGACAGAAGCAGAGATACAAAAAGCAGCTATAAAAGGCGGCCCCGTCCAGGAAACACGTAGCCAGGCAGATGAGCTCCGAGCCAGCTCCCAAGTCAGAGGATGAAGAGAGCACATCCAGTTAGTCACAGTCAGAGAAACAGGACTATATTTCTCTCCAGGATGGAGTCACAGCCAAACAGGAACAGACCAGATGAAGCTACTATGACGTAGCTTTGCAAACAAACAAACGCTACGAAGAGCAGTGTTGCCAACTTAGCACTTTCGTCGCTACATTTAGCGGCTTTTCAGACCCCTCTAGCACTTCAAAAAAGTGCCTAGTGCCAAATGTAGCAACTTTTTTCTGCTAGTGGAGACTTTGGCAACAACATCTAAAAGCAGCGAACTCTGCTCTCCAGAGCAAGAAGATTGGTAACCCCACCTCCTGCTCTCCTCTATCTTGTCTGCTGTCATGATTCATGCAGCTATTATTTCATCCAAATAAACAATGGAGAACAGATAAGCAGATCATGGCTTGTCTACAGGGAAAAGAAGGACTGGGTTATTTACTTTTGCCTTTTTGGAAACACAGGAAGGAGCAATCAGCTAAGTGAGCTTAGTGCTTGGAAAAAAATCTTTCATTCCTTTAGAGACAGCATGAAAAGTCAGCTGAGTACAAAACATAGATAGGAAAACAAGAAGAAAAGGGACAAGAAGAGAGGGACAAAACCTAGAACAGATAATGGATGTCTATTCTATTAACATTTCTCTATCTGTATAATGGGCTTGTTTTATGTGTTGTCTTCTCAGTTCAGAGTACGTGGATCTGTGCGGCTGCCTGTCTTTGCCCAGGGCCCCAAGTTTCCTAAATCCGCCCCTGGCCTCAATTCACAACCCCTTATCCCAATGCCCTTTACTGAGAAAATTCAGCCATATCATACATTTTTTTGTGAAAGGAAATATAGCTTGTTGCATTTAGTCAATTGTCAGGAATTGCTCCTCCTTGGTGAGCATGTGGAGGAACATATATTTGCCTACTTCGTGTCACTGATTCACTGATTCTACAGCAATCCCTCACAGAAAGCATGCATGCAGTGACAATACAAAGGAAAAACTCCCTTTCATATTTATTTTGTTGGTCAGTTTTTATGTATTAAGACTGCTGCAAGTTGTGATCACAAATTATTGACTAAAGGAGGATTGATACAAATAAAGATTATAATTCAAGATGCAGCAAGATACAGCTAAATTGTCTGGGTGCTGGAGTAGGTTGGTGATTTTTGACAAAAATCAAATTTGTAACTTTTTTCAGGACAAAATTGTAATTGAAGTTTTATTTCAATATTTCCTTTAAAAGTATAGAAAGATTTGGCTCCCGGGCTTAATTATTTTCATGGGCTTAAATGGTAATTTTTTTCCAAAGTCCACTGCTGTATAAAAAAGGAGTCACCTCTAGCTCAAGTACATGGATCTTTGCACAAGCTGCAACTCCCTTTCCCTCCTGTGTGGCAACAAACCCACTTAAAGCATATTACAGTCGCCTAGAGTCATGAAATCTACATAGATCATGACCAAAAGAATGAGATCCAGGACACAAGCCGCTAAACGTAGCTTCCTCTTACACTGTATGGCCGGATGCTCTGATGCAATCTAACTGCTCACACTCAATCTTTTTTATTTCTATTCTTTGTTGTGAATCATAATTATTTAACAGGCGTGTTCCACAGCTTGAATTTTATTTCCCTTTAAATAAAGAACACTTCCCAAAATGGATGAATGAAATCAAAGCTAGTTTTGACAGGAATGTATAGCATTGGTGATTTTTATTATTAAAGTTAAGTGAGACTTTTTAAAAAGCGATTAATTGGATATTTAAGCCATATTACCTGATCAAAACAGCCTTAGGTTATAATCAAATAATTTTAACCTTGATTAACACTGACTGTAAAGTATTTAGATGGAAAATCATAAATCCCCATTCAGCAAATGTAGCCTATATAAATGTAAAAACATAAACAAAAGTAAACAAATCACTCTCAGGTTATATTTGGTCCATTTCTGTCTACGTTAGTAAGTTGGTCTTTTCTGTACTATTCATTTTTTTTGCTGGTGACTTCAGGACAGAAGGACAAATTTTCCCATATATTCAGTTTAAACGTCTCTGTATGTCAGCAAAATCAGTCCTTTAAAAGGCTGAAGTCTGATTAACTGTTTTGGGGTCTCTCTATATAGGACAGATACAGTAAAGAGGACGGGGTCTGTTTATTGGCTGAATGTCTTGGAAATCAAGACAAACTCTTTGGCTTTGTCAAAAAAACAGGAAAACAAAAAAAAACTATTCTCTTTGGTCCAATCAGTATGTGGCAGCTTGAAGTAGGCGGGATGTTTTTGACAACACAATCTTTTTACATTGAGTGTTGGAGAGGTGTAGCCTCGTGAGACCATCCTGATCTCGCGAGCTTTCAAGGTTTCACTCGCAGATCAGTCTGTAGACTCTCCGTTAAAGAAAATTTGGAGCCGTTCACCAAACGAACGTCCAATCAGCGTTGGCTTTGAGGCGGGTTGAGGCGTGACGCAACGAGAAGCGCGACAGTTCAGTCTAAAGAACATGGCGGTTTCAGCCGATGAAACTAGCGTTAGCGTGGCTATCGAGCAAGTTTTATCGGAATTACAGAGTATTTCTTCACTGAAAGAAGAGCAAAACACTGCTCTGGAGGCTTTTCTCAGAGGAAAAGATGTTTTTGTTCTCCCATCTGGTTTCGGCAAGAGTAGCCTGACTTGTGGTTGTGTTTTCGTCGTCGCTCTGTAAGTACGTCATATGCTTCGTTGATCTGATTGGTTTATTTGGCCCGTCTATCACCAACATAGGCCAATCAGCTAACCAGTATTTTCGCCCCTTCCCAAAATTACTTCAACAGAAGGTTTCCAGATGGATATGCGGAGCAAATCCATCTGGCAAAGTCAGGTTAGGAGAGGTTGGGGGTCAGTCGTACCACACTGACAGTGATCAAGTTGAGCCGTTGGGAAAACTGGTAAGAAAAGGTCAGGGTCAAAGTATTCCTACAGATCTTCTTTTGGAAAAAAGGTCTCCTTTGCTCCTACTACTGTCACCTCCCTACTGCATTTAGAATAACACACCTACTGCCTCTCATAGCCTTCAAGAGTCAGGTGGATATATAATAGACTTATAATAAACACGTTTTAATGACAGAAAGAAAAAAGCCAAATGGCAGCCACTACAATAAAAGGGCAACAGACTTTTCAGAAGCTGAAGCTTTAGTCTACATTCTTATAGGTCACTTGCCAATATGAAAAAGTAATGAATCACCAGTTTTCATCATCAGAATTCACAATCTGTAAGATTTAAATTTCAGGTATCATTGCAAAATTCTTAGTGACAATGTGTTTTTCAGGTCCACAGGTTAGACTTGAAATAAAAAGCTCAATTTGATCACTTTCAAAAGTAATTTGATTGGGTAGGCTAAGAAAAATGACAGCAACATGTGCTTCAATCTTAAAGGCACAAATTGATAGGATGGGAGTATCTGTATGTGTGTGTTCTAAACGCTGAGGTGTATGAAAGGAGTCAGAAAATGTTTGTGCAGAGCTTTCTTCTCTAAAAAAACATAATTTGGTCAATTTAAATACTGGAAGGCAGATCTTTTAGTCATCAGGCTCCTCTCCTGTGGAACCAACTACCAGTTTTGGTACGTGAGGCATGTCTACTTTTAAGGTTTATTCTCCCATTCTGCCCATTCATAATTTTTTCTGCTCTCTCTGTTTTTTCTCATCATAGTAGCTTCATCTGATCTGTTCCTGTCTCACTGTGACATCATCCTGTAGAGAAATATCAGCTGTGCTTATGCCATCAACACCTTTGTTTATATATATTGGAGCCTTTTTGTCAGAGTAGTGTTGTTTCTCTTACTGTGACTAACTATATGAGCTCTTTTTCATCTTCTCAAAAGAGAATTGGCTTGGAGTCTGCCTAGCTGTGCCTTTTCTGGATGGGGTCACCTGTGGAGCTGGTTGAATGTTCCCTTGTTTATATCTGCTTCTATGTCTGCTTCTGTCTCCTTGAACCCCAGTCAGCCTCAGCGGATGGTCACACACACTGAGCCTGGTTCTGCTGGAGGTGTCTTCCTGTTAAAAATGAGTTTTTCCTCTCCACTCTCAGTAGATGCATGATGGGTGTGAGGGATTGCTGAATAGTCAATGACAAAATGTAAGTGAAAATTATCGCCATGATCTCCTTCAGGACAAGCATATCAAGTACCAAGTCAATGACTGGATGCAATCAACTGGTTTTCCAGTTTGACAGTATTTCCTTTGTAAGGAGCCCTGCGATGCTGTGTGTTGTGAATTGGCGCTATTGACAAAAACTGAAATGAATTGAATTAAATACACAAACTGCTCCATAGCAAGACTACTTAATCTGAGACAAAATAAACAGGTTACTTCATCCACTTTAAATTAATCAAAACAAAATGCAATGACGATGCAAGGCTTGAATTAAAACTAAAGAATCATTTACAATCACTACTTTGACTGAATCACTGACAGTTGCTGTATTAATCTGAGACATGTTGATATTGTTATGGTGGTAAGATGCATGGCTGGATGTCTCATCTGAGTGCTTCACATAAAAACCAGATGAGGGGCGCAATTTAATTATTACATGCAGTCTCCAAATAATGTTTACATTATTTAACAGAGGCACAGACCAGTATCAGGTATTGCAGGCTAACAAAGAACCCAAACGATTCCACATTCCAAAGGGGCGACCTGTTCTTCCAGTTCAATTTGCATCTTTTCTAAGCAAAAACAAGGCATTGTTTTCGCGCCACTATATAAAGCTTAAAACTCAATGCTAATTCTGATATTTTGAATTAAAAAACCCTCCTGGATGGGAAGTGAAATTGCTTTAAACTAAATTCAATCCAATTCAGTTTATTTCTATAGCGCCAATTCACAACACATGTCATCTCAAGGCACTTTACAGTTCAACCAGATCATCCAGTCAGATTGATTCAAAGTTTTCTATCTTAGGAGAATCAGTTGATTGCATCGACTTATTGACTCAAAGGCAATCGCTCACACTAAGCATGCTTGTAGCGACAGTGGAGAGGAAAAACTCCCTTTTAACAGGAAGAAACCTCCAGCAGAACCAGGCTCAGTGTGAGCGGCCATCTGCTGAGGCCGACTGGGGTTCAAAGAGAAGCAGAGATACAAAAAGCAGCTGTAAAAGGCGGCCCCATCCAGGAAACACAGCCAGGCAGATGAGCTCCGAGCCAGCTCCCATGTCAGAGGATGAAGAGAGCACATCCAGCTAGTCACAGTCAGAGAAACAGGACCACACTGGAAAACAGCCCGATCTCCAACATCTATAAACAAAGGTGTGTATGGAAGCAGCACAGCTGATATTTCTCTCCAGGATGGAGTCACAGCCAAACAGGAACAGACCAGATGAAGCTACTATGAGAAAAAGCAGAGAGAGCAGAACGTTAGAGGTTGAACTAACAGATTCTGCAGAGTGGGAGAATAGAGAGAGAATGAAGCAGAATGATGAAATGGGGGTCCCTATGTCCTCCAGCAGTCTAAGCCTATAGCAGCATAACTATAGAGATAGCTCAGGATAACCTGAGCCACTCTAACTATAAGCTTTATCAAAAAGGAAAGTTTTAAGCCTAGCCTTAAAAGTAGACAGGGTGTCTGCCTCACGGACTAAAACTGGTAGTTGGTTCCACAGGAGAGGAGCCTGATAACTAAAAGGTCTGCCTCCCATTCTACTTTTAGAAATTCTAGGAACCACTAGTAAACCTGCAGATTGAGAGCAAAGTGCTCTGTTAGGAACATAAGGAACAATCAGATCTCTGATATCAGATGGAGCTTGGCCATTTAAGGCTTTATATGTGAGAAGGAGGATTTTAAATTCTATTCTGGATTTAACAGGAAGGCAATGAAGAGAAGCCAGGATAGGAGAGATGTCATCTCTCTTTTTCATTTTCATCAGAACTCTGGCTGCAGCATTTTGGATCAGCTGGAGGCTTTTAGACATTGAAAGTAATAAAGATAAGCTGCTAAGCAAGAACAAAGCCGATAAGCATTGAACTGGATTTACAGATAGGGAACTAACTTGTTTACTGATAATACGTAGGGGCAACCTTTGCTCCTTGTACATAGAGGAAGTATGAGTGGCACTGGTGACTTGCTGGGTAGTAACAAGCTGAGCAATAGGTCACACTCTCACTTGTGCTCTTCCACAATCAGAATGGATGTGAGGAGGAGGCTCAGGCCAGGGCAGGTCATCGTCTGTCTGCCCTCATCTGTCTTAAGACATGGTGACATGTGGTCTGATTTCTAAGCAAGAGCAGGATGCAGGGCGAGAGGAAGTCAGATGATTCACCCAAGAGCGACAGAACACAGCAGGCTGCCTGGGGTGGGGGGTGTTTGTTTAGGTTTTGATCTGTAAACCCAAATATCACTTTGGGTTTGGATGAGACAACGAGTCTTTCCTTTATCTGTGTTGCTGTTTACCAGCTATTTTAATCACCAAATGTGATGTTAGAAAACATCTGGATCCACTTTCACACCGTTTCTCCCTCCACTGCAAAAAAAGCTTCCTTTGCTATTTAAGTTTTTACACATTTAACGGGTACCTGGAAACTTTGAGTTCTTTAAAGAATATATATCAGCAATATTTATTGTTGATTTTACTTATGTCTTAATGTTAATGGCTATTTTGATTTTGTTTTTTTTAGCTTAGAAATGTGCTATATATATATAACATTTATTTATCCTTACAGATTTACTGTAAGGGTAAATTTACTGTAATGTTTGAATAATAATACAAATAAAAAAAAACTGCAATCAAGCGTTTGCACAGTACTTTTACATTGCTATGAATGAGTTTTGTCCTCCTAATCTTCTTAGCAATGTTAATTCAGCCACACTGAATGTTTTTTTGACAATAAACTTTAAGGTCATGCCATGGTATGTTGATAAGATACAAGTCTGGGCTTTGACTCAGGATATCCACAATTCATAATCTAACAACTTTACCACATTGGCCAGCTTGATTTGGAAAGCTTCTACTTCCTTGATGAATAAACATAACTGAAAACAGATGGTTTGTTTTTTTTGTATTTCTAAGGTTTTCTACTCTATTTCTTCCCTCTCTGGTTCATTCTTGTCTGCTTTGAAACTTTGATTTTGCTTTTTATTCTTATTATTTATTTTTAGGTGCTTTGGTTTTGTCTCATCTATTTATTTTTGTCAGTGTAATTCCCCAATATTTCCATTGTGGGACAATGAAGCTATTCTATTCTATTCTATATTTTTTGCTCTACATACCTTTATAATAGATAACGGATAACATGAGGCTGAATATTTTCTTTTTTCATAAGCAGGATGATTAAACTTTTTCAACCTAACACTTTTAAAATATTTTACTTATCTTACTCTTAAAGTCATAAAAGAACACTGATGGACGTTTGTGTGATTTCAAACCTTTTGATAAAGTTTGAAATGGTGGCTCCCAATGGTTGCCAACAATTTAGTTGTGTGCAAGAGGTTTACTACAAAAGATTTATTTCGAATCCTCAACTGAAAGAAGCAAATCTGCTGAATTTGCAGGTTTGTTTTTTAAGCAGAAGCTTGTTTAGGTGAAAACTCCGTACTTCCTGTTCTTTGCTATATGCTGTTAACTCTGATTTGACCACTAGGATGGGTGTCTGTAGAAGCACTTTTCATGAGTTTGCACATTTTACAAACATCAATAGAACAATATGACTGCTGAAAGAAACATATAAAAATAATAAAGATAAAAAGATATATATACAAATACCAATGTGTTGACAGAAGTTCTACTGGGAACAGCATGTCCTTGTGTTAGTCGAGAGTTAACTTAGATCTTCTTTATCCAAAGTAATTACTGGCTTCAAAGCAGACAATCATATTTTTATTGAGCAATGAACCCATTTTCATTGCATTGATAAGGTTTTTTGGTGAGTACAAAGTTTCTTTACAAAGGTATATTTCATTGTGTCATTTGGAAACAATGAGGGACTATTAGCTGTGACAGACTGGCAACCTCTCCAGGGTTTACCCCGCCTCTCATCATAGACTGCACCAGCCCCACCGCCATCCTGATGGAATAAGTAGGGGAGGATGGATGGATGGATAGACTATTAGCAGAAAAACAGACTAAAGGACTGTTTTTCAGTGTAGTCCTGTTTCTCTGACTGTCACTGGCTGGATGTGCTTTCTTCATCCTCTGACATGGGAGCTGGCTCGGAGCTCGTCTGCCTGTCTGTGTGTTTCCTGGACCGGGCCGCCTTTTACAGCTGCCTTTTGTATCTCTGCTTCTGTCTCCTTGAACCCCAGTCGGCCTCAGCAGATGGCCGTTCACGCTGAGCCTGGTTCTGCTGGAGGTTTCTTCCTGTTTAAGGGAGTTTTCCTCTCCAATGTTGCTACAAGCATGCTTGTCAATGAGTAAATTCAATCAACTGGTTTTCCTTAGATAGAAAATGTTGAATCAGTTTGACTGTATGATCTGGTGAACTGTAAAGTGCTTTGAGATGACATGTGTTGTCAGTTGGAGCTATAGAAATAAACTGAATTGAATTGAATAGGTATATAGAAAGACAAAAAAACCAAACATCAAATATGTCATACCATATATAATAAACATTAACAGACTGAACAACCACCATCAAGCTTTAAAAAAATTATGTCATAAAAGGTGAGTAATGTTTCTTTTTTTTATATAGCATTTTCATGTTGGGAAAACTTATTCAGTTCTATAATTTTTTTTTTTAAACTTTTCTATTAAAGGTAATCAATGTTTTATTTCTACAGTATGCTGACTGTATTCTTTCTAAATCATGTTATATATTCTTTTATAAGAGTCTTGTATGACAGAAGTAATAAAAAAGAAAGTTAAATTAAGCAAATAAAGTATCTACATTATATGAAAAGCAAACAAGCATTATGCTAAGACAAAGATAAAGACTGATGATGTTTCTTTTTTTTGCTGTTTGAACTTGACCCATACCTAGATTTAATTAATAAAGACTAAACACACCGAAATAAAATTAAGATTAATTGCCCTAGAGCAAAAGAAAAAAAAAAGAATATTAAAATCCAGGAGGAGTACCCTGATTTGACTTCTTTACACCTGGCATTGCAAAACTCATGATCTATTAAGCAGTTCAAACCAGAAGACAAGACAAAGGCAGACAGCCTGGCTGGGTGAACAAATCAGAGGGGAATATTTTTAGCATCACGTTCACCAAAGCAGGGAGAAACGGGCTGTTTGATGCTCTTTGCACAGTGTGCATGGATGCTGAGCCACGGATGATGACATGAAGACCTGTGAGAATCGAGTTATAAACATTACATGAGAGCTGCCAGTTCGATTTAGAGCATCTAATGTTTTCATGCGCTCACATTTCATCAAAGTGCAAGTTGGAAATATATTTTCCTGCAGCGTCGCTTTTATATAGAAACTATACTGCAATATATTTTCCACTTTGAATAAATGAATTGTGACGGGATTTTATTTTTTCTGCGTGTAATGAAGGTCACGGCCAGTGCAAATCTAAATAAAACAAAGCAGATAATCCAAGTGGCCCAGAGCTCACCGTAGGACGCCGATGGCATTTCAATGGGAACAGCTGATGCACACAATAGCCTACTAGCAGCTTATGTGAAGGTGACAGGTTGATCACCAGAGTTTACATTTCGGTACACACCTATACCTCATGTCAGCGGATGTGATGCCCAAATAAGTTGTTCTCCTTCTTTTTAAGCTTTTGTTTCGACAGATGCCACTATTACAGCGGATAACAGCCCTAATAATAGTCCATTCTCCCGTGTGTCTGTGATTTAATGTAGCAACAGTTTGATGTGTGGCTGAGAGCAGCTTGTCCTACCTGTGGAGCAGAACAGGTGACCGTGGAGACGTGCGCGAAAGACGGCCGCTCAACAATGAAGTGCGCTTCGCAGGAAGAAAAACAAAGCAATCCGAAGTTGGAATTAGCCTCCTGCAACCATCTTCAGCCTGACAGACAGAGGAGGGGAGTGGGGGTGAAAAAGTCGGCTGTGTCAGCGAGTCCGTCCAATATGGCACATTACAGCGACTCAAAGCCCTGTCTGACGGGTCTGCGCAGGGCGCGAGAGACGGCGGATAATTTCTGACGGACGCTGGAGCGCTCCCCCGCGCGCTCCCCCGCGCGCTTAGCAACAGAGAAAAGCGTCAAGATGTGCACACTTAATGCGCGGGCACGAGAGGGAGGAGTCTTAGAAATAAAAGCAGGAGAGAGGAGGGAGGAGGGAACTGCTGGAAATGTTCTTCTGATGGACCACAGGTGGTTCTCTACGGAAGAGGATTAGGGCCACTGAAAAAAAAAAAAAAATGTTAACCGATTTTTAAATTTCATATCAGTTTAGTATGGGGAAAAAAGTCAGAATTCTGACTTTAATCTAAAAATTCTGACTTTTTTTCTCTGAATTCTGACTATAAAAAAAGTCAGAATTTTCAAAATTAAAGTCAGAATTTTGAGATTAAAGTCAGAATTCTGAGATTAAATTGAGAATTCTGAGATTAAAGTCAGAGTTCTGAGATTAAAGTCAGAGTTCTGAGATTAAAGTCAGAATTCTGAGATTAAAGTCAGAGTTCTGAGATTAAAGTCAGAGTTCTGAGATTAAAGTCAAAATCCTGAAATTAAAGTCAGAGTTCTGAGATTAAAGTCAGAGTTCTGAGATTAAAGTCAAAATCCTGAGATTAAAGTCAGAGTTCTGAGATTAAAGTCAGAGTTCTGAGATTAAAGTCAAAATCCTGAGATTAAAGTCAGAGTTCTGAGATTAAAGTCAGAATTCTGAGATTAAAGTCAAAATCCTGAGATTAAAGTCAGAGTTCTGAGATTAAAGTCAGAATTCTGAGATTAAAGTCAGAGTTCTGAGATTAAAGTCAGAATTCTGAGAAAAAGTCAGAATTCTGACTTTATTCCCATACTAAACTGAAATAAAATTTAAAAATCAGTTAATTTTTTTCCTCTTCCGTAGGTTCTCACTTAATCAGAATAGGATTAAAAAGTTAATTTGACAGTCATTTTGATCAAAAGGGGAAACTAGTTCTTCTCAATCACACACATCCGATCACGTTTCTCTATCCTTGTGGGTACTCTCCATCCACGTCGTTTCTAACCCATTTTACAGCCTAACTCTCAGAGGCATAGCCAGAATTTTTAATAAGGGTGGCCAGGCAATAACCAATTTACACTGAGGGGTTAGAAAAAAAAAGGTTGATTTTTATAGCAGACTGGACAATTTCCCATTCTTTGGAACCCTCCAAACTCAAAAATCACAATAATGTCGTTCTCAGATAGTGCTTAGCGCCCCAAAGGCGCTCAAGTTATAACCATCTAGATAGCGAAAAAAAGTGATTGTTAGACTGAGTATGCTATGACTTGTAAAATAATAGACATACAAAGCTGGCAATAATACCATTTAAAAGCTAATAGAATTATCTACTAGTCCATGTAAAATTATATACAATTTGTTTTATTTGCATATATTTGTAGATGACATATTTTTATAAAATTCCCATAAAACAGAACATTTAATTTTTCTTGATTAAAAATTGGTATTAATCAAAAAATGAATGACAGAAATTCAACTCTGAATAAAATAAAGTTATTTTCTTGTTTATACTTTATACAAAGACATTGATATTTTCTTTACTCATGTTGCATCTATTAAATTACGTAAAAAGGCTAATTTTGGGAGTAGGACACAAGTTTTTATTATAGATTTTGACGCAATAGCCATGCAATAGCAATAGCCATGCAATAGCAATAGCCATGCAAAGATGGCAGGAACACCAGAAGAAAGGTACAGGTGCAATTTCATATTTTCAAAAGAGGTCTACTGTGAGCTGGCCCAAAGCAGATAGGCGCCAGAACCTCAGGGTCAATCTACACTGTTCCAAAAGGAAAAATTAACAACCACTACATCCATATTTTCTTAATAAAGACTAACTATACTTTCCTACAGGCTTTGCTAACAAATAGATGCTTATATTTAAACATCCATGGTGTCTAAATTGAAGGTATAATGGACAAAATTCTTTCAGGTTTGAGTTCTGGAGTGAACATCTTATTCATTGTTATTACTTATCTACTTTTATCAAATTATCGTTCTATATACAATTAATATTTACATACTAATACCTACATTATATGGATTACGTAATAAGTTCTTATTAAAGCTACAGTGTGTGATTTTCAGCGACATCTAGCGTCCAGACTGCAGACCGCAGCAACATGAACATCTCCCCCCCACCGCTTCTCCCCCCCCACAGTACGGCGAGCGTTACGGGACAAAATGTCTTCCACGACGTCCGCATCACCTACCTTCTCAAGTGATGTGGTTTGTTTACATAGATAATTTTACAGATAGTATTTCATTAGTCTGTGTGTTCAGTACCGTCTCAGTTCATCTCTCTCAACTTGCCGTAGTTACTTTCGAGCGTAATGGGCGATCTCGCAATCGCTAGTTTGTTGACTCTGTGCTGCCGTAGCGCAAAGATGTCTGCCTCCATGGCTGCGAGACCCGCTCCTATGTAATTATAAATAACAAATTCTAAGGCAATGCAAATATTAAGGTTAAGAGGCTGAGCTCGTAGATGATGATAAATAACATAGTTATGTATAATATATTACATTTAAGACTGTATATCCCTGTAATTATTACACACTGTAGCTTTAAAGAAGTTATTTACCAAAGACTTCTAGATGACTATATCTATATTTCTATGTTGGAGATTGGCCTGTTTTTCAGTGTAGTCCTGTTTCTCTGACTGTGACTGTCTGGATGTGCTCTCTTCATCCTCTGACATGGCAGCTGGCTCGGAGCTCATCTGCCTGGCTGAGTGTTTCCTGGACGGGGCCGCCTTTTACAGTTGCCTTTTCTATGTCTGCTTCTGTCTCCTTGAACCCCAGTCGGCCTCAGCAGATGGCAGCTCACACTGAGGCTGGTTCTGATTAGACTTCTATGTTAAAAGGGAGTTTTTCCTTTCCACTGTCGCCACAAGCATGCTTAGTGTGAGGGATTGCAATGATGAGATGAGTCGATGCAATCAGCTGGTTTTCCTTAGATAGAAAACTTTGAATCAATCTGACTGGATGATCTGGTGAACTGTAAAGTACCTTGAGATGATGTGTTGTGAATTGGCGCTATATGAATAAACTGAATTGAAATGAATTTATCTTTGAAGTTAGTAGGTATGTTGATGTGTATAATAAACCACAGTGTTTTTGTTGTCAAGTAACTCTTAACATATGAAAATATTAAATGTTAAATAAGTTAGAACATTCCACTTGAGAGTATTACTGCTGCCACTGTCTGTATTAGATGAGAAAAATGGTGTGGGTGGCCATAGGGGGGGCCAATGATTGGCTAAGGGTGGCCATGGCCACCTCTGCCCCCCCCTCTACCTCTGCCCCTGCTTACTGTGACCCTAAACCTAACCATTATGGGTTCCTACCTAAAGCCTAACCACAACCTAAGCTCAATTCATACCTTCAAACTTAACACCTAAGCATAAAACAGTATTTGTACCCATGGGGACCAGGTATTGATCTTTACTTTATTACTAAAGGGAAATTAGATTTTACAGTAACTCATTTTTTATGAGTTATAGATGTTATAGATGTAGGCAGTAAGGATCTTCTCGCAGTCTATTTTGCACAGGATCTGGAGAATTCTCTGATGAAAGAAACTGTCATTGTTTTACAAACTTGTGAAGCGGATGCTCACTGTTGTCCAGTATGATAACAATATAATATTACTAATCCAAAAGCATAATGGTAATAATATGAACCATAGCTTTATCTTCTCAGATGACATCACTGTATGTTCAAGGAGTAAACGTTTTTGAAAATCTTTTTTAAAAAATTGAATATTAAAGAATAACAATCACTTGTAAACTAGAATAACAGGTAAAATTACAGGGCAGGAAGAACAAGTACAAAGCAGAAGCTAGGTAAATATCCTATTGTTTCTCAGTGAGTTAAAAACTATAAATCCCAACATTTAAATCATTATTATGACCAAGCAGTCTCATTAGGATGAAGTGCTATCTCATTATTAAGACTTAAAATATCATAATTATGGAACATATGGAGATTGTATCGTATTTGGGTTTTTTTTTTGTTTTGCTTATGTATTAAAGTAGAATGGGCTTTAATTTTAAACCTAGACTGGAGTTATAGTAATAAAATATCTTTTTCTATCCAAGTGGCCTTGTGCCAGCCTCAAGTCTCAAAGACCAAGGCCAAGTGAACTCTTGGAAAGCATACTACCCCTGGACTGTTGAGCAAATTTGATGATATGTTATTGTTTCTGTGCTGTGTTTACAGTAGTGAATCAGTTGTTTTTCTTAATGCAATGTTTGATTCAATTTCAATTCAATTCAGTTTATTTCTATAGAGCCTATTCACAACACATGTCATCTCAAGGTACTTTACAGTTCACCAGATCATACAGTCAAATTGATTCAAAGTTTTCTATCTAAGGGAAACCAGTTGATTGAATTTACTGATTGACAAGCATGCTTGTAGCAACATTGGAGAGGAAAACTCCCTTGAACAGGAAGAAACCTCCAGCAGAACCATGCTCAGTGTGAGTGGCCATCTGCTGAGGCCGACTGGGGTTCAAGGAGACAGAAGCAGAGATACAAAAGGCAGCTGTAAAAGGCGGCCCGGTCCAGGAAACACACAGCCAGGCAGACGAGCTCAGAGCCAGCTCCCATGTCAGAGGATGAAGAAAGCACATCCAGCCAGTGACAGTCAGAGAAACAGGACTACACTGAAAAACAGTCCTTTAGTCTGTTTTTCTGCTAATAGTCTCTCCATCCATCCATCCATCCATCCATCCATCCATCCTCCCCTACTTATTCCATCAGGATGGCGGTGGGGCTGGTGCAGTCTATGATGAGAGGCGGGGTAAACCCTGGAGAGGTTGCCAGTCTGTCACAGCTAATAGTCCCTCATTGTTGCCAAATGACACAATGAAATATACCTTTGTAAAGAAACTTTGTACTCACCAAAAAACCTTATCAATACAATGAAAATGGGTTCATTGCTCAATAAAAATATGATTGTCTGCTTTGAAGCCAGTAATTACTTCCTCACACTAAGCATACTTGTAGCGACAGTGGAGAGGAAAAACTCCCTTTTAACAGGAAGAAACCTCCAGCAGAACCAGGCTCAGTGTGAGCAGCCATCTGCTGAGGCCGACTGGGGTTCAAGGAGACAGAAGCAGAGATACAAAAAGCAGCTATAAAAGGCAGCCCCATCCAGGAAACACACAGCCAGGCAGACGAGCTCTGAGCCAGCTCCCATGCCAGAGGATGAACAGAGTACATCCAGCCAGTCAGGGTCAGAGAAACAGGACTACACTGGAAAATAGGCCAATCTCCAACATCTATAAACAAGATTGTTGATGGCAGCAGCACAGCTGATATTTCTCCCTAGGATGGAGTCACAGCCAAACAGGAACAGGAACCAGGTGAAGCTACTATCAGAAAAAGCAGAGAGAGCAGACAAAAAGTAGACAGAGTGTCTGCCTCACGGACTAAAACTGGTAGTTGGTTCCACAGGAGAGGAGCCTGATAACTAAAAGATCTGCCTCCCATTCTACTTTTAGAAATTCTAGGAACCACTAGTATACCTGTAGATTGAGAGCGAATTGCTCTGTTAGGAACATAAGAAACAATCAGATCTCTGATATCAGATGAAGCTTGGCCATTTAAAGCTACAGTGTGTAATTTTCAGCGACATCTAACGTCCAGACTGCAGACCACAGCAACATGAACATCTCCCCCCACCGCTTCCCCCCCCAACAGTACGGCGAGCGTTACGGGACAAAATGTCTTCCACGACGTCCGCATCACCTACCTTCTCAAGTGATGAGGTTTGTTTACATAGATAATTTTACAGATAGTATTTCATTAGTCTGTGTGTTCAGTACCGTCTCAGTTCATCTCTCTCAACTTGCCGTAGTTACTTTCGAGCGTAATGGGCGATCTCGCAATCGCTAGTTTGTTGGCTCTGCGCTGCCGTAGCGCAAAGATTTCTGCCTCCATGGCTGCGAGACCCGCTCCTATGTAATTATAAATAACGAATCCTAAGGCAACACAAATATTAAGGTTAAGAGGCTGAGCTCGTAGATGATGATAAATAACATAGTTATGTATAATATATTACATTTCTGACTGTATATCCCTGTAATTATTACACACTGTAGCTTTAAGGCTTTATATGTGAGAAGGAGGATTTGAAATTCTAGTTTGATGGTGCTCAGTTTTGTAGCACTCATTGTAATAAACAGACAATCAAATCAGACCTTCTAGAACTCTTGGTAGAGATACATAAATACAGGAAGAATTTCAATATACAAGCAGTGCAATTGCACATGCTCAGTCCACCGTTTGACCGTTTTTATTTGTTATTTATTTTTTTCAACAGGGGAGTCAGGTTGTAAACTTCCAAAAATCTCGTTTCTAGCAGAGGTGACAATTATGAGGAGCTCATTCTGTTCATCAGAGACACAGCAGGGGGAATAAACTTCCTCTGTCAGCTAGTTTTGTGTCTTTTTTACTGTAGATTTCAGAAGACAAGGGAACAAGTTGAATCCTATTAAAATGTGGGAGAAGAAGTGAAGGTGGTGGAATAGTATAAATACCTTGATATTCTCCTGCACAACAAATTCAACAGGATATGCAACTGTGGAGCCACCTACACAAAGGCACAAAGCAAACTGTACTTCTTAAGGAAGCTTATGTCTGTCAAGGATTGCTGAAAGATGCTGCATATACAGGTGCTGGTCATAAAATTAGAATATCATGAAAAAGTAGATTGATTTCAGTAATTCCATTTAAAAAGTGAAACTTGTATATTATATTCATACATTACATACAAACTCATATATTTCAGATGTTTATTTTGTTTAATTTTGATGATTACAAATGACAACAAATGAAAATCTCAAATTCATCATATCAGAAAATTAGAATATTGTGAAAAGGTTCAAAATTGATGGCCCCTGGTGCCACACTCTAATCAGCTAATTAACTCAAACCACCTGCAAAAGCCTTTAAATGGTCTTTCAGTCTAGTTCTATAGGCTACACAATCATGGGGAAGACTGCTGACTTGACAGTTGTCCAAAAGACGACCATCGACACCTTGCACAAGGAGGGCAAGACACAAAAGGTCATCGCTAAAGAGGCTGGCTGTTCACAGAGCTCAGTGTCCAAGCACATTAATAGAGAGGCGAAGGGAAGGAAAAGATGTGGTCGAAAAAAGTGTACAAGCAAGAGAGATAACCGCACCCTGGAGAGGATTGTGAAACAAAACCCATTCAAAAATGTGGGGGAGATTCACAAAGAGTGGACTGCAGCTGGAGTGAGTGCTTCAAGAACCACCACACACAGACGTATGAAAGACATGGGTTTCTGCTGTCGCATTCCTTATGTCAAGCCACTCTTGAACCACAGACAGCGTCAGAAGCGTCTTGCCTGGGCTAAAGAGAAACAGGACTGGACTGCTGGTGAGTGGTCCAAAGTCATGTTCTCTGATGAAAGTAAATTTTGCATTTCCTTTGGAAATCAAGGTCCCAGAGTCTGGAGGAAAAGAAGAGAGGCACTTCATCCACGTTGCTTGAAGTCCAGTGTAAAGTTTCCACAGTCAGTGATGGTTTGGGGTGCCATGTCATCTGCTGGTGTTGGTCCATTGTGTTTTCTGAGGTCCAGGGTCAACGCAGCCACATACCAGGAAGTTTTAGAGCACTTCATGCTTCCTGCAGCTG
This sequence comes from Cyprinodon diabolis, assembly GCA_030533445.1. Lineage (NCBI taxonomy): Eukaryota > Metazoa > Chordata > Actinopteri > Cyprinodontiformes > Cyprinodontidae > Cyprinodon > Cyprinodon diabolis. The sequence continues at coordinate 4,249,640 of CM060074.1, forward strand.
ACCAACTTTTTGGAGATGCAGATTTCATTTTCCAACAGGACTTGGCATCTGCACACAGTGCCAAAGCTACCAGTACCTGGTTGAAGGACCATGGTATCCCTGTTCTTAATTGGCCAGCAAACTCTCCTGACCTTAACCCCATAGAAAATCTATGGGGTATTGTGAAGAAGAAGATGCAATATACCAGACCCAACAATTCAGAAGAGCTAAAAGCCACTATTAGAGCAACCTGGGCTATCATAACACCTGAGCAGTGCCACAGACTGATCGACTCCATGCCACGCCGCATTGCTGCAGTAATACAGGCCAAAGGAGGCCCAACTAAATACTGAGTGCTGTACATGCTCATACTTTTCATGTTCATACTTTTCAGTTGGCCAACATTTCTATAAATCCTTTGTTTTTATTGGTCTTCAGTAATATTCTAATTTTCTGATATGATGAATTTGAGATTTTCATTTGTTGTCATTTGTAATCATCAAAATTAAACAAAATAAACATCTGAAATATATGAGTTTGTATGTAATGTATGAATATAATATACAAGTTTCACTTTTTAAATGGAATTACTGAAATCAATCTACTTTTTCATGATATTCTAATTTTATGACCAGCACCTGTAAGTCTGTTGTTAGAAGTTTGATCTCTTCTGCCATCATCTGCCAACACCATTAGAGCAAATGGTGGTTAAAAAAAATTCAACAAGAACCTCTAGAACCTCGGGAGATTATTTCACATAGAAGAATTCTCCATAACATGAAGCAAATTATGGACAACAGAAGGGGAGACCTCTGAATGAAGACAACAGGGAGTCTTCAGACAAAAGCTTCTACAGATCCTGTGCATCAGACTGCTAGAAAAGATATTTCCTGCCTACAGCTATAAAATTTACAACAATGTCCTTATAAGGACATTATTGTAAATAAGGACATTGTATAAGGAATCGTTGAAGACATTTTGTATGTTACAGTTCGACATTCTTTGTAAGTTTAAAATGAAATGAAAGCTTGAAATGTTAAAATAGAAAATAAAGCTTAATTTTGTACATTACCTGAGATAATGTGTAAGTGTGGTGGTTTTATAAAACAAAAGTAAATGAAAATTAAATGATTTTTTTCTTCATTTTATTCTTTTATATTTTTTGCTTTTCTAAAACAGTACAAGATTGTCACCAAAGGGTCAATTCTAAACCTATGAAGTACAATTTATAAGGGTCCGTATAAGTACCAACTGTTGAGAGCACAACAGTTGTACCTTTAAGGGGAACCACCCCAGTGACAAGCCTTTGTACCCTTAAAGGTATAATTAGGTACTTCTTTTCCAACAAAAAACATGAGTTACGAGAACAGTTAATTCCATTTGGATCAATTTATTATTTTTTAATGTACTTTTGAACTTTTTAATCTTTTGTTGATTTCATTATAGTTTTAAGATCAAAGAGCAGCAGCTCACCTTCTTTCCTTCAGAGAGAAACAGCTTCAGTGTGTCCAAAAAATGAAAGAAAAAAAAACAAAAACTCACAAACAGCTAGAATTAAAATAATTATGTTGGTCTACCACATAAAATCTTAAGAAAGCACACTGTAGTCAGAGGGAGGTTTAGACCCTTCACCAGCCATCTTTGGAAGATTCCCTAAGCAATTTTTCAAACAGTCGTATTTGTGGACTGTGAAAAGAGCCCAAATATCAAACCCACACATGCACATAGAGAACTAATAAATTACATCAAAAGGCCTTTTAACTACAACGTAGAAATCCCTTGAAAGTGTTCCATTGTGGCGCCCTAATGCAAATTCATAACATTTCTATGTTTAACCTGTTAGGAATCCAGTTTGTGTGGGTTGTTTGTGTGTTTCTTCTCTCTCCACCACCAGGTGGTGCCCTGTCCTCGTTGGGCCTCCCAGCACACCTGCGGCTCATTGGTTCATTACTGGAGGAGTATTTGAGCAGTGGGCTGTCACTACCTTGATGCCAGAGTGTTTGCCAGTTTTGGTAAGCCTTCCTGTGAAAACTGGATACCTGGACCTTCTCCCCCTGAAAGGAACAACCAAAGATGGGGACTCAAGTTTGTGACTCGTACTCGAGTCGCACTTAAGTCGCATATTTAATGACTTCAGACTCGACTTAGACTTGCATTTAAAGGACTTCAGACTCAACTGAGACTCGCGATTTCTGACTTGTGAACAATGTTTTATTTTTAAGTGTTTTTTGTTTTACTAACTTTACTGATCGCCGCTCGGCTTACCCGCACACAGCAGAGGTAAGAAAAAAAAAACGGCGGAGGGGCTGTCAAAGAGTCACATAGCACTGACGTCACTGACGCAACGCTACGTGAAAGATATGCCCGCACGCGTGTGCGCATGCATGCAACCCATACAGATATGGAGGCCACGATTAGCACCCCTGTTTCGGTCCCACCGTTTATAATAACCTTTGGCTACGAAAACTTTACACAAGGCGGGAACAAAAGAGCAGCAAACTGCAGCTTCGCTAGAAAACGATGCTGGGTCCAACACATCTAATTTTATCGGCCACATGAAAACCCACCCGGAAAGGTTATTCACTGTGTAACAGGTTAGCATTGGCTCTAAGCTCGAGTCCTCAGGAATGCAGACATTAGTTTATTACATTACATAAGTATCAAACTAAGTTAGGATCAGTTTTTTTATACTTTAATGTTATTTTTTTGGCCCTTCACTGCGATCGGAGAGAAGAAAAAAAGAAGTTTTGAAATGCAGTACTTTTAAGCTATTTGTATCTTACTAATTGGATCCACGCTAATTTTGGTACACTTGAAAAAACTATGATATTGGAGATGGCTAGGTACTATTCTAAATAAATATCCATGTTCATCTACAGGTTCACTGAATTCAGTAAAGCAAAAAAACTGGAAAGTGGAAAGGGACAGAGCAGCATGGAGTCCTTTCTGACAAAAGGAGTGCAGGTGTACAGCCAGGGACATCCCAGACATAAGGCAATTACTCAAGCAATAATACAAGACCTTATTATTTCATGCAACCTCCCCTTGTGTTTGATCGACAAGCCCAGGTTTAAAAACTTCATGGCAGTCGTAGAGGAGAAATACTGCCCGCCAAGTCGCACCTCAGTAACCAGGCGTCTAATTGAGCTTGCTGCAGAAAAGGTGGTCAAGATTAAATCCAAGTTAGAAAAGACAGACACTGTTTCTGCGACTGTGGATATCTGGACAGACAGGACCATGCGTGGCTTTTTAGGTGTAACATCCCACTTCATGGAATATGAGAAAAACGGCCTGTGAGATAGCCTGGCCAAGTGGCTAAAGAAGGCAGTAGGCAGATGTCCAATGTAGCAGGTGGTTTATTTACATTGCAAAAACAAGGGTGCAAAAAAAAGTATTTACAAAAGAAATTTCCAAAAAAAATAACTTAGAGGTTTAACATGGCTCAACAGAACATTAACTGAACTTAAATCAACCATAATTAATGTCAAGTGCACCCAGTTACACTGACCTGGTTCCTCTCTGTTCTGAACCTCACACAGCTCTGTCTTAAACCTGTTTGGTCTGAAACACAAAATGGCCTCCAATGGACAGTGGCTGCTCCATTTACTATCTACCTAGCTTGTGTTACATACTATAACTTTAAGCAAAATGTTCTGAATAAACACCATACAAATATCTACATCTAAATGTAACACTGGCAAGGATTTTAAATTGTTAACAAAATGTAAAAGGATTTCCATCCCCCCCTCTTCCTCTGGTATCTTCCTGTGACCACAGCTCTACACAGGAGTCTCTAATTGCAGGAAGTGAGGTCACACTTCCTCCTGAAAGACAGGTAAGGTAAGTTCACCAAAATAAAACACAAACGTTAAATAATCCAACAAAACCTTGAAAAGTTATCACCTAATTTAAACCAAGATGTTATACTAAATTATCTGTAAAAATCCAAACATAAACAAACCCGGGATAGTATATGAATGCAAACTACAGAATAAAGAGATGGTTAAATCAAGCAAACAAAATAACAAATGTATAAACTGAGACAAATGGTGTTCTCACCCATTTTGTCACACTCCCCCCCCCCCTTAAGGCCGTTATTCCTCTGAGTAACGGGACAGGAAGTCTGCAATAACATTCTTATGTCCTGGTCGATACTGGACCTGAAAACGAAAAGGCTGAAGGGACAAATACCATTGTGTTATCCTTGCATTAGTGTCTTTCATGTTGTGGATCCATTGTAAAGCCCGATGATCAGTTTCAAGAACAAATTCTTTCCCAATGAGATAATATCTCAGTGTGTCTAAGGCCCATTTAACTGCCAAGGCTTCCTTTTCAACAGTTGAGTACCTCATCTCCCTTGGAAAAAGTTTGCGGCTGATGTACTGAACTGGCAACTGCTGTCCTTCCACTCCTTGCAGTAAGACCGCTCCTAAACCCACATCAGAGGCATCTGTCTGTACTGTAAAGGGTAGATTAAAATCTGGACATTGCAAAACAGGTTTATGAATCAGACAATTCTTTAAATCATTAAAGGCATTCTCAGTTTCTTCAGACCACTTTAGCTTTGTAGGACTAGATTTTCTTGTCATGTCTGTTAGCACAGCAGCCCTAGAAGAACAGTTGGGAATCAGTCTATGGTACCAACCCACTAATCCCAAGAAGGATCTCAGTCTTTTCTTGGTGTTCGGTAAGGGTGCTGCAGCAACTGCCTCCACTTTTCCAACCTGAGGGCGGATACTTCCACCTCCGATCAGATACCCTAGGTACTGCACCTCAGGTTTGGCGATGTTACATTTCTTGCCGTTTATGACGAGCCCTGCATTTTTGATGCGTTGAAACACATCATGAAGATGCTTCAGATGATCCTCCCATGTTCGACTGAAGATAACAATATCATCAATGTATGCAGCCGCGTACTGTTCTGCACCTCTTAAAACCTGATCCACTAACCTTTGGAATGTTGCTGGCGCTCCATGCAAACCAAAAGGCATCACAGTGAACCGGAACAATCCACTCGGTACTCTGAATGTTGTGAAGTCCTTTGATGATTCCGTCAATGGCACCTGCCAATATCCTTTACAGAGGTCAAGGGTTGTCAGAAAGTTAACATTGTCCCAAGCGATCAATCAGTTCATCAACCCTCGGCATTGGATAAGGATCAAAAGCGGATACAGAATTTAACTTAGAAAAGGTCACACAAAATCTAAGTTTAGAATCATCTTTCTTCGGAACAAGCACCACTGGACTACACCGCTCACTGTACGAAGCCTCGATGATCCCTGCAGCCAGCATTTCTTCGAGCTCATTCTTAAGCTCAGGCAGTAGTTTAGCTGGAATCCGGCAAGTGGTATCTCTGATTGGCCGTTGATCTGATGAATGCAGTGTGATCTTGTGTTCAATGAGGTGTGTACGACCTGGCTTCAGACTGAAGAGTTCCTCTGTCATAAGAAGTTGCACCTCATGACGTCTTTCTGATGATAAATGATGAAGTTCTGGAAGTACAGATTCAAGTTGAAGTAGGAAAGTACTGCTCCTGAGGTTCATCGTCGTCTACAACTGTGCGTGCCCACATAGAAGTTGCAGCCTCTGGCTGATCAGTCCATTCTTTTAACAGATTCACATGAAAAACTTAATGGGTCTTCCGACGGTCCGGGAGATAAAGCTCATATGTGACTGGGCCTGTCTTTTTTGTGATTTGATATGGTCCTTGCCATTTTGCAAGAAGACTGCTCTTGAAGTTGGCAACAGAAGAAGAACGTTTTGGCCTTCACTAAAAACTCTTCTTCTTGAAGCTCTATCGTGCCTCTGCTTCTGTTGTTGTTGTGCATGAGCCAGATTAGTGTTGGCAAGTTCTTGAAATTTCTCCAACCTGTCCCTCATTTTAAGAACATATGAGAGCTCAGTGCACATCTGTTCTGACCTAGATCCTTCCCAAGCTTATCTCAAAACATCCATTGGACCTCTGACTGGATGTCCATAAAGCAGTTGGAATGGTGAAAACCCAGTAGACGCTTGTGGAACCTCTCTGTAGGCAAATAGAAGAAATTGAAGCCATTGATCCCAATCTGAACCTGTATCATTCACAAAATTCCTGAGCATTGATTTTAAGGTCTTGATGAATCTCTCCACAAGACCATCTGTTTGTGGATGATAGGGACTGGTCTTGACACCTTGAATTCCCAGCAGACTGTAGACCTCTTTAAGCAGCTTTGAAGTGAAGTTGGTGCCCTGATCTGTGATCATTTCTTTAGGGATTCCCACTCTAGAGAACAACTGTATAAGGCAGTTTACAATCTGACGAGCCTTTATTTTCCTCAGGGGAAAGGCTTCAGGATATCTTGTGGCATAGTCACAGACCACAAGTATGTATTTATTACCTGCCTTACTCCGTTCTAAAGGTCCAACTATGTCCATAGCAATGCGTGAAAATGGTGTATCAATGATAGGCATACTAACTAGTGGAGCCCTATCAGATTTTCTGTCTGAAGCTGGTAGTTGACACTGTGGGCAAGCTTTACAGTATTTTACTGTATCAGTGAACTGTTTGGGCCAGTAAAACTTGGGAACCATTCTAGAAAATGTCTTAGATTGCCCCAAATGTCCTGCCCAGGGAATAGAATGACTCATTTTCAAAATAGTAGGTCTTAAACTCTGTGGGATTACCAACTGGTCACCAATTCTGCTGCGGCGATACAACAGATCCCCTTTAACCATAAACACTTCCTCTCTGCCCGTAACTAGAGTTGACTCATGAGCACATTTAGCAAACAAAGGTTTAAGAGTTGGATCTTTCTGTAGCTTAGCAACATCACTAGCACTGGGAAGACCTTCAGACTTTAAAGGTTCTAAATTGTGCCCGGCTATTTTTGTTCCTCTGATCTTTTCACCCTTTTGGTCTTCCTCACATTTTTGCTAATGCTAACCTCACTCAATGGAACACCCTCCTCTGCAAAAGGTAACTCATGCCAACCGGAAGCATTATCCTGTCGCTTCTCAGACTTTGACCTTGTGATAGCTAGCAAACTCTCACTAACTTCGGCCCGACAGGAATGCCTGGTTATTAGCTCTGTCAGTATGGGGAGATCACGGCCTAACACCACTTGATATGGCAGTGTTTGCAGTACTCCAACTGAAAGGGTATAACTCTGACCTTCAACTTCAATTGAAACCTCAGCAATAGGATAAGGTATATTGTCACCATGGATACAACAAACATCAACTATTGCTCCAGAAAATATTACATCCCTTGGAAGACTGTCCTGTCTAACCAGAGTGCGATTACTTCCTGAATCTAGCAGAGCTACACAGGGTTTATCCTCAATAACCACTCCTATAGAAGGTTCATGTTGCTGAAAATCAACTAAACGTCTATCCTCCTTACTGAGATGATTTTTTAAAGCTGCACACATGTAATTTTTACTAGCAGATCTTTTAGTACATTGTGCTTTAAGATGACCTATTTGGCCACAGAAATGGCAAGCTTTATTTACTTTACTTCTGTTCTCAGATCTGATAGGATCTGTGTTATTCCAGTTCTGTCTTTGATGCTTCAGTCCAAAGTCAGTGCCACCAGATGACTTGTTTGCAGGAAAGTACGGAAGTGACTTAGCTTTAATGAAGTGTTTTGATGGTCGACGTGCTGACAAGAAGGCTTCAGCCAGTTCTGCTGCTTCCTTGGAAGTCTTTGGATTGTGTTCTTTAATCCACGTCCGAACATCAGGATTCAGTACCTCAAGAAACTGTTCCAAGATGATGGCATCTTCGATTTGTTCCTTTGTCTTTGTTTCAGGCTTCATCCATTTAATGTACCAGTCCTTGAGCCGGACCTGCAGTTCCTTTGGGGTTTCGTCTTCTCCAATGGTACAGGAACGAAACCTCCTTCGATAGGTGTCCTCACTTATTTCAAACTTCTGCAAAACAGCACACTTGACTTTTGCATAGTCCATAGTGTCATCAATATCCATGGCTACATATGCCGAACGAGCTTTACCAGTTAGCAGTGGTGCTAGGTAAAGGGCCCACTCATCCTGAGGCCACTGGCAGGCATGTGCAATTCTTTCAAAGGTGGTTAGATAATGTTCAAAGTCCTCACCTTCATTGTAGGGATGCATTTTTGGCTCTTTCCAGGTAGAATGTCTCACCAGGTTTGAATGCTGAACCCCACCAGGTTGATGTGCTGGTCCAGAGTCAGGTTGGTTTACATCCTGTGAATGGGAAGGTGGTTCTGGAGTAGGTCCTCCTGATTGAGCAGAGGTAGAAGCTAGAACCACCCGTAGTTGCTGATTGTCAATCATCTCCTGATGCACCTGCTGTTGAAGCTGGGGAAATTGATGCCGGATTTGCCTCCATCTGTCTTCCTGCCGCTGATACTCCTGCTCCAATTTGACATCACGTTCAGCCTGTTGTTGCATCAAGGATTGCAAAAGCCTTGTCAGTTCAGCCACATTTTCTTGTCCGGTAACATAGCCACTTACTGCCCCTTGTTGGTCACTGGCTTCTTCAAATTCTTCAGCTTCACCTTCTGGAACCAAGCCCCTCTTTGACCGGGTTGACATCTTCACTGCCTCTTAATTGGCCTGGGAGTCACCACTGCCACCAAATGTGAGATAGCCTGGCCAAGTGGCTAAAGAAGGCAGTAGGCAGATGTCCAATGTAGCAGGTGGTTTATTTACATTGCAAAAACAAGGGTTAAAAAAAAGTGTTTACAAAAGAAATTTCCAAAAAAAATAACTTAGAGGTTTAACATGGCTCAACAGAACATTAACTGAACTTAAATCAACCATAATTAATGTCAAGTGCACCCAGCTACACTGACCTGGTTCCTCTCTGTTCTGAACCTCACACAGTTCTGTCTTATACCTGTTTGGTCTGAAACACAAAATGTCCTCCAATGGACTCTTCCATTAACAAATGTGGCTGCTCCGTTTACTCTCTACCTAGCTTGTGTTACATACTATAACTTTAAGCAAAATGTTCTGAATAAACACCATACAAATATCTACATCTAAATGTAACACTGGCAAGGATTTTAAATTGTTAACAAAATGTAAAAGGATTTCCATCCCCCCCTCTTCCTCTGGTATCTTCCTGTGACCACAGCTCTACACAGGAGTCTCTAATTGCAGGAAGTGAGGTCACACTTCCTCCTGAAAGACAGGTAAGGTAAGTTCTATTTCATCCCTACTGACCGCCAGAGGCGGTGCTTAAAACACGAATGATCACTCTTGCGCATGCACAGGTCGAGAATCTTATACCAACATAGTCACGTGTGACCCCCGGTGACACCGGTGTGCCTATATAGTCACGTGACAGCGACAGCTCAGTCCCTTTTCATCTTCTCGCATGCAGGTTGAACAGGTGGTAAGACACTGATTGCTTGTCGCTGGTAGCCTCGAGACTTTGGTCGGAGCTGCGAGGCTCATCTCTCCCTCCAGAGGCTGCGCAAGCTCTTCATTATGTACAGCTTGGTTTGTTCGTCTGGTAAGTTTTTTTCTCTTATCGACGGCGAACGGGGACGCGTTCTCACCGCGACTCCCTGTTGCTGGTGCCTCGGCGTTAGCCGACTCCGACCAGCTTGTTAATTACTACGGCAGCCGTTTTCGAGCTTGCTTTTTTGTTTACTGTAGCAGCCGTTTTCGGGCTTGCTTTTTTGTTTACCGTAGCAGCCGTTTTCGGGCTTGCTTTTTTGTTTACTGTAGCAGCCGTTTTCGGGCTTGCTTTTTTGTTAACTGTAGCAGCCGCTTTCGGGCTTGCTTTTTCTGTTTTCTGTAGCAGCCGCTTTCGGGCTTGCTTTTTTTGTTTACTGTAGCAGCCGCTTTCGGGCTTGCTTTTTGTTTACTGTAGCAGCCGCTTTCGGGCTTGCTTTTTTGTTTTCTGTGGCAGCCGCTTTCGGGCTTGCTTTTTCTGTTTACTGCGGCAGCCGCTTTCTGGCTTGCTTTTTGTTTACTGTAGCAGCCGCTTCCGGGCTTACTTTTCTGTTTACTGTGGCAGCCGCTTCCAGGCTTGCTTTTGTTACTGTAGCAGACGTTTTCGGGCTTGCTTTTACTTGCTAACGTACTTGGCTAGTTCTCTTGTGGCCTTGCTGCTGGGGAACCCCTGGTGGCGTTCTCTGCTCGACCGAGTCTCCCGATCTGTCCGCTCGGTGAGTGTCAAGAGTTGCGATTTCAGCTCGACCTGACCTAGCCCTGTGAGCGTGACATGTTGGACGCGCCGTGCTGTAGAGCTTGTTTGGCCCCTCTCCAGCTGGAGGATGGGCATGATCTGTGTCACTCTTGTTTGGGCCTGGATCATTTGGAAGAGGCCTTGACTGATGCGGCATGCCCTAATTTTTCTGTCCTGCCTTTGTCCATACGTAACGCTCGTTTGGCTGGCCTTCAAAGCGCCAGCCAGCCTGTGAAACGCGTGTCTTCTGAGGCTATGGGGCCTCCACGGAAGAGGAGCAAGAGGAGCCCCAGGATTCCAGAGGGCATATCTGGGCAGGTGGCCCAGCTCGCTTCTGAGCTAGAAGGGATGAAGGCGTTGCTTAGGTCCCTTAAGGGTGAGCGTGGCGCTGGCATGTCTGGAGACCCTGACCAAGGACACAGCGTTGGTTCGGGAGTCTCTGCTTTAGAAGATGATGCCATTTCCCTGGCGGCGTCTGGCACTGATTTTCGGGATCAGTTTGACTCCGGCTCACTCCTCTCAGAAGCCGGTTCACATATCTCTTCTGGCTCTCAGTCAAAGGAGGATGGTTCTGTAGTGGGCGCTCTGAGAACTGCCCTCGCCCGGTTGCATCTGGATGCTCCACAGGACCAACCTGCGGCTTCCAGTGCTTTCTTTCGGCGTCCTACTGCTAGGGCGTCTTTTATGGTTCCCCCGTCTGTAGAGTATGTGAAGGAGCTCCATGCCTGTTGGACAGACACTAGGGCCTTCTCGAGACTGACCTCTGACGGCAGGGCACTGGCGGCCATGCATAATGCGCCCAGCTTTGGCTTGGGCCATATGCCTTCGGTTGAGCCAGCCATAGCTTCCCTCATTGTGGCGCCGGATGAGGCTTTGAGGGCCAATGCCAGGTGTCCTCGTCCTCAGTGCCGTGTCACTGACGATCTGCTCTGTAGAGCCTATGACTCTGGGTCTCGTTTGGGGCGACTTGGGAATTCCCTGTCGCATTTATTACTGGGTCTCTCGGCTTCCTTGGAGGGTGTTGCGATCGACGCACCTACCCAAGGACTGATGGATGCATCCCTCCATGCATTTGCTCTTCTGTCGAGGGAGGTTGGACGTGTCCTGTCTACCCTTGTTCAGGCACGTCGCCAGGTCTGGCTGGCTCAGTATCCTCTGACGGAGGCATGTAGAAGGACCCTGATGGGCCTTCCAGTTGTTCCTGGGGAGCTGTTTGGCTCAGCTGCACTTGCAGCCCTGGAACGGTCGGCCGAGGCCTCGTGTACCAGGCAGCAGTTGGCCGGTCTGCATCGCAGACGAGTGCAGCGTCCTACTAGGAGTGCCTCTGTGTCCCTGTCACATTCTTATCCTGCCCGGACTACACCTTGCTTGGGGCAGCCACCGTTTGCTGCAGGGCCTGCTGCCAGGCCTGCCCATGGCCACTGGGATCCACCAAGGGGTCGAGCTAATGTCGCTCCTCAACCCGGGCGGGCAACTCAGCAACCCTCCCGCCCCCCGAAGGGCAAGGGGGCTCGGAGATGACGTCACTGGACCGGCGGTGGGACACTTTACCCCGGAACAGCTCGGTTGCTGGGCTGCTCTTGTGTCCGATCCATGGGTGGTGTGTACACTTACCCGGGGTTACACGCTACAGTTCCGCCGCTGCCCTCCTGTCCCTGGTCGAGTCAGGATGACGGTGATTCACGACCGGGTAAAAGCTCAGGCTCTGAGCCAAGAGATAGACACCTTGCTGGCCAAGGGTGCTATATTGTCCGTCAACCCCCTGCGGGATCCAGGGGGCTTTTACTCAAAGTATTTTTTAATTCCGAAAAAGACTGGGGGACTCCGCCCAATTTTGGACCTGAGGGGTTTGAATCTTTACATGAAGTCCATCCCCTTCCACATGTTGAGCATCAGGGACGTGCTTCAGGCAATTTCCCCAGGCAACTGGTTCACCTTGGTGGACTTGAATGACGCATATTTTCATGTCCCGATTGCACCACAGCATTGGCGTTTTCTCGGCTTTGCATTTCAGGGCAGGCATTTTCAGTTCAGGGTTCTCCCGTTCGGCCTCTCTCTGTCCCCACGTGTATTCACGCGGTGCATGGCCGCAGCCTTGTGTCCTCTGCAGGCCAGAGGGTTGAAGATCCTGCCTTATTTGGATGACTGGCTCGTCTGTGCGCCCACAGAAGCTCAAGCTGCTGCAGACACGCGCACCTTGCTCGATCACATGGACCTATTGGGTCTTTGTGTGAACTGGCAGAAGAGCAACCTGATTCCGTCTCAGCAGGTAACGTTTCTCGGTATCACGATGGACTCTCTCTCCATGACTGCTCGCCCATTGCCTCAGCTTGTCGAGAGCATTCTGCAGATGCTGCCTGCCTTTCTTCCGGCCCCCTTTGTTCTCTATCTCCGTCTGCTGGGGAAGCTGACAGCTGCCGCTACTGTAGTGCCCCTAGGGCTGCTGTCTCTGCGACCACTGCAGATGTGGCTCAACAGCCTGAGGCTGGACCCTTCTCGTGCGTCACACCGTCACAGGAAAGTGCAGGTGTCCCCTCAATGCCTCGCATCACAGAATTCATGACAAGGGGAGTTCCGCTGGGTTTGCTGCCATCCCGTCGGGAAGTTGTCTCTACCGACGCGTCCACCACAGGATGGGGGGCCTTGTGGCAGCGACAGATCGCTCGGGGGACATGGTCTCCACGAGAGAGACGGCACCACATCAACACTCTGGAGTTGGAGGCTGTGCACCGCGCGCTGCGGCACTTCCTCCCGATCCTGCGGGGAAGGCATGTCCTGGTGCGGTCGGACAACACGTCGGTTGTTTTTCACATCAACCATCAAGGGGGAACACGGTCTTTGACACTACTGAGGCTGACCCGGAAGCTTCTGACCTGGGCAGCCCCTCTTTTTGCCAGCTTGAGGGTGACCCACATCCCGAAACTATTTGGGAGAGGTTCGGGAGAGCAGCCGAGATTTGTTCGCTTCCCGAGAGACGACACATTGCCCGCTGTGGTTCTCCCTGTCGGACAGTGCCAGTCCCCTAGGTCAGGACGCGCTGTCGCACGACTGGCCGAGGGCACTCCTCTATGCCTTCCCGCCACTTCCCTTGATAGGCCCAACACTCCTGAGGGTCCTTCAGGAGGGACATCAGCTCCTTCTGGTGGCCCCCCGGTGGCCAGGCTCTGTTGCAGCTCTTTGATGCCTCTTCCCTGCAGGAAGGACCTGCTGTCACAGCTGGGCGGTCGGATCCTGCATCCCAATCCCAGTCGCCTCCAACTCTGGGTCTGGCCACTACAGGGCCCGGCGTTTCCTTCTCGGAGTATGGCGGGGACATCGGACACACAATGACTAATGCCAGGGCCCCTTCCACGCGTCTGGTGTACGCCCATAAGTGGAAGGCTTTTAGCCGCTGGTGTCAGGAAAGAAATGAGGACCCTGTACACTGTCCTGTCTCTGTTATTTTAACCTTCCTTCAAGCACTGCTTTCTCAAGGTCGCTCTCCATCCACTCTAAAAGTCTATGTGGCTGCCATCTCTTGCTGGCATTCGGTGGTGAGTGGGGAGACGGTGGGTCGTAATCAGAGATGGGAAGTAACGAAGTACAAATGCTTCGTTACTGTACTCAAGTAGATTTTTCTGATATTTTTACTTTACTTTACTACTTATTTTTATGGTGACTTTTTACTTCTACTCCTTACATTTTTACACAAATATCTGTACTTTCTACTCCTTACATTTTAAAAAATTGGCTCGTTACTTTAGTTTTGAATCATTTCAATGGAGTTACCGTTATTATTTTTCACGTCATCAATACTGTGAAAACGTTTTCCCCCTCTGTTCCCAAAGTGTAGCCGCCGTCTATCACACACAGCGTCACATCCTTCACTACATTTCCCAGCATGCACCACAGACCGGCCGTCATGGCGGCGGCAGTTCCAAACAATTCACCCGGTAATTTACACTAGTTCCGAAATTACCAGTGTTGGGCACGTTACTTTGAAAAAGTAATTAGTTATAGTTACTAGTTACTTCTCCCAAAAAGTAACTGAGTTACTAACTGAGTTACTCCACAATAAAAGTAACTAGTTACTAGTAAAAGTAACTATTGCGTTACTTTTGCGTTTCTCGCCCCTATACCCCTCACCACCCAGCCCCCACCTTCTTGCGGTGTGATTCAAAAGCCAGCTGAATAGAGCGGACGACAAAGACAAGAACCTGCAGAGAGTTTTGTATTTATTGCAACTCAATGTAAATATCATCAGGGGGGAACGCCATGTAAAGTTTTTTAACAGGGCATTCAGATCTGGTGAGTATATGAAATTAATAACTGGGGATGTCTAATTCTGAAATCCTGTGTGTTTGGGTTGTTATAGATACTGCAACATCTATCTATCCATCTATCTATCTAGATGTATACTCTGTGTGTGACATAAAATATGGATCTCCATCCCTGCCACAAAGGCCATCAAATAATGTTTAAAATAAAAAATACAGTAGGTTGAGAAGGCAGAGTATCCATCCATCCATCCATCCATCCATCCATCCATCCAGCCATCCATCCATCCATCCATCCATCCAGATTTCTCCCTTTCTCCATATAGGCTATCATTTGATCGTTCACGCTCTCCATAGTTCTCCTGTGGCGCGAGCACAGGGCGACTGGTGCGCGCCTTTAGCGAGCATGCGCGTTTCCTGTCGCTTGCGCGGTGACTCGTGCCACCTGCACTGTGCGGAGATGCAGAGGAAACCGTATCTGATGGGGAAACGCAGCTCGACGTAACACCGGTATTTCCATGTGGAAAACGCTGTTTGCTGCTGGAGTCATCCTCACTCTCCATCTCTCTGTGTGCTGTACGTTAACACCCACCTGCGGAAACACCCACCTACCCAACTGACAGACGTAATCTCACCATACATCAGCCATTCTCATCCTCCCCTCTCTCATGACAAGGCGCGCACCTCTGGATGACCTAAAAATAATCTTTAATATCTCTTAAACAAAAGTAGCACAAACAATATTTTTTTCTGCACAAATCTGCACTAACGTTGCACTAACCATTCAGTCTATTTGCAGAGTTTTTTTGACGTGGGTGGGGTGTCAGCTTCACGCAGCTGCGCACGAGTCCTATCATGAAATAAGGTTCATTGTGCGACCTGAGTAACGCGCAGTAACGGGGTGTCTGCAATGGTAACTGCGTTATAGTTACAGTCAAAGTAATTAGTTAGATTACTCGTTACTAATAGAAGGTAACGGCGTTAGTAACGCCGTTACTTTCAACGCCGTTAGTCCCATCACTGGAAATTACAACGTCACCTTTCATTCAACACTTTACTTACTCACAAGCGTAGCAAACTCTGAAGGACAGCTTAAATATACATTCCGTAGTCGGCAATAAAACTTCCCAGTCAAATTACAGATCTTCCCTTAGTCCGTCAGCATACTGGTCCGTGTGGAAACACGTACCGTATCGGAGCCAGTCTCTTATCTATTGTCCCAGGGCATTGGAAAAGACTATTAGGGGCAGGGGTGTTAAGTGGGATTTCAATGTATGTAATAATTGTTTGCATGGTAATAAGTAGGTGAAATGGTAATGTTAGTATGGTTAAATTATTTCATAAATATGTATGTTTTTGTATGAATGATGCTATTGTCTGTATTTATTCTTCTACAATGTTAACTGTGCTTTATTGGCGATTTGCCTTCCTGTTTAGTTGGGCTGTCCCAATTGGCTGATTATTGGTGGGTCTATTTAAGGGGCACACTCCCAATGGCTTAGGGGGGCTGCTTGGAGAGACTGGTTGGAGAAACTGCTTTTGAAGGTCTGCTTAGAGAGACTATATTTAAAGTCAGCTTGCTGTGAGGCTGTCAGTGTTTTGTATTGCCTGCAATGGCCGGTTTTGTTTTCTTTATTTGAAAGTATTTTGTTTGTTTTTTGTTTTTTTTTGTCTTCACCGTTGCACCAGTAAATAAACCGCTACACGCTTTTGAACTGGAATTTTGTTGTCCGCTGGTTCTTACCACCTTTTTGCAAGTCATCTGCTTACTCCTCCTCTGACGTGAGACGGGAGCTGGCAAGTCGTTTTCTCACAAATACCAAATTCAATCTAATTGGATGGGAATCTACGTTGCATTTGACGCACCACTACAATGTGAATCGACAGATTCGGCGGTATTCATTCGCGGCAAATCATTGCAGCTTGGTGGCGGTGGCTTTAGCATAGTAGTATGGACGACGAGATGATTGAAAATGAACGCAACGGAGATCTAGTCCTATTGGCAGACATCCATTTAAAATGTAGGCAACGGCATGAAAAAAGTGGTTTCTACTTTTACTTTTATACTTTAAGTAAATTTACAAGCCTGTACTTTGTTACTTTTACTTGAGTAAAGAAGTTTAATCAGTACTTCCACTTTTACCAGAGTATTTTTTAACACAAGTATCTGTACTTTTACTCAAGTACGGAAAGTGAGTACTTTTGCCATCTCTGGTCGTAACAAGGACGTTTCCTTGTTTTTGAGGGGTGCCCGGCGTTTGCACCCTCCCACACGCCCTGTTGTGCCGGTGTGGGACCTCTCTATTGTCCTCGCTGCCCTGCGCTCTCCTCCCTATGAACCATTGGCGGGGGCAAGCCTTGAGTGTGTGTCGAAGAAGACAGCTTTTCTCCTCGCCATGGCCTTGGCGAAACGGGTGACTGAAGTACATGCACTGTCTGTTCACGAGCCCTGCTGCCGTTGGAACCCGGCTGGTTCGGGTGTTACTCTTTGGCCTGATTCGGCGTTTCTTCCTAAAGTGGCTTCATCCGCGAGCCACAAAGTGCCCCTCCAGCTTGCTCGCCTTGATACAGATGGACCTGATGAGCTTCTCTGCCCTGTTCGGGCACTGAAGGCATATGTCAGTCTCACAGCTTCTCTCCGTCAGGCAGATAATCTGTTTGTTTGCTACGCGGGGCCCTGCAAGGGGCAGGCCCTTTCTAAACAGCGCCTTGCGCGTTGGATTGTGGATGTAGTGGAACAGGCGTACATTCAGCGGGGCCTCCAACCCCCCGCTGGTGTACGGTGCCATTCCACCAGGGGTGTCAGTGTGTCATGGGCCGCTATGACTGGTCTCACTCTGGAAGCTATTTGCTCAGCAGCCTCTTGGTCATCCCTGAATACCTTTGCTAGGTTTTACAGGGTCAACTTGGCCACTCCTCACCCAATGCAGGGGATCCTGTCCCAGCGCACGCCATCTTCCCAGTGAGGTGGGCATGTTTGGGTTGTTGTTTCTGTGTGTGATTCCTCAGGACTCTGTTGGTAATCGTCATCCGTGCTTTAAGCACCGCCTCTGGCGGTCAGTAGGGATGAAATAGAACGAAAGTTACGACTATAACTACGGTTCTATAAATCCCGGATGACCGCCAGAGCGCTCGGTCCCTCGGAATCATCGTGTTTTCGCGAGAAGATTAAGGGACTGAGCTGCCGCTGTCACGTGACTATATAGGCACACCGGTGTCACCGGGGGTCACACGTGACTATGTTGGTATAAGATGTGCATGCGCAAGAGTGATCATTCGTGCTTTAAGCACCGCCTCTGGCGGTCATCCGGGATTCATAGAACCGTAGTTACAGTCGTAACTTTTGTTCACCAAAATAAAACACAAAAGTTACATAATCAAACAAAACCTTGAAAAGTTATCACCTGTCATGATTTAAACCAAGATGTTATACTAAATTATCTGTAAAAATGCAAACATAAACAAACCCGAGATAGTATATGAATGCAAACTACAGAATAAAGAGATGGTTAAATCAAGCAAACAAAATAACAAATGTATAAACTGAGACAAATGGTGTTCTCACCCACTTTGTCACACGGCCCAAGACTGCAGTCAGTCCTCTTAAGTTGTGAGAGATTCGTAGGGTCACACAATGGAAAACGAATAAGTGAAAAGTTTGAAGAGATATGTGACAACTTTAACATAAAACACAAATTAGACTACATAATCTCTGATAATGCTGCTAATATGAAGAACGCTTTCACGGTTTGTTTCCCCTCAACTGTGACTGATAAGGAAGATGATGACGATGATCTGGAAAATGGTAACTTATGGCAGGAAACAAGTGAGGAATTACAGGATGATGTAGCATCCATCTGGAGCAGTTGCCGGCAACAGCGCCTACAGTGCTTTGCACATACCTTGCAACTTGTTGTGCGAGATGGATTGAAAGAGACAAAAACTTTAACCTCACTAACATGCTAAAGACAACTCGTCATCTGACTGGTCTCATTAAAGCCCTGCAAACATCACTTCAACATCGTTTTAAGGGCATGTTTGTGAACGTCAGATTAGATGTCCCTGCTCAGATTGCTGAAGATCTTTCATTTGGAGATAACCTTTATATGATGTCTGCATTCCTTGATCCATCATTCTGCCTCTTTTGGCTGGAACAAGATGTTGACGCACCAGAGGAAGTCAAGAGTGAAGTGAAGGAGAAGTTAATAGGTGAGAAGTAAAAAAAAATTTTTTCAATTACACCACAATGCATTAGTCTTTAATAAAATCATACCCAGGTTCACTTGTGATTAGTTGTCTGTAATTTATAATCCTGTTATAGTAATTAATCCTTGTTTTACTTTCTTGTGTGTGACACAGACCTGGCCTTGGCAGAAGCTATGAAAGTCCCCCTCCCTGACAGCAGAAGTGGGGATGATGATCAAGATGATGAACCACCTTCAAAGACTCCACGCCTTTTCTATGGCTACCGAAAGAAAGGCACCAAAAAAACAACTGACCATGGCTCTTCTGTTAAGACTGAGATTTATCGCTACATCCAGGTGACATCTGAAGAAGATGGAGTAGACTGTTTAGACTTCTGGAAAAGGTATTCAACTGTTTTTCCAAGACTTAATCCTGTGGCTATGAGGGCACTTGCTGTTCCTGCCACCAGTGCACCAGTGGAGAGGGTGTTCAGTCATGGAGGCCTTATAATGCGCCCTCACCAAGCCAAACTAAGCGCAAGTACCCTATCAGTTTTAATGTTTAGTGTATTAGTGTATTACATCAGTTTTCTAAACACTGTGTGGTACACTGAAAGACACCTAGACATTTGATTAGGTTCTGTCTGTTCCAGGGCATTAAGTTATAAAAAGTTATTGTTGCAATGTTTATTTTATGAAAGAATTGCTTTGTCCTGCCATTTATTTAGGGTTTCCTTTACAGTATTTCTTGTATTTGCTAACCTCAAATGTATTTATAAAAGGGCAGGATTGTGATTAGTTTTTTTTTTTCAGTCCTCATTTTCACTTAAAAGTAAAAGAGCAAACATTTACTGCTAAAACAAGAAAAAGTTGTAACCACAAATCTTAGTTAAATACTCTAAGAAAGTAGTTGTTTTTGAAAGAAAAAAAATAAAAATGCAAAATTTGTCTAGAAAAAATTTGTGTGCTTTTTTTAATTGTATTTTTCATTTACCAGTTCAAGATAATGATCATTCCATAGATATAATAGTGACCTTTAAGCTATACCATCTCAGTGACAGATGAAAATAAAAGGGGAAACAGGAAAGCACGCAAATTATTGCACTTATTTTAATTAATCATGTGATTAGAATTTACTGTGCGATTAATTGATTATTGCGACAGGTCTACTCAAGACTTGAGACTTGACTTGGACTTGAGCTCTCAAGACTTGAGACTTGACTTGGACTAGAGCTCTCAAGACTTGAGACTTGACTTGAACTTGCAAAAAATGAGTTGTGAACATGTCTAGGAATAACTGAGAATACACTGAGCAGGGGAAAACCTCCACATGATCCGTTCAAGTTCCCATCGGAAAGCCAAGTGACAGTCCGCTCCAAAACTCCTCTGGGTCCAACGTATCTCTACCTGTCCGCTCCGGTGGGCTTTCCTCGTCCTCCTCAGGAAGTACATGCACAAGACTAAAACTAAGACTAAACCTAAGATGGCTGTCAAAAGCAACTCTGCAGTGAAGTCACACTGACAGCTGTGGAGTGCACCTTGATTGAAGGTAGGGGGGTATCAACGAGAATAGAATAGCCTCCTCCCTCCAATTGAAAAGGAAAGCAGTCTATGTTATGGCAGCAAAGTAATGCACCATGAGGATAGCTGGAGGTCTGTGGCGCAGGTTGACAGGGTATCAAACATTTGACTATTTCTTTAAAAAAAAAAATAACGGTCAAATTAAACTTTTTAAAAGTGGACATTCCCTTTTGGGGTAATGATGTATTTTTTCTTATTCCTAACTAGTTATTTTCTGTCAGTAGGGAGAAAATGAATGCATGTGTTTCCTCCACCATTAGGTTGCCGTTACACCCGCTACCAAATTCCAGCCAGTCTGCACTGATACAGACTTGCTGCTCAAGGGCTTAATGGTCTACCCATCTCAACCCACTACGTAGTTTGGGATGGCCCTTAATATGGTGGAGCCTCTGCGGGAACCCTCAAACGAAGGGTTAGTGCTTAGAGGTAATGTTAAGGGGACAGTTTGAGATTGGCCCATTTAATAGTAATATGAAGGGCTGCTCTTTTCCAACCTAGAATGGTTACACCTAATATCACCTGCAGGTGGCAAAACTGCAAAGGCTTTAGCTTTGACTGATCAAACCAACCTCCAAGCTCTTGCCTTGTGTGACCAGTGGGGGGGACAGATCGGAGTCACTATAAATCTGGCGGGGAGACATGTCCCTCCCCGTCTACATTGCCATCTGCACTCATGACACACACACAACTTTTTAGGATATGAAAGTATCTTGGCTTTTTTACTGTATTTGATTCAGCTCAAAATGTTTGACTCAAACAAGTAATAAGATTGCTTTCAGCGAATGCGGTTACCATTTATTAAGATCACCTAGTTAAGCTATCATATGAGGTTTTTTCAAGGTTGACAGGAAAGAAGGAATTGGCAACATTTGCAAATGTCCCTGTTAAACGAAATATGTCATATAACAGAATCTTCAAACATTTGTTCATTAGTTTTCACTTCTATAGCACATTTAATACGTTCATAGCAGGGACAGGAGTGTCTGTGTGCATGGGTGCGGCCATGTTTTTGTTACCTAGCGGGGACAATTACCCAGTAATAAGCCACATTTTTGGGACTTATAGGTACTTGTGGGACCAACGACTGGTCTCCATGAGGAAAGGTTTTCTTCTTGGGATGGGAGTTGGGTTTAGGACTATGGTAAATGTTGAGATTAGGTTAGGTTTAGATATGTCTTGGTAATGGTTAGGGTTAGGATATAGAAATAAGTAGGAAATGAATGGAAACATGTGCATGTCTATGTGGCCTTGTTGTTACTGCATGGTGGCGACAGTGGGTCTAGATACGGCCAAGGCGGTGAGGAAGTGGGGGCAGGTTTGTGTGACATCAGCAATATAATAGTACATTCATACTCCATGGGGGCCACAAAAGTTTTGGTTGATTTTCTTATATTCCCCCCTGCAATTTTTTCCATTAATTGAAATGTCTGTAAATAAACATTAACATGAATTCAACACACTGTAGCAAAGAGATAAATGGAGGCAGAAGATGTCTTTCAGTCATCAATGCACACATTCAGCGACACACAGGAGCTCTTTCAAGCTGGGCACCGTTTCATTCACAACACCTGTCCCATCAACCAGGAATCAGAATCAGAAATACTTTAGTACTGCCAAACTACTTTAGTTACATTACTCCATCTGTAATAAAGTGACTATAGGACCAATTTGATATAACACAATTTCATACTATATATAATTAGGGGGTCCCCGCTCCATCTCACCATCAGTTAGCCTGGAAAACGTTGAAGACCCCTGGCTATAACAAATCCCTGATACAATGTAGTAATCTGTAATAATATATTTTAAAAATAAAACTGATTCTGATTTATGTTTAGAATGAAACAATAAAAATTTACTATTATAGAGAGCTCTCTGCATTTTATGTTTACTTTAAGCTTTTCACTGTGTTTATAAGCTGCTGTTAAATGCAGACTAATGAACTCAGGAACTGGTTTCTAACCAGCGCCGCCCAGTACAATGACATTTCTAACTGTTAATTTAACTAAACACGAACAACTACGAACAAATGAGCAACAAAATAAAACTCATAAACGACCAAAACCAGGAAGCCGCTAACCAATTGTTCATTGTTGGGCATCATGGTCACGTGACAATGCTCTTATTTTGAAAGGGACCGTCGGATCGACGTCTGCTAGTTTCCATCATCTTGATGTCGCCATTTTTCTCAGTTTTTTCCTGGACTTTTTGAGCTGCCGGACTTCGGGAACAAACTAAAAATTAAAGCATAATGGGAGCGTGTTTGGCTCTGGGTTCCATCGGCAGCTGTGTGAGTACTGATTTTATTCTAAAGGTTTTCTAACAACTCAATATTAAATGGGCTTATTTCCAGTTTTCTGTTGTTTTTCGGTCAGACACGCCTGATTCGACGGAATTTCATGTGAAACAACATCAGAGAAGTTAAAAAAAACTAAAAATAGATCCACCGCGTTTTATTATTTTTTTTACTGAACTATTTTTCTAATTAGTTTGTCAAGTATTTTGATTAAACGGTTGTCCTGAGGTTTGTCATTTGATTTCCTTAAGTTAAAACTCAGTAGATTTCTAAAAATCTGAAACGTAATGTAATAAAGAGCAGGGTTCCTGATCTGTTTAGTTAAACTTTATGTATTGTCAACAGATGAATCCTGGTCTTTCAGAACGTGCTGGTTAAAGAACTACGCAACATTTGAATGGTTGAAGCTATTTCCTTGTTTTGTCTGGCCGATGACGTCACTGTAGTTTTTATTTATTTATTTATTTGCTGGCTGCTTGTACCTGTCCCACCCTAATAACCACCGAATATATAACAATCAAATAAATCACAATTAATCTTATATAATCATATCAGGAACTAATTCCAGAAATTATTTGAGATTTTTAAAACAAGTAAATATACATTATATATTATATCCCCAAAAAATACTCATAACTGAACTTGGTCTTTTTTTTTTTCTTCGCCATTATGTAATATTGACAAAGCAACCAGTATTTGATTGATGAATAAATGACACACATAGTTTGGCTGTTCTTATATTTCCACCTAGTATAGGACCAGATTGTTGCTTTTCCATTTTTATCTCTCTTCTTCCCTTCTTTCTCTCCTCCTTCCTCGCACCTGAACAACAGGAACTTTATTAAATAATTCAATTCAGTTAATTTCTATAGCACCAAATCACAACACATGTCATCTCAAGGCACTTTACAGTTCAACCAGATCATCCAGTTCAATTGATTAAAAGTTTTCTATCTGAGGAAAACCAGTTGATTGCATCAACTCATTGACTCAAAGGCAATCCCTCACACTGAGCATGCTTGTAGCTACAGTGGAGAGGAAAAACTACCTTTTAACAATGCACTATCTGATAATGATCATTTAAATCCTCTTCTGCATTATAATAGAAATACTTTCAAGAACAAAATGAAATCACTCCATAGACTTCTCAGAAGTTATTAAACATTTCCTATTGTGCCTAAAATAATATCTTTATCATGTGTCAATGGTTAAAAATCCATATTAAGACAATCAAATAATAATTTAAATGATGCAATTTCTATATCAGAAAATCTGTGGATTTAAGGACATGATTTTTCTTCTCCCTGTAATTAATTTATCTCTCCAAAATGTGACCTATTTAATGTAGGGCTAAAACAATTAATCAGATTACTCATGATTGATTATTCAAATAATCGTCAAATAATATAGTAATCGATTAATCATTAAAGTATACAGACTCTAAAACATGCCTTCACTGGTGGAGAAACCCACTTAGAGCTGTATTAATATCAAAATTGTAAAAAAAAATAAAAATAAACATTTTGCATTTAAGAAAAAAAGATAATTTTTCATCTGTAATATGCTCTATCCAAAACTCTGGTGGAAAAGTTTGGCACAGGTTGGCACAGATCAAGCCTTTGCAGAACTTTTAAAGCTCCATCAGGTTGGATAGCAAATGCCAGGAAAATATTACTGCCCATACTGTAGCGTTTTAACATAGACATGCATGCATGCGTGATCAGCCAGCATTATAAACATGAGACTGGAGAGAGATGGTTGTGACGCGTTATAAAAGGTCTTAGTCCTTTTCTTAGTCTTATTCAACAAAAATTAGATCAATGGTCTTCATTTAAGCAGAATGTATCAATCATTGCAAGGGAAAACAGAAATAGTCTTTGTAAATGTTTTTCCTGTTCTGGTCATTCAGCAGATTTCCTTCATTAGCTAACATTGAAGTGATAATCTGATAGAATTTCACATGCAGATTTATCCAAAGATGTTACAGACAGTTTGGAACAAACGGGGATGTTAAAATAACCTTGAACCTAAAGGAGTCTGGCTCCCTGTTCAAAACATATACATCTCCCTGTGGAAAAAAGCTTCCCAGCTGTCGGTAAGGTTGTCCTCAGGTCTGGCCTCGACGTGCAGGTGTGCAGGTTGAGCCAAAACTTCAATGCAATAAAGATAACAAAACAGGCTACACTCAGGTTTTACCCTGGAAGGCCAAAATGAATATAAAATATTTGAAAAATATTTGTCCCTCCATAGACGTCGCTGCATATTCCATCTAAAAAGATGCCTTTAGTTTTTGAGATTGTTATTTTTTAGTTCTTTCCTTCTAACCAACTGTTGCTTACTACTCATTTAGTGCTAACTGAAAAAATAATTACTCTGATAAGCAGTTGAAAACTTTCTAATATCTTCTGATATTTAAAGCAATAAAAATATGTACAATAAAATAAATCTTTAATTATCATGTTTTTAATTTTTAACAACAGTGTGAGGGATTTAATTTTTCTACATCGAAGCTTGTGGGCGTGGCCAATGGTCAAATATGGTCATTTGGCTGTGAAACAACAGGTAAACTCCAGGCCATGGTTTCACTGAGAACGATCAAATTTGGTACACGTGTGTAACCCATCAGAGCCTACAAATATGTCTCTTGGAGCCGTGGTCCAAACCTCACAGGGGGTCGGCCATTTTGAATCAGATCCATCATTTGGTTGTTTTACCTTTAAGATATACCTGAACAAACTCTTCCTAGAGCTTTCAAGGTACAGACTTTAAATCCACTCTACATTGACCTCTGGCATTGGGGATCAAAAGTTATCAAAATTTAAAGGAATTTAAAGTTATATTGACTCATGTCATATCTCTAAGTTCCCCTGGAGCTTTTGAGTTACATGCTTTAAATTCACTATGCGTGGTCTTTAGACATGAGGAATTTACGGAAGAGGATTAGGGCCACTGGGAAAAAAAAAGTGAAATGATTTTTAAATTTTATTTCAGTTTAGTATGGAAAAAAAGTCAGAATTCTGACTTTTTTCTCAGAATTGTGACTTTTTTCTCAGAATTTTGATTTTAATCTCAGAGTTCTGACTTTAATCTCAGAATTCAGTCAGAATTCTGAGATTCACTCTACCATTAATGAATCCTACAAAAAGTATTATTACTCTGAAAAATAAGGATATGCAAACGCTGTATCCGATGTATTTCTAAAGGGGCATGGTATCACTACTAAAAACTAGGATTGCTTTCATGTTTTTACTGTTATCCATTTTAGGTTTCTTCATTCTTTATGCATTAAAAGTATAAAACCTCAGACAACCATAAAACACATCAGACTGGGTTATTTTAGCTTATTTATCTTGTATTTATTTGTACACTAATTTAAAGTATGAAATATTCCTGGTGATATTCAGTTTTAAATTAAGGTGGAAGTTGAACCACCTTAATTTACACTGAATTGAGTTTATTTAAGTTTCAGACATTTTACTAAGTATTCAAAACGTGCAATAAATGTTGTGTTTTGCTATTTTATTCTTGAAGTGTAAAAACTTGATAAGTTTTTCTTTTAAGAATGATTGAAAAACAAATTGCTAGACTGATTATTAAAAAAGCTGATAGCTACAGTTTTAATTCAGATGCTTCCATCTTCTACCAGTTAATGTTTTAAGTCTCAGTATTTTGATGATATTGGCATTCGCCTGCAGTTCAGGGCTCATGCTGTAAGGAATTAAATAGAATAATGCCTTAAGGGAAACAATGCTTATCTAAATGGATGTTTTAGCTCTTTAAAGTGTTTTTTTCTTGACTGATAAAGGTTTGCTCCTGTTTCTGATGGTATCAGACTCTGATCACTATGAACTAGATTGTTGTGTTTACAGCTAAAGCGTGCCGTCATGCATGCTGCTGCTTAATAAAGGGTTGATGATCTCAGCCAAAGCATTTGCAGTTTTACATTTGAACCAGGCTGGACTTCCCCTGTGATCTGGTTCTGGATTTATGTTTTATTTTTTATCCTGCTAGTTTAAGGCGTCTGGAAATAACCTTTTGTTTTTGCTGTTACGTGTGGAAACCTAGACAGTGTGTGAACCACAGCCGGAGCAAGCCATGCATGACTGACTGCTCTGCCTCATGGATCCTCCTGATCGTCTTTATAACCTCTTATCCCTCCTCCAGGCATCCTGTTTGTGCGGCTCAGCCTCCTGCTTGTTGTCATCATGTTGTCCTTCCACGTACAACTCCACCATCAGCAGGTTGGCTTTCTCCTTCCTGCTTCTGCTTGGAACACTGGTGTCCATCATTATGATTCTTCCAGGCATGGAGGAAAATCTAAAGAAGGTATTCAGCTTCTTTTTCAGAATTCAAAGCATCAAATCTGACCTGGAAGGGAGTTTCACATAAAACGTGCTTCTTGGAAATCAGGGTCACCTCTTCTTCCAAGTTTTTAATGAGGATGCTGTGACAGATTCCAGGTTTCTGTGTGGGTGGCTCGCACATATCTGGCCACGTGAACTGTGACATCATTGTGGGCTACAAGTCTGTGTACCGTATGTGCTTCGCCATGGCATGCTTCTTCTTCCTCTTCTCCATCATCATGATTCGAGTGCGTAGCAGCAAGGACCCCCGAGCTTCCATCCAAAATGGGTTTGTACAGCTCACCCGCTTCATTGAATGATGTCACACTGGCCTCTGGTGGTCATATGTTTTAACTGCACTTCATAGTTCACATTTTGTCATTTTGCATCCCTAAACTTACATGGATTCTCTCTTCATAAATGAACAAAAAGAGTGATTTAAAATTTATTTTGAAGAGCAGAGAAACTTTTACATGGATTTCTATTTGATTTTCTGGTAGAAATCATAAAAAGATGGCAGCATTAGTTTCATCTCTTGAAAAAACCTTCAGAGTAAGAGTAATTAATCCATTATTGAATCGTCTACGAAGTCAGTGATCGATTAATCTTTAACTAGAGTATAGAGACTCTGAAACTTTAGCTGAAAAAAAGAGCGACTCGCTTAGAGCAGTGATCAAACCATGGCGGCTGGTGGAGTTTTCTCCTGGGGGGGGGGCTATCAGTTCAAAATAGACGTATACCAAAATCCAATCAAACATATACTAAGTTATCACACCATTAAATTTAAAGGAATGCCAAAAACAAAAAACTATTAAAAAAACATAATTTACAGGTTTAATTTTTGTACATAAATCTTGCCCATCTAAACTTAGTGAAGTCAAATCTGTATTTTGCATGGTCCAATATGGTGTCACAAACCTGAAAAAATTATGGAGACGCTATTAGTTCAATTCAATTCAGTTTATTTATATAGCGCCAATTCACAACACATGTCATCTCAAGGCACTTTACAGTTCAACCAGATCATACAGTCAAATTGATACAAAGTTTTATATCAAAGGAAAACCAGTTGATTGCATCGACTCATTGACTCAAATACAATCCCTCACACTAAGCATGCTTGTAGCGACAGTGGAGAGGAAAAACTCCCTTTTAACAGGAAGAAACCTCCAGCAGAACCAGGCTCAGTGTGAGCAGCCATCTGCTGAGGCCGACTGGGGTTCAAGGAGACGGAAGCAGAGATACAAAAAGCAGCTCCACAGGCGGCCCCGTCCAGGAAACACACAGCCAGGCAGACGAGCTCCCATGCCAGAGGACGAAGAGAGCACATCCACCCAGTCACAGGACCACACTGGAAAACAGGCCGATCTCCAACATCTATAAACAAGGGTGTTGATGGAAGCAGCACAGCTGATGTTTCTTTCCAGGATGACGTCACAGCCAAACAGGAACAGACCAGGCAAAGCTACTCTGAGGAAAAGCAGATAGAGCAGAAGGTTAGAGATTGAACAAACAGATTCTGCAGAATAGGAGAACAGAGAGAGAATGAAGCAGAATGATGAAATGGGGGTCCCTATGTCCTCCAGAAGTCTAAGCCTATAGCAGCATAACTATAGAGATAGCTCAGGATAACCTGAGCCACCCTAACTATAAGCTTTATCAAAAAGAAAAGTTTTATGCCTAGCCTTAAAAGTAGACAGTGTCTGCCTCACGGACTAAAACTGGTAGTTGGTTCCACAGGAGAGGAGCCTGATAACTAAAAGTTCTGCCTCCCATTCTACTTTTAGAAATTCTAGGAACCACTAGTAAACCTGCAGATTGAGAGCGAAGTGCTCTGTTAGGAACATAAGGAACAATCAGATCTCTGATATCAGATGGAGCTCGGCCATTTAAGGCTTTATATGTGAGAAGGTGGATTTTAAATTCAATTCTTGATTTAACAGGAAGCCAATGAAGAGAAGCCAGGATAGGAGAGATGTGATCTCTCTTTTTAATTTTCATCAGAACTCTGGCTGCAGCATTTTGGATCAGCTGAAGGCTTTTAACTACAGTTTGTGGACTTCCTGATAGTAAAGAATTACAATAGTCCAGCCTTGAAGTAACAAATGCATGGACTAGTTTCTCAGCATCACCCCTGGACAGGAGATTTCTAATTTTTGCAATATTCCTCAGATGAAAGAAGGAAATTCTAGAAACCTCTTTGATATGGGATTTAAATGACAGGTCCTGATCAAAAATAACACCAAGATTTTTTACTTTATTATCTGAAATCAGTTTAATCCCATCCAAATGAAGTGACTGGCTAATCAGCTTCTTTTTCAGAGACTCTGGTCCAAAGACTATAACCTCTGTTTTGTCTGCATTCAGAAGCAGAAAGTTAAGAGTCATCCATAATCTATGTAATGGGTTAGCTTCATCTGGATTTATAGACAGATATAGCTGGGTATCATCAGCATAACAGTGAAAATTAATCCCATGCTGTCTAATAATTCTACCAATTGGGAGCATGTATAAAGTAAAGAGAATTGGTCCTAGCACTGATCCCTGTGGTACTCCACAGGTAACCTTTGAGCATGTTGAAGATCTATCATTAACATGAACAAACTGAATTCGATCAGAGAGATCAGATTTAAACCAGTCTAGTTCTGTTCCTTTAATTCCAACAAAATATTCAAGTCTTTCTAAAAGAATATTATGGTCAACTGTATCAAATGCAGCACTAAGATCCAACAGGACGAGCACAGATACAAGTCCATTATCTGAGGCCATGAGAATATCATTAGTGACTTTCACCAGAGCTGTTTCAGTGCTATGATGAGCTCTAAAGTCAGACTGAAACTCTTCAAAAAGTTCATTATGGTG
Source organism: Cyprinodon diabolis (assembly GCA_030533445.1). Taxonomy (NCBI): domain Eukaryota; kingdom Metazoa; phylum Chordata; class Actinopteri; order Cyprinodontiformes; family Cyprinodontidae; genus Cyprinodon; species Cyprinodon diabolis. The sequence continues at coordinate 4,279,302 of CM060074.1, forward strand.
TAAGTGATCGCACACTTGTTTGGCAACTACTTTCTCAAGAATTTTGGATAAGAAAGGAAGATTGGATATAGGTCTATAATTAACCAAGTCATCTGGGTCAAGAGACGGTTTCTAAAGCAAAGGTTTAATTACAGCAACCTTAAAAGCTTTAGGTACATATCCCTGTAACAGAGATAGATTAATCACATCTAAAATGGAGGAGGAGATCAAAGGGAATACCTCCTTAAATAACCTGGTTGGAACTGGATCTAACATACAGTTTGAAGGCTTAGATGAAGACAATAATTTTGCTAATTCAGAAAGTTCAACTGGATCAAAGCAGTCTAAACCCGGTTCAGATTCCATGACTACCTCAGGTACAATCGCGGATAGAGGAGTGCTTATGATCTTATTTTTCATAAGATCAATCTTATTTATAAAGAATCCCATAAAATAATTGCTGCTAAGAGCAGGTGGGATGGACGGTTCAACAGAGCTATGGCTCTGGGTGAGTTTGGCAACTGTATTAAAAAGAAATCTAGGATTATTCTTATTCTCCTCTATTAATGAGGAGAAGTATGCTGCTCTTGCTTTACAAAGGGTCCTCTTATACAGCAGTAAACCATTTTTCCAGACTAGGAAGGACTCCCGCAGGCCTGTAGAGCGATATTTTCTCTCCAGTTTCCTAGCATTTTGCTTCAAAGTACGCAGCTCTGCATTAAACCAAGGAGCAAGCTTTCTATTTTTAAAGGTTTTCATTTTCAAAGGAGCTGCGTTGTCTAAGGCAGTACGCAGAGAACTAGCAACCCCATCAACAAAATCATCAACCTGTGAAGGGGAATAAGCTATGCTTTTGCACTCTGCAGCACTGCTCAGCGACACAGAGGACAGAGAAAGTGAAGCAGATTCTTTAAAATTTATAACTACACTATCTGATAAAGGGGGAGGAGAACTCTGTTAAAGTAATCCTGAAGGTTATTAGAAAGTGGTCAGAGAGGACAGGGTTGTGAGGAAATACTGTTATTTCTTCACATTCTATGCCGTATGTCAGCACAAGATCCAAAGTATGAAGATGAGAATGTGTGGGACTATTCACATTTTGAACAAAGCCAATAGTGTCTAAGATAGCATTAAAGGCTGCTCTTAAGCTATCGCCTTCAATGTCAGCATGGATGTTAAAATCTCCCACTATGATGACCCTGTAAGTATTTAATACCAAATCAGAAAGGAACTCTTAGTCTTAGTCTTAGTCAGCTTTATACTTTTTTAATATATTAAAAAACGATTTATTTTCTAAAATGTGTTTAGATCAGCTGTGCAAATTAACATCTAGAGAAAGTAGACTATATTATATTATTTTCCATGTGAATCCCAGATCGTTCATTCTTCTTTGTTTATATATATATATATATATATATATATATATATATAAAAACAAAGAAGAATGAACGATCTGGGATTCATGTATATATATGTATATATATGTATATGCATATATATGTATATATATGTATATGCATATATATGTATATATATGTATATGCATATATATGTATATATATGTATATGCATATATATGTACATATATGTATATGCATATATATGTATATATATGCATATACATATATATACATATATATGCATATACATATATATGCATATACATATATATACATATATATATATATATATATATATATATATATAAACAAAGAAGAATGAACGATCTGGGATTCATGTGTATATATATGTATATATATGTATATGTATATATATGTATATGCATATATATGTATATATATGTATATGCATATATATGTATATATATGTATATGTATATACATATATAAAAATATTTAAATAAACTGAACCAACAAACCTAACAAAAGGCGCCCATTCCAAAGGGGTGTGCCCGTTCTTTCTAAAACTAGGCTCTGTTGGGCTACTGTATAAAACCTCAAACTCAACGCTTTATCTGACATTTTGAATTGAAAAGCTTCCTGGATGGAAGCGAAACGTCTTCCAATGGATTGTTTTATAACTTTTTTGGAACGACTATGACCTGGATGACTGAGAATCTTCACCTGCTTACAAAGATGACTAAAGAAACTTTTAAAAATAGCATAATTCTGTTTTCAACCCAAAGTTTCCTTTGCTGATTTAGGGAACAAAGACTGTTACCAGAGATAAATACTTATACTGATTTAATTTTTAAATTACAGTGGTGACTGGATATACACATGTTCCAGTAATTTACATTTGAGGGACCCTTTTGTTTAATTTAAACTTCAATTTCCTTCTGCTTCATAAACTATCTGCTACTTCACATGGCTCTAACATAAAATCCCGAAGGCTAAATGCAATGAGGTTTAAGAAGTATGAATATTTACTTTTAAAGCCATTTCTTTATTTTTCGTCTTCCCAGATTTTGGTTCTTTAAGTTCCTGGCTTTGGTCGGCCTCACTGTGGGAGCTTTCTTCATCCCTGATGGCACCTTTACCACTGGTATGTACACAATGTTGTACAGAGCGACGCTGCTTTAGTAGACGGCAACATGAAGCAATAGTTCATCCCAAACTGCCTTCTCTGTCTGCTCAGTGTGGTATTACTTCGGCGTAGTCGGCTCCTTCATCTTTATCATCATCCAGCTCATCCTGCTGGTTGACTTTGCACATTCCTGGAACCAGTCCTGGCTGGAGAAAGCTGAGAACGGGAACTCAAAATGCTGGTTTGCAGGTAGAAAGTGCTTTTATATAGTCAAAATATTAAAGTCGTATGGAAGTCATATTTAAATGTCAAATCATTCTGGCTTAAAACATGTATATAAATGTACTCTTTATCAGACCATATTGTCCCAAATTTCAGAACATTTCTATAAAAAAAAAATTTTTTTTTTTGTTATCTTATGCAGGCTAGTTAGTTCTACGTCAGCCTGAACACCTAAATTCGGCCAATCATATCAACGGTCACCTGTCAATCAAATATTTTCGGTCATAGCATCTTGATTCATATGTCGCAGCTAATATACGCAACGGTTGAAATCAGAATCCTTTCCTTTCCCATTAAGTTCCATCCCAGTGTTCACGGGGATGGACGTCTGTGTCTTCAGCAGGCGTAGAGCTAACAGAACTGGCAGCGTAGCGAGGCAAGGGCTCAAACATGTACGGCTGGAAGCCTTCTACACCAAACCAAGCTTCTGCCGCCGTGGCGTCCTCTTCCACAACATCTTCGTCCCCGCTTTCCTCCTCCAAATAAAAAATGGATGACGGAGGAGACTCATCCACGACCTCAGACACTAAACTCTCCTCCTCTTGCATGTTTCCTCTGTCCATAGCGTTCCTTGACAGCGTCGTTTCTAAGTCACCAATTTAGTGCTACTTGGTCCCAATGGAATTTCCCATTGGGAAGCTACTAGCACTAAGTTGCTAACTGGTTAGCAAGATGCTTCCGACAAACCGGCCACAACTAAAGTTGCTTACGAACCTTCTGCCACAACAATCCCGCCTCCTTGATAATCAACCACATTCACTTTATCCACTCGTATAAAGTCGGGCACCACTCAGGAGAATTCGGAAATGCAACGTTTGGAACAGCCGCTTCCCTACGAGTTTAAAGTTTTCTGTTAATGGAATAAGAATCAGGTTTCTTTCTGGTAGCTCTGGTGATAGAAGAAATTAATTTACATGTGCATGACCGAAAATGAATTTCCTGTTGGGATTAATAAAGTATTATTGAATTAAAGGAATATTAGATTAAGATCTGTTTTTCTCTCCCAGCTCTCCTGTCATTCACCTTCATCCACTATGCCCTGGCTTTCACCGCTGTCGTCCTCTTCTATGTGTTTTACACCCAACCTGACGACTGCACGGAGCACAAGGTCTTCATCAGCCTCAACCTCCTCTTCTGCATCGTTGTGTCTGTTGTTTCCGTTCTGCCTAAAGTCCAGGTATGGTTCTTTTGTTGCGACTACATATCTGTGTTTACTGAGACACACGCAGACTACCTGGTTTCTGAGCATAAACCAGCCTTTAGTTTGAGAGATTTCCTTCCAGTCAATGATTTGATGCAATCAAGTGGTTTTCCTTGGATTAAAAAACTTTGAATAAATTTGACTTTATGATCTGGTGAATTGTTAAGTGCCTTGTGATGACATGTGTTGTGAATTGACACTATATAAATAAACTGAATTGAATTGAATTATTTGCTTTTTCTCATATTGTTGACCTAAAGTCTGCTGATGCTGATTTTCATCCGGAAATGTTAATCTTCCTGCAGAGTATAATTGTAAAGCATGATACTTGCAGTCTATGGAATGCATTTAAATCAATGCAGCAGTATCTGTGATAGAGCCTTGATGGAGGATTCTATTGTCAGCTCTGTTATCTTAAAGCATCTAACTGTTTTTACAGGAGGCTCAGCCCACTTCAGGCTTGCTCCAGGCTTCCCTCATCTCCCTTTACACCATGTATCTGACCTGGTCAGCCATGACCAACAATCCCAGTAAGTCCTGTACATTCCAGCTCCTGTTTATCTGCAGGTTGTTTGGAAGAGAAAGCAAAAGACTCTAAAGTAAACGGTGTTTAAACTAAACTGTGCATCCTCATCTCAGACAAGAAGTGCAACCCCAGCCTGTTGAGTTTAGTCCAGCCCAGCAGCCCCACTCCGCCGCCTCTAAACCCCACTTCAGCTCCAGGCAACGTGCAGTGGTGGGACGCGCAAAGCATTGTGGGACTCCTCATCTTCCTGTTCTGCACGCTTTATGCCAGGTATTTGATTGTTTTCAAATCATGGTGACACACTAGGCTGTAAAATAAGTGATATCGGTGAGATAAATCTTCCCTTAGAGTTGAATCAATAAAATTCCCCCAGATTTGTATCAAGCTGGAAGTCAAATGAATGGAAGTATGTCTTTGATGTTACTCAGAGGGAACTGGCTGATGGTGAAATCACAAGAGCAAAATAAGTTAAAGATAAAACAGCAGTATCTTGTTTACTGAACCGTATAATTCATAAAACAAAGAAACCTGGTCATCTCCATTATCTTATTTCAAATGCATGATAGCTTATTATCTTGATTTAAGGGGAAAAAATACTAATTTAATTGGATAATTTTATTTACTTTTTTTAATTAAAGGAAAAGTCCGCTCAGTAAGGAATGATCATTTGATCATTATCTATACCTAAAACTAATATGATCGTTGATCAGTAAAAAAAAAGATTTGTCGCAATCTCCGAGTCTGGGAGCAGCCATTTTTGCCCAAATATAGTAGCCCCTCCCTCCTGCCATCTTCCAGCAGTGACGTCACGGTGCGGTAAACCTAGCGCCATTCTCCCCGCTTTACAAGCAAAATCAATGGGAACTACTAGACACATCTGCAATCAACAACAATTATTGAAGATCTCCAGAGGACTTCACTATTGAAATTCACCAGAGCTATAGTGAAACTGACAATGCCCACGTGCATGGCAGCTGGATGTTGGAATACATCGGGTAAAAGTGGGAAAAAAATAGTTATTTCACCTTTCTGATTCCTGATCCTCCACGGACGGGTTGGTCGTTGGATCGCCAACTTGAAGAGGGAGGATTTGCCATCGAACTTTCTGGCCAGAGAAAAAACACGTAATATGTAGCCAACATTTGGAAGAAGAATGTTTTCAAGATGACTTGGATAATAGCGCGTTGTGACAAACACCAGATACAGCACTGGGACTTGATCAACAGCCGATACCGCACCGTGACGTCACTAACCAGCAGGTGGCAGTAGTGTTCTTTGACAAACATGGATGCCTCCAGTAAAGCACATTCAGATAAAATTATTCTTAATTTAAGGTGGCCCAGTGGTTAGCGCGCACGACCCATGTATGGAGGCCTTAGTGCTCGACGAGGCTGACCCGGGTTCGAATCCGACCCGTGGTCATTTGCCGCATGTCTCTCCCCCTCTCATACCCCCTTTCCTGTCAGCCCTGCTGTCAAAAAAACGAGCCACCTTAAAAACTCAAACATAAATAAATAAAAACTTTTCATTAATTGAACAATATGTAATAATTTAATTTTTGAAGTACTTTCAGAAGTTTAAATTCTAAATATGATCTGTATTTTCCTTTTAAGGGAAAAATCCAGCTGAAACATCCAGTGCTTATTTTAAATGAGTCATGACTCTACTTTAGATAATATAATGTTACTGAAATTCCAATTAAATTCATGTTTAATATTTTTTAGGGGGGGGGGATCATCAATGGGAGGATAATCCTAATCTTTGTGGTGAGCGCACCTTTCTGGGCTTTTCTGGTTTAAAAATGGAGCCAACCCAAAAAAAACAGGTCAATTCAACTCTCAATTGAAAACCAAGCACTCAAATTCAAACAAAAAACCTCCAATTTCTGAGCGATGACTCTTTGATGTCAATATCAGATTTTTTGATTTATTTTCCAGTGAAGCGGCTCAGTCTGCTGTGGTTACGGCGGATTGGAAGCCTTCTTTGGCCGCTTGCTGTAACCTGCTGCCTTAAGATGAGTTGATTTCCATTTTTCTGCAGCATCCGCTCCTCCAACAACAGCCAAGTGAACAAGCTGATGCAGACGGAGGAAGGCCAGGGTCTGACTGCAGACACCGAGGTTTCAGTGGGGGAGGACGGGGTCCGACGCGCCGTGGACAACGAAGAGGAAGGCGTGACCTACAGCTACTCGTTTTTCCACTTCAGCCTCTTCCTGGCCTCTCTCTACATCATGATGACCCTCACTAACTGGTACAAGTAAGTATCCAATTGCTTCCTGTTCTTATCTTCCCCACAGCTGAGCAGATCCCTTACTAACTTTTTTTTTATAATCTCCAGGCCTGACACCGACTATGAGACCATGCAGACCGCCATGCCGGCTGTCTGGGTGAAGATCTGCTCCAGCTGGCTCGGTCTGGCGCTCTACCTTTGGACCCTGGTGGCTCCTCTGGTGCTTCCTGATCGAGACTTTAACTAAACATACTTCAGCATATCAGCGTGGTGCACCTTGGGTTAAATCTGCTTCATCCTATAAGGCTCTATTTCTATAAAGGGGTTTATTCCCGTACTTTTATATTTTAATGGATGCAGGTTATTTCATGTCTGTAGTGATGGGATGATTGTTTTCTAAGAGCAGTTTGAGCTTTAATCACCTTCCAGCTGTTGTTTTTGCTTCACTGTTAGAAAGAGTTACTGAAAGAGAATTACATGCCGATCAAATATTAAAAGGTGTTTTTTATCTTTTTTGTTTTTGATAATAAGCCTGTTAAATAATTTTGCTAGTTTTTGTTCTACCCAATATTGAAAGAAGTGCCTTACTGTATCTTGGTGTTTTCCTGAAATGTTGCTGTTATGTGCAAAAATGGAGCTGACGTTGTGCTTTCAATGCTGTCCTGTAGAGGGTGCTGTTGTCCTTTTGATTTAATGTGATGGGTTCGTTAATTAACTGAGATTCTTTTTCTTAAATTCTGTTGAACTTCAGTTGTTCTTCGTCTCCGTCTTCATGTTAGCCTATGTGAGATTTCCAGCTGCTTTTTCACACAGGATTCTGCTAAAAAGTTTTTTTTTTTATTGATTGATGTGTCGTTGATCAAGAAAAAAAAAGGTCTGATCACAAGATAAACACAACTGGATGCGACATAACAGCTCCTCTTAGAATACTAAATTCACTGAAGGTTTTATCTGGGGTCAGACTGGTGACTGCCCTATGAATTCCTGCAACACATGAAACACTTTATGGTTAAGTTCAGACACCCCAACTGGAATATAACTGCAAGTCTTAATGCACGCACAGTCATGACGCAATATTTGCTCTTATTTATAGTCACTCCTTTTGACTTCCTCTGTCTGATTTTCATTCATGTCTAAATTTGATTTAAACAAAGAATTTAAACAATAAAAAATGCAACAAAAGAGCTTTAAGCTCCTCAGTTGAACTGTTCAGATGCTTTTGGGCCTTTTATATTAGCCAAAGATATTTTATTGGAGAAATTATTTGATAAAACCATCAAAGTTTTTTTAATTGTTTCAAGCAAATGAATGTCAGATTCTATTGTTTAATTCACAAAATAAAAACAGCTTTTTTTTAACTCCACATTCAGTCTGAAAACAGTATCTTTATTCTTTATGCCTAACAAAGCCATGTTCTGCTCTTTTATTAGTTTGCATTATTGCAATCCAAATAGAACAGACTTGTTCTTTTTTTTTTTTTACCTAAATGCAAAATGGCAGCATTAAGGGAATGTTTTATAACAGAGGAGAATATATTGACAGGGCTACCAATGTGCCTTTAAGATCTTTAAAAGTTTGTCAAAATAAAAAATAAAAATGGAGCAACCTCTTAGAAAATGCGAATAGAAGGATACCTACCTTCAAGGTCTTTGGATGTTTTTGGGGTTTGAAGTTTCAAACAGAGGGCGGCCAATTTTAACCTGTTGTCTTTTTTGGAGTTGAAATCTTGTTTGTAGTACATTCTTCTAGGTAAATTGGTGCATTGCCAATCATTTTAAGTTTTAGTCATTGAAAAATGCTTTTTCACAAAAAGCACAGAAAGCAAAGAACCCAAAAAGCAAACATTCTGCCAGGTGCAGAGTCTGCTGTAAATCGATCAAAGGTCAGAGCATGGACGAAGCTGAATTATGCAGCCATGCTACATAAACTTATCAGAAAAAAAAAGCTTTTAAAATCTGTCTTGAAGTTACAAACATTTGCATACAAATCACTAATTAGAAACAAAAAAAAAAATAGTTTGCCTTCATTTGCTGCTTATGTTCAGGGCTCGACGAAACCTGCACTTTCAAAACTGCTTTATTTATTATTGCAGTTTGCGATGCAGTGTTTGGATAATAATATGGTGGATGCCAAAAAATTTGCTTTAGGGGAGTCAATTCTATATTAAATCTGGCTTGCAGGTTCATTTCTCATCAACATATGCAATTTACACACATGCTATTGACTTAGTTCACTGCAGTGGTTGGCTCAGAAAGGGCATTTTGATCAAAGTTTCACTTTTGTTACTGATGGTTTATATATCTTAATTATCTTAGGCCTACATTTAAACTTTAAAGTATTCACTAAGAAACGCTTGGATCATTTATGAATGCAAAGACTTAAACAACTCATTGAGTCTAAACTAGCTTCATTTAAACAAAGTCATGTAATTCTGAACATGCATAAATTACTTCAAATCTTACAAAACAGTGATGTACACCTTAACATCCTTAATGTATGTAGGTTGGACATTTCTAGTGATGTTCGGATTGTGTTGGGGCTTACGTGTCCGACGTAGCATGCTAAGCTTCATTTACAGAGGTAATGATCCAAAATGGCCTTTGATTTGCAAGAAGCCCATTATAAGTGTTTTCTTTTTTTTTTGCCGTTGTCTGTTGACCAATAGAGATGTCAATTCAATTTAGTTTATTTATACAACACATGTCATCTTAAGGAAATTTACAATTCAACCAGATCATACAGTCAAATTGATTCAAAGTTTTCTATCTTAGGAAAAACTGTTGATTGCATCGACTCATTGACTTGAAGGCAATCCCTCACACTAAGCATGCTTGTAGCGACAGTGGAGAGGAAAAACTCCCTTTTAACAGGAAGAAACCTCCAGCAGAACCAGGCTCAGTGTGAGCGGCCATCTGCTGAGGCTGACTGGGGTTCAAGGAGACAGAAGCAGACATAGAAAAAGAAGCATAGATACAAAAGACAATTGTAAACCAGCTCCACAGGCGGCCCCGTCCAGGAAACACGTAGCCAGGCAGACGAGCTCCGAGCCAGCTCCCATGTCAGAGGATGAAGAGAGCACATCCAGTTAGTCACAGTCAGAGAAACAGGACCACTCAGAAAAACAGCTGATATTTCTCTCCAGGATGGTGTCACAGCCAAACAGGAACAGACCAGATGGTTTCAGGTGTCATCTCTATTACAGAAAAAATAGTTGGTGATACCAGTGCATAGAGATATTCTTCAACCAGTGGTACATCTACATCTCTGATCTCAGGGAAATAAGGACAGATATCTTCCCTAAAAATGTCAGTGTTTACCAACTGCAGAGCAGTTTGGCACTGGTTAAACGTATACTGGAGGATTTTTGCAATTTTTTGAAAAGACCTGTAGTCTCCACTTAAAAAAAAAAAAAAAAAAAAGCAGAACCCTGTACCCGAGAAGTTACGCTAGTGATGGGTTAATGAGGCATCTTGAAGCATTTAGACACATTGCCAAACTGTTTTGATGCTGCATTGATACTGTCTCACAGAATACTGACACCTGCTGGACCTTTGAAGACACTACAGGCAGCTTATTTGACAGTAAACTGAATTGATGACCAAGTACACTGATATAATTTAAGTTATTGTATATTATGTTGCATAATTTCATTTCTAGGTTTACAATGCAAATATATTTGATATCTATAGATGCAGTCACTAAATAATGTAAACTTATAACGTGAAAATTACGGGGAAAATGTGAATGAGGATGCTTGTGGACTAAGATTTTAAATCCTATTTTTAAAACTATAAGTATAGTAAAAACAGTAAATAAACTAAGAGTCAATTTGAACTTAACTTTAATTCAGATAAGTTGAGTTATAACTGAGAGGAAAAATATGACACAACAAGAACATTAAAATAAAAACGCAACGGTTGAAACGTTCCTATTCCTTTTAGGCTGCTAAAACATTCTTGATCATTTTAATGATAAACCGCAAAAGATGAGACATTCTTTTAGCAGATGCATCATGCTGACAGATGTGTTTTTAAACACAGTTTAGTGAGTCAGTTAGAAACAATTCCTGTATTGGTCATGTATGACTTTCTTTTGAGGACACGCGCACAGATACAGTGTTTTGTTCTATGGGCTTGACTCATGCATCATTGTTGATGGACCCATCACTGGGGAACGCCTATTAAATGTGTGTGAGAGCGTGCACAAGCCCATTTCTGCTCGTGCACGCTCTGTTTTAAAGTTGCTGTTTGCATCACTCATACAAGCTTACTTTCCAAAAGAGGATTTGTAATTTTCCACTTGTCAGACTCACCACCGAAAAGTGAAAATGGGGACAAGCACATAGGACAGCCTTACGTAAACATATCAAAAGAATGATTGAAAATTAGGAGGACAACTAATTTTGATGATCCACCCAGAAAAAGAACATCCTCAACTATACCTTTAACTATTTGAGTGCACACATGGGGTTGATTCATTTTGCCACCTTTTGGTTGCATGGTTTACAGTAGTAGCCATTTAAAATTTTCCCACTTTCCTTGATGATCCTTTGGCTGGTTCCCTACAATTCCTTTTTAAACATCAATCTTTGTACTAAAATATTCTTTCTGTCATTATTTTTGGACATTAAGATCTAAAGTGAAGCATCATCTCCTGGTCAGACCCTGTAACTCAGTGAAAGGATGGAGTTGAGTAAAAAAAACAATGCACATCAGGGAGAAGTCTAGCGGCTGGAAGTAGGAGGGGATTTTGCTGGGAGTAGCAGGAGAGTAGGCTGCCTTTTGGCTGGTGTTTGACTCTGAAGGGGGATTTTGAATGGCTGCTAATACTTTTCATTTGAGTTGGTTGCCAGTTCCTGGAAAGCTGCTATGTGGCTCGGCTTGGCCGGTGAAGCAAGATTCCCAGCTGCAAAGAACTGGCACTGAGACTAACAGTGAGGAAAATAAGTATTTGAACACCCTGATATTTTTCTCACTTAGAAATCATGGAGGGGTCTGAAATTGTCATTGTAGGTACATGTCCACTGTGAGAGACATGATCCAAAAAAAAAAAAAAAAATCCAGAAATCACAATGTATGATTGTGATTTCTGGATATCCACACATATTACTTTAATTTGATGACGTCATACAGTTAATAGTGGGTCCTGTGTGAAGCAGGGAGTTATGGAGGTATTCAGAGCTGAGCTGAGTCAGAGAGGCTAGCGGAAAAAGGGCCTATACTCAACTCTGCTGTTCAGTTAAGAAATACATTTATCTGACAAACTATTTAAAGGGAAATAAAAAGGTCTTTCCACATGGAGTTTGCATTTTCTCCATGAGCACATGTAGGTTCTCTCCGGGTACTCTGGCTTCCAAAAACATGACTGTTAGGTTAATGGCTTCTCTAAATTCTCATGTCGGCGTGAATGGTTGTTTCTCTTGTGTTGTGTGTCTGTGTTGCACTGCGAGGGACTGGTGACCTGTCCAGGGTGGACCCCGCCTCTCGCCCTTAGACAGCTGGAGATAGGCACCAGCATCCTTTGCGACTCCGCTTGGGATAAGCGTGATGAAAAATGGATGCATGGATGAATAAAGTGAATTGAATTCAAAATCCTATTCTGCTAAACATCCATACAAGAGGAAATCAATGATATTTATATTTGCTCTGTTTCAAACATATTTTATTTTTAATTCTGTGTTGTTTCACCAATAAATTCAATTATTTATCTATTACATGTCTGAACTCTCAAAGCAAAGTGGAACAGAAATCAAATTTCTCGTGTAAACAACCCTGGCCAAGGATGAGAATCTTGACTCTTACAGAGATGAGGCAAGCAGAGATGGGTGGAAGTTGAAGTTATTTCTTCCTCCGCTGATGATGCCTGTGACTAATTCTGCACTGCATGCTACATAGATGTTTTACATTTCAAAATCCATGCTAAGGCCACCCAGAGGAACCTGAGTTACGGAGGAGTGACGGCGTTTCAGGCACAGCTGAAGATCCAGCTGTCAGTAAAAGCAATCATTGATTATCTGACAGAATGTTCATTAACGTCCAGGTGTGGGGGAACGGGTCCAGATATCTCAGAGGCCATGGAATGGATTCCCCGCACCTCATACTGAGCTGGCACCAGTGTTGTTTTTGACCGCCATCTTGAATTTAGTCTTAATCTTCAGGACGAAAACTATTATTAGTTTTAGTCGCATTTTAGTAATTATGTAGTTTTAGTTAGTTTTAGTCGAATAAAACTTAAAAAGGCTTTGTTCTAGTTTTAGTCAGTTTTATGTTGCAAAAAAAAAAATAGCTAACATTTACAATTTGGAATAACAACCAGATTATTTACCAGACTGACAGCTCTAGTCTAGATATTACAATACCTGGGTATAGAATGCTGCCGTGCAGTTAATCTTTGCTGTTGGACAGAAAACTTTTATTTATAGATTTAAAATAAACTTTTTTTTTATCAATTAATGCCTTACTATATAAAATAGTATCTCACAAAAGCTGTGAAAATAGCAGATCTAGTTCAACACAACATATTGGTTAATATAGCAGATATAAGTGAACAAAATGTAAAATAAAGGAATAGTTTTAGACATATAAGGTTTCCATCCTCAAACAAACGCTTGCCGATGTACAATGAATTATGCATTACACACTGATCAATAAAATCTTCATTACTTTATGAAAGTATATTATTTATTAAAGTACATTATTAAAAAAGCAAAGAACAAATATATATATATATTCTTTCTACTTTGGCAATTTTGGCTTTATTTCTTCAATTTTCCCCCTTTGTTACCACTTCTCAGGGGTCAAAGTAGATTTAAATTCACAAGGTTTTGATATAAAAAAAATACACAGAGGACCTCCATAATTGCCTTGTAATGCCATGGCAATCCAGACCTGTTAGGAATCCAATTTGTGTGGGTTGTGTTTTTGTTTGTTTTCCCTCCACCACCAGGTGGCGCCTGGTTCTCGTTGGCCTTCTCACACACCTGCGGATGGTTGCCTCATTACCGGAGTGCTCTTAAGCTGCTGACTGCCACTACCTCGACGCCAGAGTTTGGGTACTCTAGCCAAGCTGAGTTTTGCTGAGTCAAACTGATTTTTTTGTCAACCTGAGTCTTAACATTGTTGTTTTTGTCTTTGCCTCTTGGCAGGAAGTCATCCTGCAAACTGGATGTATGGACCTTCTCCCCTCGGAAGGATCGTCTGAGCCTCAAACTGAGCTGGGGATTCAAACTGGAGGTTGTGATCTACTTTTCCCCAAAGGATTGTTTGAGCTACACACTGAGCAGGGGATTCATCTCCACAAGAAAGAGTTCAAGTACCATTGGAAATCTAAGTGGCAGTCAGCTCCTCCATTCCTCAAGGAAACACCTCAACCTGTGTCAACCCTGTCCACCCTCCAACGAGCAACTCAATTACTGGAACAACCCACACCAACTGGATTCAGAGAAAGACACCTTTTACTGGAAACGTGAGTCCCGTTTCCTTTATTTCCTTTTGCAAATTAAAGCTCAAATTTCCCACTGAGCCTGACTAACCACAGGAGCTTCCCTTCACTTTTCAGTCCCGGTTCGCCAGTGTTCCGAGCAGCACTGGACCCATCTCTACCAATTCTCAATAAACCTGTTAAACCTTCCCTTGGTCTCTCTGTTTGGTTGGGTCAGATCTTTGTATAAAATCGTGACAGGACCTAAATTTAATGAATATGCTAACTAAAATAATGAAATATTTAAAAGAAACAGACAATTTTTTGATGACAATACAAGGAAACATTTACATCATATTTAACTAGATAGAAACGAGAACTATGAGAAAGAAATATTCAAAGATATATGTACCTTTTCACCTGGGTCTTTATCAAAAAAATAAACAGAATGCAATTAAATATTTCATTTGGATATAGTTTAGAGATTCCTTTTTGAAGACATTTAAGAAGGTTTCTTATCACCTTTTGTGAGCTGGAAGAAATAAAAGTTAGACAAAGGGATTTTTACGCTTAGCAGAGGATGATCAGCTACATATAGTTTATTAAGTAGTGAGAGCAGGAAGAGCCGTACTGCTGAGAGTGAACCATCGGTGTGGAGGGAGAGAAGCGCTGACTCTGATCTAAGCAAAGAGACATTTCAGCACAAGCAGAGCTGGAAGAACAGTTTGTCAGAGTTCAGCACGCAGTACCAGGATTTGCCCACAACACACCAGTGTTCTGTCAGACACCCAGACCATTCTGGATTATATCTGTGGTTGTCATGAACCGAGGACAGATGGACGCAGTATTCAGGAGAGACAGTCAGTAGGAAAGTTCAAAAGATTTATTAAAATAAAAACAAAACAAAAGCGGAGCTGTGGCTCAGACACTCTAGGGAGGAAACACAGGTAAGTGACCACAATAAACTGATGTATGATTATCTGTGTTGGTCACTTACCTGGTTTAACAGTCCAGACCACGAGTGTCCCCAGTGCTGCAGTCCCAGAGGACATGCTGGAAGCTGATCCTGGTGAGGGATCCAGAACAGACAGGAACAGGCAGGATCCAGATCAGGCAGGAACAGACACAGGTGGCAGGATCCAGACTTCCAGACATGCACAGGCTTCCAGGAGGGTTCAGAGTCAGACTGGGACCAGAAGCATGACCAGGTGGTCATGCACAGGAGCAGACAGGCAGGCACAGTGGAAGAGGGTAGCCGAGACTGGACGTAGAAACCGGAACTTGAAGCTGGACTTTAAACTGGTCTCCACCCTGGAGCCAGGCTTACTTTGATAAAAACTGAACCTCCCCCCATAATGAGCCAAAAACCCAGAGGACTCCGTGGGGGAGGAACAGTGGACGATCAGGAGACGAGACAAACACAAAAACCCTCTATCCACTGGCAGCTAGGATCCAGGACATGAACCAAATAAAACTGGACAGACTAACAAAAAGACAAGCAATGATCTGGCCCTGAATGCTCAGGCTGAACTGAATATAAACCACAGGAAACAGGTGAGAGGAATAAATTATGATTGAGGCAGGGAGGGAAGAGGGCAGGTGAGAGGAATTACTAATTAAGGGAGAGCAAACAGGCCAGATCATGACAGTGGTCATGAGGAATGAGCACCACTGCAAGGCAGGTTCGCTGCATGATCAAACAGGATGCAGCAGCACTGCTGATACTGCTTAGCAGATTACAGCACAATGATGCAATTTAAACGTCTGACTGACCACCCGCTAATTTTTATTTAGTCTCGTCTTGTTGACTAAAACTCACACCCATAACACTCAAGTTCTCGTCAACAAAGATCCTTGTTTAGCTGTCGGTCCTCGTTGTCCTCATGGAAAAAAAAGGAGCGTCAACAAAATCATTTTGTCATCCTCATATTATCTTTACCAAGTGAAGATAGCTTCGCCTGCTGGGTCTATGAGGCATCCTATGTGTATGACGAGAAGCAAACCTTGGTGCAATCATTGTAGATGTGCCAGCTTCTTCCAAATCCCATCACTGGTCTACTTACAGTGGGTTCCATCTTAATCAGAAGAGCTTAGATCAGTTTTGCTTAAACCCCTTTTGTTTAAAACCATCATAGAGCTTCAATAATCTCATTATGAAGCTCTGTATTGGATGGACAGGTCACTATTGGTGCACTCAACAAATAAATGTTTTGAGCACTACATTGCTGTGGAGCAACATTGGAAGCCCCAGCTGTGAGCAGCAGGCCAACTTCATGTTGTTACATAAGCAGGATGAGGCGCTGATCAGTTGCATAAGCCAGTTATAGAATCAAGCTCCACTGGGGACTCTCCTCCGTCTTTTGTGGTTTCATTTACGCAATGTTCCCAAGATGATGATCTTCATGGCCGTTGTCATCACACCTCCTGGAGGATTCCAAGAGTTAGGCAACCCAGGTGGAGAAAACACATTTTAGAGCCATGTGGGAGATACACTTTGTAAAAATAGTTTATCCCACTGGTATTCATTACATTTCTGTGCAATCTTTACTTTAAAGCTTATATCATTAAATTTTGTGTATAAGAAATATTGTATTATGCATCGCTGAGGGATGCTGAGGTAGGATGCTGTTTTTAGTTTCCAGATAAAAAAATCATTGAGTACATCTGAGGAATCCAGTGAGATCATGTTTGGTAGCTTTTTGCTTAACTCTTTCAGTAAGATTATAGTGTTTCATTGATAAACACTTTATCAATTTTAATCTAAAGACAGACAAAGTCAATGTAAAGCCGGCCATACACTGTGTGATATTTTCAATCATTGCACGCAGCTACAACTCAAACTGTACGATGAAACCGCAGGGTTTAAAAGTTCACAGATCACGATGGATTTTCTCACACTGTGATGCAATCTACCTGCTCACACTGCACGTCCAAAAACTGACTTGGCGCCGAGAGATGGCGATACTCGTCAATCTGGAAGAAGAAGAAGAACTCCGTTGTTTGCACACGCACAGTGCTCTGGGTTCTGATAAATCGGCTTCTAGCTCTGCTTCAACAACAGGATTTGCCCACAAACACCTCATGATGGTCAATTGAATCTCAAATTGTTGGGATCTGGAGAAGTTCCACCTTTCTCCAGCAGAGTCCGCCGTGGATCCTCCTGAGCTGAGCCTTCGACACACCTGAGGCGCATCTCATCATCAGAGGATCCACAGTATTTAACCATGCCTTCAGACCTTGCCTCAACGCCGCAGTGTTTATCCAGTTTGGTTAGCAGCTGAGCCTAGCTTCTTCTGAGAACCTTTTTTGCTCCTGATTCCTGATTGGATTCTAATTCCGCTTTGTCTCTGCTTTCAGGAATCCAGTTTTTCCTTGTAAGCTCTGGATGAGCTTAACCTGCCGAGCCAGCCCTCTGAGCCAAACCTGAAGACCCTTCTCTGGATTCTCATGCAGCTCTGGACTAAGAGCTGGAAACCCAAAGCCAAGGTCTGCCCTCACGCTAGAAGTAAGACCCAACAGTTCCTCTCTCAAAGCCAAACCCGGACATCTCAAGGTATAAATCTGAAACTCTCAAACTCAGACTCATCTGCTCCCAAGCTAACTGAACTGTCATCCTCACAGACTCCAGTGAACCTGCCCCCAGGCCTGAACCAGTTCCTGTGTTTATTCCATGTGCTTGTGCTCAATAAAACTTGTTAAACTTTTCATCTGTTTCCGTGGTGTTCTGCATACTGGGCTTTTCTGAAACCCATCATGACACAAATACTTTTGATTTTCTCCCGACATTACGATTCCTGATCGGGAGGTGGTCGTGAGAGGCTGATCACCCCTTGTTACCCCCTACACACCAAACGACGCAGGACGCAAGATCAGGCTGAAACTCGGCCCGATTGAAAAAATCACCCTGAAAAGGGCAACAAAATCCTAAAGTGTATGCCCGGCTTAAGTGGAATGAATAGGTTAAAGAAGGAGTGGATGATCCAGAAATGGTTACAAGCAGCTTCTGACAGCACCATTCGGAGGAGAAGGCAAAAACTTGCTGTTGCAAATGTTTTCTAATACATAGTTTATAAACTCAGTTCAATTAAAAAATACTTTATTAATCCCGTAACATATGGTAACTTTGTCAATAGGTTTTTATAGCTGTAGACAATAAAGCTCAGAGCTCTGCACAGCAAAAACGATCTAGAAATAATTAAAAATTATTATTTACCCCTTAATTTAAGTAGGTAATTAAGATGTTTTGCCAATGGAGTGAGTATTTTTACTCTTAAAATAAGATAATTACATAATATGCACTTCAAATAAGACAATTCAATTGTTTTTTCTTATTTTAAATGTAAACTGTCTAATTCTATTGACAAAGGGTCTCACTTACTTCCTCAATTCAAGAAAAATGTCCTTATTTTAAGAAAAAAAATGCTTATTTAAATTTACATTTTTTGCAGTGTGATTAAAGAGGTGAAATAGTGAGAAAAATATAGATCAGTTTTATACATCTAACCGTCTCACTGCTCTAGTGACGGTTGTCATGTGTAAAGTGTGTATGACATTGTAGTAAAACTAATACTAAGTCCATAGAGTTTCTCCATCTTGGTGTCTAAACCATGAGTGATGGTATCAGGCAGCAGCAGATAGAGCAAGGTAGGGGCCTCAGGTGGGGCGGCTCCCTGATGTTCCTCTCCTTAGTAGGGGTATAAATAACTTCGGCTGTTGCATCGATCCAACAGCCGAAGATCCGATACATCGATACGTCAACAAGAGTATCGATTCATGTTTTTTTTCTTCCTTTGGTCTATTTTTATCCATTTGCTCCTGGATGTAATTCTGACTCCCGTGCTGAGGTGGCGCTAAACCTATTTTGCCCTCCTACCTCGCTTCCTTTGGCCTCTACCCTCTTTCCGCTAGCGTAAACATACTCACGTAAACACAGAGGCATTCTTATTTTTCAGTCAATTAAGTTTTTATGGGCCCAGGTGGAGTACAACTTTGCTACTTCTGTTATTTGCTGTTATTTCTTAAATAAAATGCATAAGGATATTACAGCTTTCATTGATTTATTTCAAATTTGAAACATTGTCTAGCCTGTAAGGTTAAAAACAAAGTTACCAGTTAATTGAATTGAATGGTGGTGTATTTTGGAGTATCAAAAATAATTGAATCGTTGGCTCGGGAAATGGATTTACAGCCCTACTCTGTAGGTGGTTGGCCCATGGGCGTAGGTTTGCGTAGGGATCATAGGGACATGTCCATACCAACATGTTGGATGTTGGACCTACTTGTCCCTACCAACAATTACATGTGAATAACATGTTTATAATTTACAATACAGCATTGTTGCAGCAGTAGAGGATTTCTGGATAGAGAATAAAGAAAGACGAAAACATGTTCTATCTAAAATGCAAAATTTGTATTTAATTTTTTTCTCAATTTTGGTATAATTCCTGCTCTAAGTGGGTCTCTCTGTGAGCTAAAGACATGTTTTAGAGTCTCTGCCCTCCAGTTAACGATTACTAAATTTGTTGACATTATTTCAATAATTGATTAATCCAATGAATTGTTTTAGCCCTGAAAAAACTGGGTTAAACACAGTAACTACATCCTAGATGTACAACTTGTAGAGTGAAGTTAATATATTAAATGCTCAGTGTCAGTTCCTCTTCCAGTTCCAGTGCACATGTAAATACAATATATTTATTTGGCGTCCCATGAATCTATTATTTTTGCTTTGTTTCATGATACAAACAGAACAAAAGATAAGAGGGGGGTTTACCTCTGAACCATTTAATGTCTTCAAAATAAAAATAAAAAGTATATCCACATATAACAGACATATTTAGACAATATTCTGTTAAATGGGCCCAGATTTACCTACTGTCTTAGTCGCTGGTAATTTCAAATGCAAACCTTTTCAAAGTGGAAAAAAGTCCTTATTCTTCATTCATCAGTTAAGCTTCAGTCATTGATAAACAGCATCTCGTGTGTGTACTGATTATAACATTTGTATACGTGAAGAAAGAAATGCTGCGTTTCTCTTTAAACCAAATACACCCTGATTTTCACGTCAAGCATAAAAAACGAACATGCATATTTTTGCAAAGGACCAATGACATCAGACCAACAGTGTGCCTAACAAAGTGGAAATCCAACCTCTGCTGTTGGGTCTGCCCATGTACACCTTGATTTTAATACTACTTTAAGGAACCTTTTGCTATCAGGTTCATAATAATTGTCAGATTAATTAATTAGCAAAATAACAGTCGCAGCCCTAATAAAAATAAATGCACCCCCTACTCTCAAAGACACCCCACCAAACTTCTCTCTATCCATTGGTGGGGGGAGGACCACTGATGCCTCCTCCTCCTCCTCCTATGGAGCTGGACTGTTGTAAACAGACATCTGGAGCAAGAGAAGAAGGAGGCGTTATGATAAAAGAGCATATTTACTGTTATCCGCTGCTCTGCTTCAATTTGGAGAAATGCTGAACATCACCAGCTGCGTCAAAGCGGGGAACAGTTACCGTTGCTTCCCGTTATGAAATGTAGCACAGATCATTTATTTATTTCAGTTAAAAAACGTTCAGAGTTCTATCAAAACAAAGGCGGACGCTTCTGAAGAGCTTTTATTTTGAAAGTTCTCTGAGTGACTTCCGGCAGTGTGACGTTCACGTTGTGCGACTTGACAGATGGAGAGGAGCCGTGGCCGCACCGCAGAGAAGTGAACTTCAGCATCCAGCAGGTAAGCTACATTAAGCTCACACATCGAGGGCTCAGCGAGGCATGGGTTAAAATGTTACCATGTGTTGAAATGACACTGCAATAATAAAACTCTGTATTGTGCCGCATGTGGTAAATCAGCATGCTTTCCATCACCCTGCTTCTAATGGAAAATAGAAAACGCTGCAGCACAGAAGGAGCCTGGCAGGGACCGCAGTGCCTCTTTGCTTGTTTCCTCTTTAAGCTTCTTGTTTAGACCTGCTGGACTCTGGCTTCACCGTCTTCCCCTAAAAAACTGATTTCATTCATTGTCTGGTGAAGGGGAAGGAGAAGGAGGAGGCGGCAAGTTGGACACAACACATACAGGAAGTGAAAGCTTATGGGCTTCAAAGTAAAAGCTTTCACATCTGTTTAATGCGACGATTATTTAGATCAGGGGTCTGCAACGTTTTCCAGGCTAAGACCCCCAAACTGATGATGAGATGGAGCGGGGACCCCTAATTATATATAATGTGTGAAATTGTGTTCTATCAAACTGGTCCTATAGTCACTCATTTACATATGGAGTAATGTAATGAAAGTAATTTCTCCCTGGGATTATTAAAGTATTTTTGATACCTGGTTGATGGGACAGGTGTTGTGAATGAAACGGTGCCCAGATTGAAAGAGCTCCTGTGTGTCGCTGAATGTGTGCATTGATGACTGAAAGACATCTTCTGCCTCCATTTATCTGTTTACTACAGTCTCTTGAATTCATGTTCATGTAGGGTGGCCATTTCTATAGCACCGAAAAGGAGGACGTTGTGCGGCATATCAATAAATTACTAAGGTGTACATAAGAATCGGGTAAAATCACATTTATAGTACAATTCTTAGTAGTTTAAAGAGGATGCTTGTGTAGCTGAATAGAACAAAATATTAAAGAAAGTTAAAAAGAATTGGTTCCCAGCATTTGTATTTATTTAATACTTGACTAATTGTGGTGTTTAAAAAGTGACCACCGAAACGAATCTTTAAAGTGCAGAATACCACAAAGCATAAGATGTGTGGACTTAAACATTTAAAAAATCTTTTTAACAAGAAACATTCATAATAAAATATCTTACTATTTTTTTTAAACAACAAAATAGAATGTAGAAAACACATTCAACTGCTCTAAAAGTATAGCTTTATTTTTAAGAGCCTCAGTCTTTTGGGAACTTATCTTAAGTGTCTGTGTGTGCAGCAGACCTGTCTTTATGGTCATCCCTTTATCTATGGGCCAATCACTGAAATCCACTTTCACGTCACAGTCTATAGTATAGTTATTTTAGCCTTCAGCCACGACAAAACTTAATGTAAAAGCCAACATTGAAAAGTTCGCTGCTGCACGTTTATTACTTTTATGTTAATCTGTACTCGCGCGCCGTTCAGTTGCAGCTTTTCCTCGACTGCTTACGCCCACATCGCACCGACAAAGTGGCAGAAACCAAGGAATGAATCTCCACTACCTTTGGTCATAAATTCACGCTCTTTTGTCCATTCTGGGTTAAACGACGTCCTGGTTTTGACAGGATGCTAACTTTAATACGTAGCATCAGTAGTTCTGATCCTTTACTTTTGTAAACAATGACAAGCAGATCTTTATCTGACACGCCGCCACACTAAGCCAATCACCTGTTAGATCAGATAGTGATGCATTTTGGATGATTGGATATTGTGCTGCAGCCCAGCAAAAAATAAAAATAAAAATCTGCTCTACAAGCCTAGTGCCTCATAAAGGAGAACAAATACACGTCCGACCGAATGCGGCGCCAGACGCTGGACAGTGCAATGAAATCCGGACTGTCCGCACTAAAGCCAGACATCTGGCCACCCTATGTTAATGTGGATTTTAAAGACATTTCAATTAGTGGGAAAAATTTACAGGGGTAATATAAAAAAGTCTAATCAACCAGAACTTTAACGACCCCAATTCAGTACCTCTGTGGACCCCTAAGGGGTTGTGGACCCCCTGTTGAAGACCTCTGAAGCATCAACTTGTGACTCCTAAAGAAAAAAAAAAACCGTCTGAATTAGCTGCTGGGAAAGAGGCGGTAGAGCAATGTGCTTCTTTATACATGGGCTCTTATTTTGAAAGCGGTCTTCCTGTTGGGGTTAGTCATTGTTTCGGACTTGACAGTGGCGCGGCTCAGCGCAGTTCAGGCGAGGAGAATCTGCTGCTTTCATTTAGACAGCATGTACGCACACTGCTGCTGAGACAACACCAGCCTGCTATTCAGATGTTGATATTTCTAGAAGCTGTCATCATTCAAGGAAAATCAGGCACAGGTGTGTCGCTCGTGGCTGGCGTGAGTCCGCCTCGCGCTCTGCGCATCGTCTGTAGGAAACCAGCCTCCATTCAAAAAAACCTGCAAAGTTCCCATTTATTAACCAACTGCGATTGCGCATGTCCGAAAGAAAATGTAGTTTTATTTGGTAACGCAAATGCTTGTGTTTTTGAAGGCTGTCAATAATCATTTAAAAAATATATCAGCCATTGCTTTTTTAGTGCCTCTCCTTTTCCGCTGGGACAGTTCTGGACATCAGGAATAAAATGACGTCATGCATGAGAAACATTCCCGCTCAGGGATCAAACCGCCGATAATATTACATAATCACTACTCGGCTTAAAGTGCTGCAATCATTTGGATGTCAGGGGAAAGTAGATAAGCTTTTGCTTGTTCGGATTTTTTTCTATATTAAAGTTTTTTTCCCCCCTCTATTCAAAGGGGAAATAACATGTAGTAGTAGGCTATAATGCAGTGTAAGATAATAATTCACTACACAGGTAAGTCCTTGCAGTAATGCCTGCTGGATTAGAGGGCAGTTGAGGACACAGGTTCTAAACTTGATGCAGATAAGATAGAATTTTCTATTATAAGCACAAAAACTGGGGGGAAAAAAAACACATCCACAGTAAGAGGTCAGTGAATTCTATGGAAGAGGATTAGGGCCACTGAAAGAATAAAAAAGTTAACTGATTTTTAAATATTATTTCAGTTAATATGGAAAAAAAAAACTCAGAACTCTGACTTTAATCGCAGAATTTTGGATCTTAATGTGGATGGGCACCATGAGATGTGGGAGCGCTCATCTTCACTGACAAAGATGTGAGTTGTTAGGGTGGGCCAGTAACACACTGGTGGAAAAACAGAATTAGGTGACTTTTCATGTTCCTGAGGGATCCCCGGTGATGCTATTTCATTAATGGAGGAGCAGAAGGTCATTAACAAGAGAGCTAGGGCCTGTTTGATTTCATCGGATACGTCCTCAGCAGGTCAGATTCGAAGGACGATAACGTCATAGCGCGGCACCAAGGTCTGGTCGGATTCCAAGACTTCTCGTTATGCTGCCCTAAAATGCGTCCTTCTTTTAGCCCGATTTGAAGGACGCGTCCGATCTGTCTTCGGTATCCTTGGATATCCCAGGATTCATTGCGAGACCAAGCAAGCCGTGATCAGAGGAAAGGCTACTTGGTGCCGAACAGTGGTGAAAATTGGAAGTTCAGTTTAATATAATGCAAGTCTGTGAATAGTTCCGTCTGAAATGAATGAAAACAGTTGTTTTAATGGTTATTTAGTCAGATATGTGGCGGTAATGTTTGATTTATCTAAAGGTTTTTATCTGTTACTGTGTAAATGTGGACCTTAGAAAAGTGTATAAGAATAACATAATAGGGAAGAGTTAAAATATAAACAATAAAATCCTGTAAACAGCTATGGACATTTTTACAGTAATGGATATTTGAAAATAGCAGCAACATCAGAGATGTGCAGAATGACAGCAGCAGGTTATTTAACTGACTAAGGTTTCTATCATTACATTTGATTTTATTTGTTCCTGCTCCCGGTGGTTGGAACCTTTATTCCACTCTGGATTCTCAGGAGTGTAGTCTTTGTTCACTTTACAATAAAAAAAATGAAAAAAAAAATGTAAAAGAAACAGTTTTGAAAACTTCGGTTTTCATTCTTTTCCTACTTTGTGTGTCAACTGTCACAGTTGCTAAGCAACATAGCCTACTGCGGTAAAACCCGCCGATGGGTAGACCTGTTTGAATTCACAGCCAAAACTCTTCTAGTCTCATTATTTTCATGGACTTCTAAGGATCCATTCCAGGTAGACTGCGTCCTTGGAAGATGCAGCCCATGAATTAGAACAGAGTCCGAGTCTCTAAAACAGACATGGCTATGGCTTGATGCTAACATGTTTGTTAGGCGTCAAAATTCTGAGAAAAAAGTCATAATTCTGAGAAAAAAGTCATAATTCTGAGTTTTTTCCCCATATTAAGCTGAAATAATACTTAAAAATCACTTAACTTTTTTATTTTTTCAGTGGCCCTAATCCTCTTCCGTAGAATTCAGCGTCTGTCCTGATGTGGTTTTGTTGGATGTACATTAAGGTGACCAGATTTCTGGTATCTAATCTGGGGACATTTTCTGCTCGTAGATAAGAAAAAAAAAAAAACATAATCAAAATTGACATAGGAAATGGGGACAGTGATGCTTTCATCCATTTTTACATATTTATTAATATATTTTATCTTCATATATCTTCTTTTCATTGAAGCTGACTCAGGGGCTTCGTATTAGGGAAAATCTAGGAAGATTCTAAGGATAGTCTCCAGCTGCCTGTATTAAAGGAAAAGTCCAGTCACATTCAGAATACAAACTCCTGAAAGTACTTTAAATATGAAATAACTACGTAAATGATAGGTGTTTCTAATTCAGAGTAATTTTCATGTGAATGTGCTTTATTGGAAGCATCCATGTTTGTCAAAGAACACTACTGCCACCTACTGGTTTGTGACATCACGGTGTGGTATCGGCTGTTGATCAAGTCCCAGTGCTGAATCTGGTGTTTGTCACAACGCGCTATTATCCAAGTCATCTTGAAAACATTCTTCTTCCAAATGTTGGCTACATGTTACGTGTTTTTTCTTTGGCCAGAAGTTCGATTGTAAATTGAAGGATCAGGAATCGGAACGGTGAAATAAATCTTTTTTTTATTTTTATTTTTTTATTTTACCCGATGTACTCCAGCATCCAGCTGCCATGCACGTGGGCATTGTCAGTTTCACTATAGCTCTGGTGAATTTCAATAGTGAAGTCCTCTGGAGATCTTCAATAATTGTTGTTGATTGCAGATGTGTCTAGTAGTTCCCATTGATTTAGCTTGTAAAGCGGGGAGAATGGCGCTAGGCTTACCGCACCGTGACGTCACTGCTGGAAGATGGCAGGAGGGAGGGGCTACTATATTTGGGCAAAAATGGACGCTCCCAGACTCAGTGATCGCAGAGAAAATTGCTTTTATTCTTTTACTGATTAAAGCTAAATTCATTAAATCACCGCAAAGGTATTAGTTTTAGGTATAAATAATGATCCATTGATTATTCTTACCCGACTGGACTTTTCCTTAAAAGTTGTAGGGAAGCGGCTGTTCCAAACGCTGCCACTTCTGTTAGCTCTACGCCTGCGGAAGACACAGACGTCCATCCCCGTGAACACTGAGACGGAACTCAATGGGAAAGGGAAGGATTCTGATTTCTGATTTAAACCGTTGCGTATATTAGCTGCGACATATGAATCAAGATGCTATGACTGAAAAAATTTACTGACAGATGACTATTGATATATGATTGGCTGAATTTAGGTGTTCAGGCTGACGTAGAACTAACTGGCCTGCAGAAGATAATGAAAGAAAACACAGATATTACGACAGGATTTTAAAAAAATTTTTTCTAACTTTTGGGACAATATGGTCTGATAAAGAATACATTTATATACATTTTAAGCCAGAATGATTTGAAATTTAAATATGACTTCCCTATGACTTTAAACGTATTTCTGTCCAGTATGGTGTTCATGTTGCTGTTTGTTTTCAAAACATTTAAAAACCTTCACCGAACGACTAGATTTGTACTAAGATTAATTTATACAAATTTTTGCACAAATTATTAGCTAACATTTTAAAAGGTTGGATTATATTTTGTGGTTGCAGACTCAAAGGGGCTGAATACAGAGGCAGACTTTCTTCTTTCTGCTGTGCTACTTTGTGTTGGTCTGCCACGTAAAAACACAACGAAACAGGTTTGTTGTTTTAATGTAACAGAATATAAGGTTGATAGTATTTCTATCATCTTCTTATTTTGGACAATACTTAATTTTTGACAGGAGCAAAAAAAAGTAACCTTGGTTTCGAAAGGTTATACTTCCTATTTGTTGTCAAAGCAACTTCATTTCCAATCATGATACATCTGCTGGCAGATCTTCCCCATTCTTCCATTAGTCTCTAGTAAATTAGTCTTCCCTGGAGAAGCTCTGAGGACATCATGAAACCAGTTTTTTAACAGGGTTCCCGCGGGTCCTTAAAAAGTCTTAAAAGGCATTGAATTCTTCAAAATAAAACTAAGGCCTTAATTGGTATTAAAATATCTTAAACTAGTCTTTCATAGGTCTTAATTTTTAAAACATCATTAATAGGATTATTTTTATTACGATTTATTTTTGTAATCTAAATAAAACTTTAAAATTGAAAAAAATAATTTCTTATTTTAAAAAAAAATAACAGCTCGCCATTATTGGTTTCGTCCCGATAGCGGAACCAATAAAGCGTTGTTGCTGCCGGGACATTTGGGAGATGCACCATTAACTTTTTGTCTGGAAAATATGAGCAAGTGTAAATGTAAGGAAAACTGTCTCCAGCCAAGAGTTTCCTCCATGGATAAAACCAGGGAACATACATGAGGCTCAGTGGATTTTGTGCAAGAAGTGATTTAAGCTCTGAACGATGGGAATTAAGGCAGTGGAGTCGCACATGCGAAGCGCGAAACACAAAGCGTCAAAATGGAGTTACCGAGAAACAGCCGGTATTTCTCAGTTTAGTTCCACCCTTGTCTCTGCAGCGCCTCCACTTATCACCAAATCAAACATACTAAGAAAACGATACAAAGAAAAATAGCTGCAAAAAAGACTTAGCACTGGTTATGTTGTGGCTTTAAAACTGATTTGTTTTGTTCCCTGCTAAAACAAAGTTTGTGAATTCAGTTAAATAATTGTTAAAATATATCTGTCATTTGTTTGTTTTTAGCTTTCTTCCTGTATGGGAAGCTTTTCAAAATTTGAAACATTAGTGCAGTGGTTTATGTTAAAATAAACCTTTGGTTTAAGTTGTCGCAAGCAGGTTTTTCTTGTGAATTTGGTCTTACATTTTTATTTCAAGTGGCATTAAAAAGTCTTAAAAAGTCTTGAATTTAATTTGCCTTACGCTGTAGGAACCCTGTTTAAGCTTTGGAAGCTCCTCTAAAGCCACAAACCTGATTATCCAACTGTTATTAAGAGCCTGTAATCACAGCTGTTGCTGATTGACAGACTTACAAGCTTTTTCACACGCAAACTGTAGGACCAGTCTGCTCTTTGGTGGTTAGCAGTGTTTCCTCTCATCAAAAAGGTGTTTGGTTAAAGTCTTGGCCCTGATGTATTCTTATAGGCTACCCAAAATGAATTCCAAAGTAATAATGCTTCACTCTGGTTTTCTGCTATGCTAATGCATGCATTGATAATTGTGACACAATGATTAAGGCTACGTTCACGTTTGTTTGAGTTGCCATTCACATTTCCAAATATATGCGACTTGTATGTGATCTCCTGTGTAAACTGCATTCATACAACTTAAGTGTCCCGCATGCGCAGTAGAGGATGCAATGACATCACAGGCCAGCGTGCTCTGTGTTTACATGGATGTAGTGCTGGAGCACATCTAGCGATCTTTCCAAACCTTAAAACCTCAATCTTTTCAAGATGGTTAAAAAAATACTGCTCTCTGCATCATCGAAAAAATCGGATTTGGGTCACATCAGTCAGCGGTGTGAACGTAGCCTTAGTAGTCATTTCAATCTTAGCATATTTCATAAAGAACTTTATGCCCAAACGGTGGCTTTTTGAACTTGAGATGCAAAACAATTCACAAAAGTCTAGATCAGGGGTAACTGGCAGTTTGCTCGTACCGGGGCTGAAGTGCCACAAACGCATCATTTTACACAGTGATAATTATTAAAACAAATCAATGCATCTTTATAGCAGTTTAAAGGCTTACATACATTTTTTTCGGTGGGGCCCAATATCAGCGTCCTTCACGAGGCCCCAGATTCCTGGCGGCGCCCCTGCCTACATCAGCATCAACTATAAAATGGTACAGAACCTCGATGGGTTTACAGACCGGGAGACAACCTGACGCATGAGTATATTTTAGTCTCTTAACTTCTCATAGCCACACAAAGCAAGGTTAGTGACATAACCATTTTTTAAAGTCAAAGGTTATATTTAAATAGGGTTACATTTTAATTTGGGTTTTTCCACCGGTTCTTATTTCAATTAGGTAAAAAAAATAAATAATTATTGATGTTTTCTCCTGGTTGCAAATACCCGGTTCGATCCCCACAGCCTCCACTCTGGGTTCCTGAGCAAGACCCCTAACCCCACACTGCTCCCAGGGCAACACACAATGGCAGCCCACCGAGCGGATGGGACAATAAAGGGATTTACATTTATTTTGAAAATATCTTCCATCCCTGTTGCACAGCTCTAGTCTTAACCTATAAAGAGCCAATATCCATTGTATACAGAAAGCAATTTAGCGAAACTGAGAACTCCCATTTCTCAAGTCATGTAGGGCACGCAGCGAATAAGTTGAACATGCTTTGGTCAGATAAAACCAAAATGTAGCTTGGTAGCCTATGTGCAAGATACTGCAAATGTAGGAAAAACACTGGATGCTTCATTAAACACACGTACTTGCATGGAAACATGGTGATGGTGAAAAGACAAGCATAGAGCTGAATATGGGGGGATCTTGGATGAGGACAATTAAGAGGCTGCAAAATACTACCCACCTGCAGGACAAAGACAGATGCACCATAGCATGTTTTAGATGAAAGTATATTGATACGAAATAGACTGTTTTGAGTTTAATTTCTAACTAGTTTTGATGACTATCATTTTATTTCCCGTTCACAATCACCTAATATCTCATCATTGTTTATCATGTGAAATCCAGCTTAGGTAAATTAAAGTTTTTGGTATAAGTTATGCATATTATCGGAAGGTTCATGGGGTTGGAGCAGCAGTTTTTGCTTATAAGGATAAAATCTTGCTTGATATTGTTTTCAAGCTTTTTGCAACATTTCTTTTTCTCTTCCTCGTTTCAGCATTAATTTTAAGCTCTTGAAGTGTCAGTATGTAACGTAAATCATCACATTAGTCTATTATTTCTTTTAGAGTTCTTTGTATCAAGCCTGATGTTTATCTAGAGCATAATGACCCTGCTGTTGCGATTATATGCTCAAATCAAATGGATGTAACTGTATGAAAGTGGGTTTCCTCATATAGGACATGAGCAGGGACTCCAAAAGCCGCCCCAGTCTGAGCTCTGGCCTCGCTCAGCTCCTTACACATACAGTGGTGCTATGGTAAACATTTCTGCTGCATGCAGAGACTTGAGTTTGTCTTGAATCCTCTGGCGGGTTGCTGAATTATAAAATTGGCACCGTCTGAGTTTCTCCTATGGCTCCATCAAAGGTTCCTCTGTTGAGCTGAGCAGAGCAGAGTTGGAGAGGACAACATTGATATTCATGTCTTATGGAGTAACCATCAGGGGTTTCATCGCTCAGCTGTCAGTCATTACAGTGTCCTTGGTAGCAGGTGAAATGTGAAGCAGTTCTGTCTCTGGGGCCACACTAAGGATGTCCCCATCACATCTCCAGCTGTTTTTTAAAGGGAGCAAAATACCAAACAAGCACGGCGTCAGAATGTTACAGACATACTCTCTTTCAGCTCAGACTGCCATTAGCCTACGTTTACACTGCAGCCGTTAACGCTCAATTCCGATTACATCTCCATCTATATGCGACTCGTATGACATCTCCTTTTTGAACTGCATTCACACGACTTAAGTGTCCTTCATGTACATTAGAGAACGCAATGACGTCACATGTGAAAGTGGTCTGTGTTTAAGGAAGTAAACATGGATGGTAGTGCTGGAGCGATCATAGAGACGTTCTGACCAGCTGTCTCACTGTGTGGTGTGGAGGCTGCAGCGCCTCAGCCTGGAAGAAGGTGAGAACAGCAGAGAGGATCATGGGTGCTCCTCTTTCCTCCATTAAAGACATTACATCTCAGCGCTGCGTGTCCAGATAATATTAGCAACCCCTCACACCCCCAGCATGGACTGTTCTCCCTGCTGCCCTCTGGGAAGAGGCTTTGCAGCATCTTTACAGCTTCTTCCCCGCTGCCATCAGACAGCTGAACTGTTGAGAAAACTGTAAATAATGTCAGACTTTGCATCACGCTGATAACACCGAACCAAAGCACTGCATATTTGCACCATGGATATTTACTGCTCTGAACTTCCATATCAATGCGTTTTTGCACCATGTTTTTTCTCCCACACTGTTTACATTTGATCACTGCTGCACTTTACGGGACGGAAATAATGTGACAGCTGTACAAAACTAAATGTTGTTTTGTATACACACTATATACAAAATGTAAACACTTTTGCATATAGTGTACACAATAGTGCATATACTATTGTGTGCACTACTGTATACACTCTATGCGTACAAAATTACATTAAAAGTTGTCTAAGTCTAATCTCTGCATCACCTTAGCAGCTTAGTATGATGACATCAGAGGTGTTTTGTCCAACCAGCACTGGCTGAGGTCAAAATATGTTTGCTGCAATCAGTGCAATAAATAATGCTGAACTTGCATTTTTTCTTATTAGGAAAAAATAATCTTCATGTGATATAATCCAGGTTTTAAGGTTGAAAGAATTTATTTAATCTCAATTAGACTATTTTTAAATAATCATCCAGTAATTTAGTAAACAATTAACAGTTTACTGAAGTGTGCAGACACTTTGACAAACTTTATTGTCATTTTGTACACACAGAGAGTATACAAAACCAAATTTCAATTTGTACAGCTCTCATGACATTTCCAATTCTTAAAGTACAGCGGTGATCAAATGTAAACACTGTGGGAGAAAAAAAAAACATGGTGCAAAAAAACACATTGATATGGTCAATGTGATGCAGAGTCTGTTACATGATTTACAGGGTTTCTGCGGGTCATTAAAAATCATTAAAAGTCATTAAATTATTATTTTTTAAATTAAGGCCTTAATTGGCATTAAAATTAATTAAATTTGATAATTGTGGCATTAAAATACTTCGGAAAAGAAGCTTGAGGCGGAGAAAAAGGCTAGAGAATGGGGAAAATGCTAATTTAAACCAAAGTGGCCAGAAAACGAGGAACTCGGGACATGGCTGCAGCCTGTCCATGGTAAAGATGGTGAAGGATATTTTGCTGTGTATATATATATATATATATATATATATATATATACACATATATATATATATATATACATATATATATATATATATAAGGGATGGAACGGTTTATGCAAACCGTCCGAACCGTTCGGTTCGACTGTCTGGGTTCGGTTCGCGTGTGTTGCGTTCTGTTCATCCGCTGCTCCTTTTTCTCACAGGCGAAGCGTGTACACTCCAGAGCAGAAGGTAGTAAACAAGAAGAAGAAGAAAGAAGCGAAGCGGCGTAGCCGGGTGTAGCAGAAAAAAATCAGTTGTTGTGGAGAATTGTGTGGGT
Organism: Cyprinodon diabolis; assembly: GCA_030533445.1. Lineage (NCBI taxonomy): Eukaryota > Metazoa > Chordata > Actinopteri > Cyprinodontiformes > Cyprinodontidae > Cyprinodon > Cyprinodon diabolis. The sequence goes on from CM060074.1 coordinate 4,311,828, forward strand.
ATGGCGAGTGGGAAAGAACAGGAGTTGGAAGCCGCGTCAGCAGCACTTTATAGGTCTGCTGCATTTAGAGTGACCTACGATGACGGCGAAAAGAAAGTTGTAGATAAAAGTGCAACAGTGTGCAAGCATTGTGCAACACGTTTTGTTTATGCTAACAGCAACATGTCATGCTAACCCCGAAATCCCTCATACTCCGTCAGCGCACCGCCCCGCTGCGCTCCAGACCGGCTGCACAAAGCAAAGCATACAGCCTCTGCTGTGGCTCCCGTCCGCTCCGCTCTGAGTTCCTTGGAGATGGTAGAGGGCATTCGCCAGATGACTAAATTCAAAGCAGCAAAACATGTGGAAATGATCCAGGGTTTCCGCGAATGCTTAAATAAAATTACAATTCATTAATTTTTGGGGATTTTTTCATTAATTTCATAAAAGAAATTTCATAAATTATTATAATTTTTATAAATGTTTTTTTTTTCAGTGTAACAATAAACATATACCGAATCGAACCGAAAACCGTGACCACGAAACCGTGAACCGAACCGAACCGTGGATTTTGTGAACCGTTTCACCCCTAATATATATGTATATATATATATATATATATATATATATATATATATATATATATATATATATATATATAAGTCATGGGTATTTGTTGATGGCATTAAGATTATTTCTAAGAGCATTAAAAAGCATTAAATAAGAGTTACTCAATCATGTATAAACCCTGATTTAGAGTTTTCTCAACAGTTCAGCAGTCTGATGGCAGTGGGGAAGAATCTATTTTGGAATCTGCTGGACCTGCATCGGATGCTGCAAAGCTTCTGCTCAGAGGGCAGCATGGAGAACAGTCTATAGTGGGGGGGTGAGGGGTCATTGATGATGTCACGGGCTCGGGACACGCAGCGCTTAGATGAAATGTCTTTAATGGAGGGAAGAGGAGCCTCCACGATCCTCTCTGCTGTTCTCACCTTCTTTCAGTAGAGGAGCTGCAGCCTCCACACCACACAGTGAGACAGCTGGTCAGAACGCTCTCTATGGTGCTTCTGGAGAAGGTGGGGAGGATGGGTGGGGGCAGGTGGACTCACCTCATCCTCTGCAGGAAATCCAAGCGCTTCTGTGTCCTTTTGACCAGTGAGGTGGTGTTCATAGTCCAGGTGAGGGTGTCTGTGATGTCCAACCCCAGGAATCAGAAAAAGCACCCTACATAGAGCTTTGGTTGAAAAAAAAATAGAATTCAAGATTAAAAGTCTATTTTGTTGTCCAGAAGGGGTATAGTTTAAGTTTCAAAAGGCTTAAATTCTCTGTAAAATCTTTAAGGAACCTTTTGCAATCCGATTAATTTATCAAAAAAACAAAAGATTAATCATAAAATTATCATGCAAAAACTCAAATTGAAGATGTGTATCGGAAAAAAATGTAAGTCACTTTTTTTCTGAAAATAGTGCATGTCGTCTTGAATTGAGCAGATACGTGAGACACTTTTCCAATAGAATAAGACAATTTACATTAAAAATAAAAAAAAAACAACTGCAGTCTCTTATTTCAAGTGCATGATATATAATTATCCTATTTTAAGGAAAATAAATGCTCATTCCATCAGCAGATTATCTTATTTTCCTAAGGGTAAATACACTAAAGTCCTTTTTACTCATTTTCAGAACGTTTTTGCAGTGCACCTTATAAAACTAGCACAATGGTTTGTAAGGACGTCCAAAACAACAAGAGCGTCATGTGTGGAGGTAGGTAGGCACTGCCATTCCAGGTGGCGAGGGCCCCGGTCATAAATCAGAAGGTCTTCCCCCTGTTGCAGAGACTTCTCTGCCACCTTCCCTACTCCCTGGAAGACAGCCAAAATGTGCAGCGGAATTGACTCCCTTCGTTGTTACACACTTACTTGTGTATCTGTGTTTGAGTGTTGTTTACGTCTTCGCTTAAACATTTCTATGGTTATGTGAGCGCTGAAGTGCAAGCATCCTTGAAAAAAGCTTGCACATGTGCGTTGTGAACAATGTATAATCTCTGTTTACCAGTCTGTCCACATAGTGAGGTGTGGAGAGACACAGCTACTGAAACGTGTGTTCGCTCACTGGGAGCTGTTGGGCTCATGGCCGAGCAGCAGTCCTCTGCCGGAGGAGGATGCCATCAGTGATCCTGTAGGAAAGCGTATGGACTCGCCTTGGACTGCTCTGCCGGGTTGAGGGGCCTCTGGTTTCTGAGACCCCTGCAGAGAGCACAGCCTGTTAGGCAGAAGGTCTATTAGCTCCATTTCTCATTCACAAATCACCTTGTGAACTCACACTAATATGAGCTTCAGAATGCACCCACATTTATATGGTGCTAGTTGTTCTCTTTGCACACCCTGATAACATGGAGCACAGGTTTATAGGTTGATTTCACTCTCTTAGGACATTTTCTTTTGTGTGAAATTTTCAAGTCCATTAGAAGAATAATTGCTATAAAGCATTTGGTTTAAAGAGAAAAGAAAGCTGCTGCATTAGCCCTGAGAGAGACCAGACATTGGATTTTAAGAAAGATGTGAAGATTGAGGTCAGACAGAAAATGTCTACTTGTTTCCAGACTAGTTAACATCAACCACACCAAACACCAATTTTGAAAATAACTGAATTCACAAAAAAAAACACAAACTCAAAGTTGAGTAACCTTGGGGTCACCCAAAATTTTTTGGGTGACTCCAAATGTTTGAACGGTAGTGTACATTAATATACTCACACACACACACACACACACACACACACACACACACACACACCTACAAACACACACACATATATATATATATCTATATATATGTGTATATATATATATATATATATATATATATATATATATATATATATATATATATATATATATACACTACCCAAACAATTTTGTGTTTTCCTGAAAAGTCACACATATTCACCACCATACGTTGTGAAATGAATAGAAAACAGAATTAAGACATTGACAAGGTTAGAAATAATGATTTGTATTTGAAATAAGATTTTGAAATAAGATTTTTACATCAAACTTTGCTTTCATCAAAGAATCCTCCATTTGCAGCAATTCCAGCATTGCAGACCTTTGGCATTCTAGCTGTTAATTTGTTAAGGTAATCTGGAGAAATTGCACCCCATGCTTCCAGAAGCAGATCCCACAAGTTGGATTGGTTGGATAGGCAAATCTTGCGTACCATACGGTCAAGCTGCTCCCACAACAGCTCAATGGGGTTCAGATCTGGTGACTGCGCTGGCCACTCCATTACCGATAGAATACCAGCTGCTTGCTTCTGCTCTAAATAGTTCTGCACAATTTGGAGGTGTGTTTAGGGTCATTGTCCTGTTGTAGGATGAAATTGGCTCCAAAAAAAAAAAAAAATAATTGAATCTTGTTGTGGTGTTTTTTTTGAGTGTTGAAAATAACCGAATTGTTGGGTCAGTAAATCAGTACTGAATCGAATCGCCATGTTGGATGTGATTTACGCCCCTACTGAGCAGCCCCTGTTTAATTTATGTCTATTAATGAATGTATCTAAACTATCCACAAATAACTCTCCAGAATTTGGGAAAACTGGAAGTAGAGAAACAGGCCTATAATTTGTGAAATGGTGTCTGTCCCCAGATTTATAAAGTGGAATAACTTAGGCAATTTTCATCTTTTCTGGATTGCAGATGTGAGTCAGAGGCTGAATACTTTCCTCAATTGCCTTCTTAATAACTGTCACATCAATGCCATCAGATTCAGTTGACCTCTTGTTTTTGTTGGGATCTGGAGCTGTACCACCTTCCTCCAGCAGAGTGCGCCGTGGGTCTCCTGGAGCTGGAGTCTTCCAGCACACCTGAGACGCATCTACTCATCAGGAGACTTCCCCTTTATAACCAGCTGCCAGACCTTGCTTCGACGCCGCAGTGTTGACCTTAGTTTGGTTAGCAACCAGAGCCTTGAAACTGAAAGAATCTTAGTTGTATCTTGAGAGAGATCAGATTCTAACTCTCTTCTGTTTTTGCCTCACAGGAAACCTGTCTCTAGCCTGAAGCTCTGGATGAGCCTAACCTGCCAATCTGCCCTGGAGAGCCTAACCTGAAGATTCCTATGTGGATTCCCCTGCTGCTCTTAGTTAAGAGCTGGAAACTCTGATCAAGGTCTGCCATTCAAAGTCAGAAGCTAGACGCTGCAGCTGCTCTTGAACTCTGCTGAACAAACAGTCTCTGGACCCAACGGTTCCCTCTCTCTCTAAGAGAAGCCCGGATTCAGTCAAGGTATAATCCTGAATTATCAAAGACTCATACTCATCTGCCTGCCTTCTAATCAAACTATCATCTCTGCAGACTTCAGTGAACCAGCCCGGACCAGTTCCTGACCCAGTACATTATCTTGAAACATTCAATAAACTCTGTTAAACTTTTACCCAGCCTCCGTTGTGTTCTGCATGTGGGCTAAGAACCTTAAACCCATCATGACAGAACACTGCGGCCAAACACAAAGCCCAGCAGATCACCTCCGTAGGAGGCTTGAGGAACGGGACGCTCAGATCCTTGGACATGCGCATACCCTCCCTGAGTTGCATACTAAGATTGAACATCAGAATCAAATGCTACAAACATATGCCAGTTACATGGGTAATGCTAACGCTACGCCAGCGGTACGTCCAGTTCCGGATCCACTTCCACCTCCAAGGTCACCGGCAGTGACGTCACTTCTTGAGTTCCGTCCCAGTCCGCCTGAAACATTTTCAGGTAATCAAAAAGATTGTAAGGGATTTTTGTTCCGATGTCGATTACTTTTTGAACATTCTCCTGGCAGTTTTCCGAATGATAGAAAGAAAATATCATTCATTCTTTCTCAACTCACTGGACGAGCCCTTGAATGGGCGGAGGCAAGGTTCTCCTCTGAATCCAGTTTCACTTGTACTTTTTCCGAGTTCATTTCAGAGTTTTCCCAAGTATTTAATCACGACTCAGATAAACCCATTGACTCTCGAGCCCTGCTGAATTTAAGACAGGGAAATTCCACAGTGGCTGAGTTCTCCATCGACTTCCGGGTCAAAGCCGCAGCCTCTGGTTGGAACGAATGTGCACTCAAAAGTGCTTATTTTAAGGCCTTAAATGATAACATCAAGGATGAACTAGCCACAATCGACGAACCGACTAGTTTGGAGGATTTAATCCGTTTAACCATCAGATTTGATAACAGGCTCCGAACTAGAAACAACACTAGACAAAGAACTCTGAATTTTTCTGTGTCAACCCCTGCATTAAATAATGCTTCTGTTTTTTTCTGGATCCACAGAACCTGTTTCCAAGCCGAAGTCTAAAAACCAGACTCTTTCTGTTCCAGTCCAAGTCTCTCACTCAGATGGAGCAGAAGTTGAACCCATGCAGATTGGACACACAAGGCTAACCCCTGAGGAAAGACAACGACGATTTAGGGGCAATCTGTGTCTATACTGTGGTGAGACTGGCCATTTCATAGCTTCATGTCCAGCTAAGTCAAAAGCCAGGGCCCGTCAGAGGAATTGAGGAGTCTGACGGGCCATTTGAAAACTGAAAAAGCTCCTCATCTGATGTTACCTGCTACACTTTTTTTTTCTAACCAGAACCTCACCTTGTCTGCTTTCATTGACTCTGGATGTGAGAGTAATCTAATTGATTCTAACCTGGTCCAGCAATTACAGATTGAAACCGTTCCGTTATCCAAGCCTCTCAGAGTATCCGCTATTGATGGAAAGAAACTCCATCAAGTCACTCATCAAACACAACCTCTAGAACTTTTGATCTCTGGAAATCATCGTGAGACATTGAGTTTTTTTGTTTTCCCTTCTGCATGCTCCCCCTTGGTGCTTGGATTCGAGTGGCTGGAACGACATAACTCCCATATCAACTGGGCTGAACATCACATTGAGTCTTGGTCCACTTCCTGTCACGAGACATGTCTTCGTTCTGCAGCTCCCGCTGTTCAGTTTCCTAGAGGTAGGGGGGAGATGGACTCTCCTGACCTTACTTCTGTTCCTCCCGAGTATCATGATCTGGCACCAGTCTTCAGTAAGGTCAGTGTGACGTCTCTTCCACCTCACAGACCATATGACTGCGCCATAGAATTATTACCAGGAGCTCCCCTGCCCAGCAGTAGACTTTATAACATCTCTAAGCCTGAACGTGAGACCATGGAGAAATATATTAATGAGTCTCTGGCTGCTGGGATAATCCGTCCATCTTCTTCTCCTCTTGGTGCTGGTTTCTTTTTTGTGGGTAAAAAGGATGGTTCCCTACGACCCTGTATAGATTACAGAGGCCTAAATTCAGATAACCGTCAAAAATAAGTACCCACTACCATTACTGGCATCAGCATTTGAACCTGTTCAGGGTGCAACAGTTTTCACCAAGCTCGATTTGAGAAATGCTTATCACCTCCTTAGGATAAGAGAAGGAGACGAATGGAAGACAGCCTTTAAGACCCCCTTAGGCCAATTTGAGTATTTGGTCATGCCTTTTGGTCTCACAAACGCTCCAGCCTGTTTTCAAGCTCTAGTTAATGACGTCCTCAGAGATTTTTTGAATATATTCATGTTTGTGTACATTGATGATATTTTGATCTACTCCAAGAACCTATCAGAGCATAAGAAACATGTCCGTCTGGTTCTTCAGAGACTTTTGAAAAACAAGCTCTTTGTGAAGGCAGAAAAATGCGAATTTCACCAACCATCTGTCACTTTTTTAGGGTTTGTGCTCGAGGGCGGGCAGGTTAAGCCATCCGAAGACAAGATAAAGGCAGTTCTGGACTGGCCGACACCTGAAAACCGCAAACAGCTTCAGAGATTCCTTGGTTTTGCAAACTTTTACAGATGCTTCATAAGGAATTACAGTCAAACAGCTCTACCTCTCACAACCCTGACTTCTGTAAAGAAGACATTTCAATGGACACCTGAAGCCCAGAACGCTTTTGAGAAATTAAAGAACCTGTTTTCTAGAGCTCCCATTCTGATCCAGCCAGACCCCTCTAAGCAGTTTATCTTAGAGGTGGATGCCTCTGCCTCCGGTGTTGGAGCAGTTTTGTCTCAACAATCTGACTCAGACCAAAAGATTCATCCCTGTGCCTTCTTTTCACGTAGACTCTCACCAGCGGAGCAAAACTATGATGTTGGAGATCGAGAACTTCTAGCCATCAAACTCGCCTTGGAGGAGTGGAGACACTGGCTCGAGGGGGCCGAGCATCCAGTTTTAGTCTGGACAGACCACAAGAACCTGGCCTATCTCCAGTCCACCAAACAAGCTAATCCACGTCATTCTAGATGGTCATTGTTTTTCTCCCGATTCAATCTCATAATCTCTTACAGACCTGGTTCCAAGAACGTCAAGCCCGATTCTCTCTCTCGTCTTTACTCTGCTGATCAACCTGAGACGCCCGAGCCTGTTCTTCCTGACTCCTGTACTGTAGGAGTGGTTTCCTGGGAGATCAATGATCTCATCAACTCTGCCCTAGCCTCTGAACCTGACCCAGGTAACGGTCCTCCAAATAAAACCTATGTTCCATCTTCCGTCAGATCCCGTCTGATCCAGTGGATGCATGCAGCTAAATTTTCCGCCCATCCTGGAGTGAGCAGAACAATTGTCTTGATTACAAGACATTTCTGGTGGCCATCCTCACACAAGGACGTTAAGGAGTACGTTTTGGCATGTCCCATCTGCGCCAGAAACAAGACCTCTCACCAACCACCTTCTGGTCTGCTGCATCCCCTACCTGTTCCAACCCGTCCCTGGTCTCATATTGCTGTAGATTTTATCACTGGTCTCCCGATTTCCAGAGGTATGTCCACCATTTTAACCATCGTCGACCATTTTTCCAAAGCTTGTCACTTTATTCCCCTCAGGAAACTTCCCACGGCTTTCCAGACAGCCCAACTTCTTGTGAAGCATGTTTTCCGACTCCATGGCATCCCACAAGAAATTCTCTCCGACCGCGGTCCACAGTTCATCTCACAGGTCTGGAAAGCCTTCTGTTCAGCTTTAAACTGTAAGTCCTCACTCACCTCTGGTTAACACCCACAGTCTAACGGGCAGACGGAGAGAATGAATGAGCAACTAGAGTCCACTCTCCGCTGCCTGACCTCAAACAACCCTACTGACTGGAGTCAGTTCCTGACCTGGATCGAATACGCCCACAATTCACTCAAGTCTGCTTCTACTGGTCTATCCCCGTTCCAGGTATCTCTTGGTTATCAGCCTCCACTTTTCCCTGCAGACGAGAGAGAGATCTCAGTCCAATCAGTCCATCAGCACATCCGTCGTTGTCAGAGAGTCTTGAAGGACACCATCGCCACCCTCAACCGCTCATCTGTCTCTACTAAACGCTTCGCTGACTCCAAGAGACGCCCGGCCCCTGACTACTCCATAGGCCAAGAGGTATGGCTGTCCACACGAGACATTCCCCTCAAGGGCATGTCTCGAAAACTGTCCCCCCGGTTCATTGGTCCATACAAGGTTGCCCAGATCATCAACCCCTCTGCTGTATGTCTGCACCTTCCTCCGAGTCTCCGCATCCATCCCACGTTCCATGTCTCCCAGATTAAACCAGTTGTTTCTAGCCCCCTGTGCCCTCCATCCCCTCCACCCGCCCGGGACATCAATGGACATCCTGCCTTCACCGTCCGCCGGATCGTAGACTCCCGTCAGCGAGGTCGCGGTTGGCAGTACCTCGTCGATTGGGAGGGCTACGGTCCGGAGGACCGCACATGGGTTCCTGGCACTTATATCCTCGATCCATTCCTGAACGAGGAATATGAGAGCTCCCTCCCGTCGACTTCTTCTGGACCGCCAAGAGGCGGTCGTTGAGAGGGGGGTACTGTTGGGATCTGGAGCTGTACCACCTTCCTCCAGCAGAGTGCGCCGTGGGTCTCCTGGAGCTGGAGTCTTCCAGCACACCTGAGACGCATCTACTCATCAGGAGACTTCCCCTTTATAACCAGCTGCCAGACCTTGCTTCGACGCCGCAGTGTTGACCTTAGTTTGGTTAGCAACCAGAGCCTTGAAACTGAAAGAATCTTAGTTGTCTCTTGAGAGAGATCAGATTCTAACTCTCTTCTGTTTTTGCCTCACAGGAAACCTGTCTCTAGCCTGAAGCTCTGGATGAGCTTAACCTGCCAATCTGCCCTGGAGAGGCTAACCTGAAGATTCCTATGTGGATTCCCCTGCTGCTCTTAGTTAAGAGCTGGAAACTCTGATCAAGGTCTGACATTCAAAGTCAGAAGCTAGACGCTGCAGCTGCTCTTGAACTCTGCTGAACAAACAGTCTCTGGACCCAACGGTTCCCTCTCTCTCTAAGAGAAGCCCGGATTCAGTCAAGGTATAATCCTGAATTATCAAAGACTCATACTCATCTCCCTGCCTTCTAATCAAACTATCATCTCTGCAGACTTCAGTGAACCAGCCCGGACCAGTTCCTGACCCAGTACATTATCTTGTGATTATGAAACATTCAATAAACTCTGTTAAACTTTTACCCAGCCTCCGTTGTGTTCTGCATGTGGGCTAAGAACCTTAAACCCATCATGACAGTTTTTTTTATTTGTTTACAATTTCTATAATTTCCCTTTCTCTCAAAGCAGTGAGAAACATTGTATAAGGATTTCTGCTGATTAATGTTTCATTCAGAGCTCCGGTTGTTATAGGTTCTGGGATCTTTTCTGCCAGTTTGTTTCCCACACTGACAAAATATTTAATGAAATTATGAACAACGTTATTAATGTCCTCAAAATTGTTATCATTAACTACAAAAAACTGTGGAAATGTAATTTTTCCCGAGTTTTTCTTGATAAAATTATTTAATACGTTCCAAATCCCTTGATATTTGTTTATTTGTATTCTAATATTTTACTATAGTAATCCTGTTTAGCTATTTGTAGTAAATTATTCTTATATTTCCTACATTTATTCTGTACCTCCAAAGACGTGTCTTATAAAATCTCTGTAGAGTTTTTTTTTTTTTTTTTTAAAGCATTTTGTAAACCCTTTTTGGGAGCTTCTGAGTATTTGTTTTTATCAGAGAAAATGGACAGTTCTTATCGTCGAATACTTTAAAGATATTCAGAAAATTATCATGTGGTATATTGAAATTATCTTCTTACAAAACAAACTACCATTTATGTTTCAATAAGTCCTCTTTGAACGATTTGAGTGATTCATCTGATCTTACTCTTTTAAACTGGATTATGTTTATCCTTATTTTTATATAGAAATTGTCGCTGACAACAAAGACTGGAAGATGATCCCTAATATGCTGAACTATTAATCCACTTAATGTATTGTTATCTAATATTTTAGTAAATATATATGACTGTGGCACTGTATATCTGGGATGTGTTTGGTTTCCTGCCAATGTTTACTCTTGATTGTCTTGAAGTTGGGATTTCTCCGTTGGGAGAGCTGTAATGCTAGACTGCAGGATTTAGTATTATGTAACAGCAGTTGTGGGTTTGTGTGGATTAGTCCCTCTGTGGGTCTGTGGTCAGTGATCTCTGTGTGATTGGGACTGCAGTGCTACTGGCCTGATTTCACACTGAGCTTCTGCTGACTCAGCTGCAGCAGTACGTACAGGTAAAGCACCGTTCCTCTGGCAACTCTGTCCCAAATATCGCTTTACTTCATGGGTTTGTGTCAAAACATTAGCCCGGTCTAGAATTGAAGCACAGTGTGTTTGTGTGGATGATGTATAGATTCCTGAACACACAGGCTCTTTGGCAGGCTGTCCCATTTCTGTCTGTTGATTCTCTGTTGGTGAAATAAGGGAACATATGGCTGACTCTCTTTCTCTCTCTCTCCTCCATTACATCACCTTGAAATCTACGTATAATAATTTGCATTTGAAGCCCAGCCCTAAAAAAAAAAAAAAATTGTGTAATTTTGTTAGTTTCTTCAGTTCCTGCAAAATTTAACTCTTGAGAAGAAATATTTTTAATGAATTAGGTGCACAAAGGGTCAAAAACTTTTTCTGTGTTAAAAAAAAGACCTATCAGACTGTGCTGCACTTTTTGTAATCCGCTTAACCTAGCCAGTTAGATGCATGAGGCACAACTGTATTAGTATTGATCCATCCGAGTTATATCACATCATGCAGACCCACTGCCGGCTGTGAGCAGCCTGGCTTTGCGTGTGCTTTTTATCAGCTATTCACTAGTTTCCATTAGTTCTCCAGTTCAGCTCTCTTTGTCTTTAAATGCAGTCAATCTCTGTGTTTTTCACTGCTCCTACACTAGCTGTGAAAAGAACACTCAGATTTGTGTGTATCTTCCAAATTTGGAAATCAGGAACATTTTGTCTTTTATGGTTAATCTTTTTATTATACAAATAGAAAAAAACGTTTAAAACATAGAGCTTTCAACAGGCTCAAGTCTTGTCTTAAAAAGGGTCAATTTAAATTCCCAGTTCAAATTAGGGCTGAGAAAGTAATTGCATTTGCACTGTAAGCGCAATTTAGAGAAATGCTATTTTCAAATCACAGAGGCACCCCCTTTAAATCACAATAAATTTAATAGGTGTAGGGCATTAAATTTCTCCCTCCAGCCCTTTAGGTGGCCGTAATACAATTAAAGTGGAAATGCTGTTGCATAGAAGGGAACAGAGAGTTGCAGCTAGCGCCTAGGTCTATTCATTATAATAGAAGTAAGAACTTGCAAATGTTTAAGTAAAGTTCTGCAACACTGGATTCTGGACAAGCAGGCTTTCAAGGTTATGAAGAAACTGAGACCCTGGAGCAAAACACCAATATGCTTGTTGTTAGGACAAAGGAAATCATAATAAAATCACAATTGTAATAGTGGTTAAAAATATTTGCAATTTGGATTTTTGGCAGAATCAGTAAGCCGTCAGAGTTTTTCTGTTGTATGAATGGAATGCAGAGTTTCTAAGAAAGTTCAGCTACTGATTTCTGTTGTTGGCCTACAGACACAAGATCACACAATATTAAAACATAAAGGGTCTGATCATCAAAGATGTTGCACTAAATTCTTGTACTGGTCTTTCATTGATCTGGGTCACAGGTGCAGAAATGTCATCAGAGACTTCCAGACTTTCCTTTCCTTAGACACCTCTTTTAGTTCCACTGGGTGAAGCCCAAGAGGTTCCCAGGCGAGCCAGGAAACATAGTTAATTCAGCATGTCCTGGACCTCGGATCATGCACTACTCCATTTTCTCATAGGGGAAGCGATTACACTCCAGAGCAGAAGGTGGCGGTACTGCGACCAAAGCCAACCACCAGTAGTAAACAAGAACAAGAAGAAGCGGAGCAGCTTAGCCGGGTGTAGCAGAAAAAAATCAGTTGTTGTGGAGAATTGTGTGGGTATGGCGAGTGGGAAAGAACAGGATTTGGAAGATGCGCCAGCAGCACTTTATAGGTCTGCTGTATGGGACCACTTTGCATTAAGAGTGACCTACGATGACGGCGGAAAGAAAGTTGTGGATAAAAGTGCAACAGTGTGCAAGCATTGTGCAACACGTTTTGTTTATGCTAACAGCAACATGACCAACATGTCATGCTAACCCCGAAATCCTACATACTCCGTCAGCGCTCCGCCCCGCTGCGCTCCAGACCGGCTGCACAAAGCAAAGCATACAGCCTCTGCTGTGGCTCCCGTCCGCTCCGCTCTGAGTTCCTTGGAGATGGTAGAGGGCATGCGCCAGATGGCTAAATTCAAAGCAGCAAAACATACGGAAATGATCCAGGGTTTCCGCGGATCATTAAAAATAATTACAATTCATTACTTTTTTTGGATTTTTTCATTAATTTCATTAATTATCATTGGATTTCGGGGTAACAATCAATATATACCAAACCGAACGGAAAACCGTGACCAGAAACATTGAACCGAACCGAACCGTGGATTTTGTGAACCGTTCCACCCCTAGTATATAGTGTATATATATCCCATGAATCGTTTTTTCTTTGTGTACCTTTTTCTTAACTGTTGACTATTTGAGCTTATGTAATAAGTAAATTTCTCCACTGTGAGATCAATAAAGTCAATCAATCAACCTCCTAGGCTTTCTCTTCTCGATCTGGAGGAGAGGTGGCTGTACTCTTTGCCTCTCCTGGATGTCTGAGCTAGCTGTCCTATCTCTAAGGGAGTGTTCAGCCACCCTTTAGAAAGCTAATCTCAACTGCTTGTATCCAGAGCCTTGTTCTTGCAGTAATGATTCAGTTTCATGACCATAGGTGAGGGGAGGAACATAGATTGAGCGGTAAAGTGAGAGCTTTGCCATCCATCCATCTATTTTCTGTCCCGCTTATCCCAAGTGGGGTTGCGAGGGTTGCTGGTGCCTTATCTCCGGCTATCAATGGGCGACAGGTGTGGTACACCCTGGACAGGTCGCCAGTCCATCGCAGGGCAACACAGAGACAAACAGAACAAACAACTATTCACTCACACACTCACAACCTAAGGAGAATTTAGACAAGACAATTAACATAACAGTCATGTTTTTGGACTGTGGGAGGAAGCTGGAGCACGCGGGGAGAACCCACGCATGCACAGGGAGAACATGCAAACTCCATGCAGAAAGACCTGGAAACTTATTGTTGCGGGGTAGCAGTGCTACCCACTGTGCCCCTGAGCAGTTGATGACTTTTTGACTTAAATCTCTCTTCACTACAACAGATCAGTGAAGCTGCCGTTCCTTTCCCCCCTCAGCTGTGAACAGGATTCAAAGGTACTGAACTCCTCCACCTGAGGCAGTAAACTGTTCACTGGTTCCGAAAGTAGACCCCCTAGGCAACCTTCTCTAAGAGATCATTAGCAATGAACAGGACCGGATAGAGGAGAATCCAACATGCACTTGAAACAGGTCAATTACAATGATGGCAGTGTGGACCAGACTCCTGCTCTGGTTGTAAAGTGACCGGATGGCACCTAGTCAAAGGGCTTTATTAAGGGAAATGGTCGAATGAAAATCTAGGTTGGGTAAACTGGAACGAACCCTTGAGCAACCTGCAGAGGGTTTAGCGTTGGTCTAGTGTTCTATGCCCAGAACCGAATCCACCCTGGTCCTCCTAAGAACCAGGTTTGCAATCAGCTTGACTTCTTCAATCTTCTGCTCAGCATCCTGGGGTAGCTCTTCCAATGGATGGAAGGATTATACTAGAGATTTGTCTTCCCCTTTAAATTTGAACACACTTTCCAGGCCCCCTTCTTATTGAGGGGGACAACTATCCTAGTCAGTCAGTCCAGGAGCACTCTACCGGAGCTTCACATGATGTGAAAGAGATGTGTCACCCACGCCTACCCAACAACATCCAGAGACCTAAGGTTCTCAGGACAGATCTCATCCTCTCCCCATAGCCCTGCCACCATGGAGCTTTTTTCACAAACTATCTTACATCAGAATGGGTGCGGAACAATTTGAGCACCCAGTCTCAAAGTATTCTCCTACTAAAAAAGGTGTTGGTGAGGCAACTTTTGTTACCACAATCACTTTTAAATTGCTTTATATGCTTTATAAATCTGCACACTTAATTTATTAACAACTAGTATATGGATGAGTTTTGCATGTGCCAACAAGTTTGGAGTTTTTTTATACATGCAAACCCTTTGAAGATCAGGCCCATAGATCTTTCTCTTCACTAAAGTCTATTTTCGATGTTAAATTTCAAGTAAAGCATGATCTATATACAAATGTGGTAAGGTTTTCTACTACATCCAATGTTGGAAAATAAACTATTCAAGATTAAGAGAAAAATAAAAGGGAAATAAAACGTAAATAAAAATTGTGAGATACTTTTGTACTACAGAGCTGGAACTGCATGGCTGCTTCTGTCCCCTTCTGTAGCGCCGTCTTCCTCCCTTGAACTATGAACAATAAATCAATACAAGAATCTGTACAGGAGTGGGGCTGGTCCAATTACTCTGCTGCCAACAGAGAGTTCTTTCTGGCAGCTTTTTTCCTGAAACACTAACTAAACTGAGGAGGATTTTTTTTAAACTGCAGATTCTGTTAGTGGTAATTCAGGGAGATCTAATTCTCTATTCTCAATAAATCTCTATTTTAAGTAAGAGATGCATAGAAATTCTGCTTTGCTACTGATCACTTTTAATTATCATCATCTTTATTTATATAGCGCTTTAAAACAGCTACAGCTGAAAAGGAAGTGCTGAACATAGCTAAAGAAACGTCATAACAACTAAGTCATGCCAGTGTTAAAAGCCAGTGAATAAAAGTACGTCTTGAGCCGTCTTTTAAAATTCGGCAGGAAAGGAGCCTCCCTAATACGCAGTGGAAGGCTATTTAGTAAACATTTTATACCATGTTTGAGTGCAAAGGAAATCATTTATGGTTTTCAAAAACACTACATCCCCAAAAGGTAAAAAGGGTTTTATAGAGTTTAGCGGGATTCCTGTTGTTCTGTGAATGCCTCACTGGTTTGTTTAAAGGGGCATAGCCTCGTTATCTGACCTTTCAAGTTTTTCTGAAAAATGACCCATGTCCTGCTGGCATATTATTTGTTATTTTTGTGTTTTAGACTCTGTTTTTTGCTCAGTTTTTTCTGTCTATATTTACAATGACAATACCACGTGACCTAAGGTACGATACTTATAGGGCTGACACGAGGAATGGTATTAATAATAATTAATCGATTATTGAAAGGATTGTCAACTAAATTAGTAATCGATTATTCATTAACTGGAGAATAGAGCCTTTAGAACACGTCTTTAGCTGAAAAAGGAACCCATTTAGAGCAGTTATCATACCAAAATTTGGAAAAATATATCAATATTTTCCATTTAACATAAGACATTTTTTGTTAGTTAATATGCTCTACCCAGAACTCCTCAAGTGGAAAAGTTTTAGTTAATTCTTTAAAAAATCTTTAAGGAACCTTTTGCCATTTGATAATTAATCTAAAAAGCCCAAACAACTCTGTTTACGTTCCATAAACATGGCGCAGCGCTGGTGAGAGGGATTCGGACAGATAAAAAAGCGAAAAAGTAAAGCACACTGACTACGCCCTGACTTCCTTACATGTTTCTCTTCATTATTTGAAATTCTTGAAAAATACTTAGAGCAGTGTGCTTGTAGTCTAAGAAGGTTGCAAGTACTTGGATCTCTGTTTTTCTGAGAAAAATACTTAACCCAACACTGTTCCCCGGGCGCCACACAATGGCAGCCCCCTGCTCGCCAAGGGGAGGGGGTAAATTCAGAGAGGCAATTTCCCCGTGGTTGGATAATGAAGGGATTTACAGTTACTTTCCTGATTTCTGTGATGGTGTCACCAGACAGGCAGCTGCTAGCGAGGGGTTAGACCCAGCTTTTTTTGCCAACGGGAAGGGAGCCCAATGCCGATTGTTAGCGGGTCATTCCCTGTTTAAAAAACCCGCATTAACATGTTATTTTCAGTGTGAAAGAGACTATATGATTTTGAATCCCATACAAATGTATACCCAACATATATAAGAAATATGAAATATATCTATTGCATTGTGAAAAAATAAAAAGGATTAAGAAATAGCAATAATAATTTACAGGGTATTTTATAGTAAAAAAAGATTGTTTAATGGTTAAAATTTAGGTATACAAATGAGTAATCATGGAAAACTTAAGTTAAGCAATATTTATTCATTTTAATGACGGTTACTAGTTCATCAAAAGTCCCATTTACTAAGTGTACCCCGTCTTTGAGATACTTTTCAGCCAGTGTCCTCTGATTCCATATACCCACAAGTATACTGGATGAGTCTATGGTGGCATACAAGGGCAGAAGAGCTGGCAAACTCTGCCAGTACACTGCTAACAAAGCAGACAAGTGTGTCTTTAACATGTTCTAACCTGCAAGTTTGTCTGGCATTATTCTTGACCCGCTCTTCCAAGGTACATCCACTCTTTAAAATTCATTCCTCTTAATGAGGAGGAGCAAACGCTACTTCTTGATGCTAAAGGGGTCATGATTATGACTATTTCACAAGTTTGACTTGACACAAAATCTCCATGCTAATCTGTCAAATGCATCGGCACTGTCTGACCCTACCAAACGGGTGGATGACAAAGACCTGATGAAATCATGGCTCAGTTACCAATTTTTAAGTCTGCTGCAGGGGTTCCTGCTACTAAATGAGTTGATTTGAAATTGATCAACTGTCTGAGCAATAGATGTTCGGTATCATAGCATCTAACAGTGGTGGCTGGCCAATAAAAGGTGATAGGGTGCCGCTCCACCCTCCCAATGACCGGGATTAAGACATAACATTTTTCTTTTCTTTTTTTTATTTGATTTTAAATTAATATGTAAAATATTTAAATATATATTGATATATATGTTTTAGATGTGCAAGATAAATATTTAACCGCGTTGAGGCGACTCGGGTTTGAATCCGATCTGTGGTCCTTTTCCGCATGTCTCTCCCCGTCTCCCATACCCTCTTTCCTGTCAGCCTGCTGTCCATTAAATGAGCCATTAGTGCCGTTAAAAAAAAATAATAATAATAAAAATACAAAAAAAGCCTAAGAAGGGCAAGATTTTTATACAAAAAGTAAACCTGTACATGAAAGTATGTTTTGTTTTAATAATATTTTACTTTATATATGCTCCCAATCGGTAAAGTTATTAGACAGCATGGGATTAATTTCCACTGTTATGCTGATGATACCCAGCTATATCTGTCTATAATCCAGATGAAGCTAACCCATTACATAGATTACAGGCATGTTTTGAAGACATAAAAACCTGGATGACTCCTAACTTTCTCCTTCTGAATGCAGACAAAACAGAAGTTATAGTCTTTGGACCAGAGTCTTTGAAAAAGAAGCTGATTAGTCAGTCACTTCATTTGGATGGGATTAAACTGATTTCAGATAATAAAGTAAAAAATCTTGGTGTTGTTTTTGATCAGGACCTGTCATTTAAAACCCAGATCAAAGAGGTTTCTAGAATTTCCGTCTTTCATCTGAGGAATATTGCAAAAATTAGAAATCTACTGTCCAGGGGTGATGCTGAGAAACTAGTCCATGCATTTGTTACTTCAAGGCTGGACTATTGTAATTCTTTACTATCAGGAAATCCACAAAATGTAGTTAAAAGCCTTCAGCTGATCCAAAATGCTGCAGCCAGAGTTCTGATGAAAATGAAAAAGAGAGATCATATCTCTCCTATCCTGGCTTCTCTTCATTGGCTTCCTGTTAAATCCAGAATAGAATTTAAAATCCTCCTCCTCACATATAAAGCCTTAAATGGCCAAGCTCCATCTTATATCAGAGATCTGATTGTTCCTTATGTTCCTAACAGAGCACTTCGACTCTCAATCTGCAGGTTTACTAGTGGCTCCTAGAATTTCTAAAAGTAGAATGGGAGGCAGATCTTTTAGTTATCAGGCTCCTCTCCTGTGGAACCAACTACCAGTTTTAGTCTGTGAGGCAGACACCCTGTCTACTTTTAAGGCTAGGCTTAAAACTTTCCTTTTTGATAAAGCTTATAGTTAGAGTGGCTCAGGTTATCCTGAGCTATCTCTATAGTTCTGCTGCTATAGGCTTAGACTGCTGGAGGACATAGGGACCCCTTTTTCATCATTCTGCTTCATTCTATCTCTATTCTCCCACTCTGCAGAATCTGTTACTTCAATCTCTAACGTTCTGCTCTCTCTGCTTTTTCTCATAGTAGCTTTGCCTCGTCTGTTCCTGTTTGGCTGTGACTCCATCCTGGAGAAAAATATCAGCTGTGCTGCTTCCATCAACACCCTTGTTTATAGATGCTAGAGATCGGCCTGTTTTCCAGTGTAGTCCTGTTTCCCACACCGTGCCTGCTTTTTGTATCTCTGCTTCTGTCTCCTTGAACCCCAGTCGGTCTCAGCAGATGGCCGCTCACACTGAGCCTGGTTCTGCTGGAGGTTTCATCCTGTTAAAAGGGAGTTTTTCCTCTCCACTGTCGCTACAAGCATTCTTAGTGTGAGGGATTGTCTTTGAGTCAATGCAATCAATAGGCAACTAAAAGCTTTATCAAAAAGGAACCATCAACTTCTTCCCCATCACAAATGTTTCTTCCAAAAAATACAACATAACACTCTAAGACTATAGCAGTCACAAAAAGATGTGCATTACAGCACCTTTGGACTTTTCTCTCTCTGTCCAAAGAGACTTTCAAGGTGGAAGTCTAAAAAATGCAGTTAAATCCTATCCACAGTGCTTTGTTTCCCATCACCATAGATAAAGGGACCTAACGCCTAAAAACTGGGATTGCAGATATTTCTGGTACACTTCAACTCCTCTAAGCGAGTTCTGTCTACCAAGTTGCTATTTTAGAAAAGAGTATAACAGGTTTACTTATTTATTTTTTTAATACAATTTAATCGTTGTGTTGAAAGTTATACGGCAAATAAAGAGAATACTAATTTTGCATAATACGGCAGAAATGCAGACAGAAATGTAAATACGTCCGGCAAAAAGAAATAGCATTGAAGAAATAAATTGGGTAAAAAAAAAATACAAAGGAAGAATAAAACAAAAATATTATAACATGCACATGAATAAATGCTTAAAAAAATAAGTAATTAAGAAATAAATTTGAAGATTATAATGGACAATAAATAAAGTAATTATAACAAGGATGAATAAATGAAGAAGCTAATTAAAGGAGATATATACATTTATCTCATTGTATAATTTCATTTCTACCTACATTTATTTTTTTAAATGTACTTTTAGGGGCAATTAATTGCATGCTTATTTATTAATTGAGCATTTATTTACTTTTGTATTTATTTTTAACCATGGTAGAGCTGCTCCTCCATAGCCTGGGTTTGAAAAAACTGAGTTTTTAGAAAGAAGATATTCTAAGAATTGTTACTTGTGTCCTAAACGAATAAATAATGCATTGAAAAGGAAATGTGTTGCAATTTTCTTTATGTGAACTCTATAGTTTTACATTTCTGTTTCATATAGTTTATTGTATTGATCTTTGTTTTAGTAATTCAGTAATTTTTCTTCTATTCAGTCAATATTTAATACAGCTTCTGCCATAAACTATTGGAATACTAGTATAGAATTCATTAAATTATAAAATATAGCCCCTCATGTTATAGAAAATCCTGTTGTTACCATGAGAAATAATGAAAATATCAGCTTATCAATGAATCGTTATTTGATTGATAAACTTTAGATTAACTCAAAAAACATTCAAACGACTATCGTGGTTGGACACATATAATGACCATCCAATGAAAGAATAATTACCTTTTTTGTCAAGCGTTAGAAACATGTTTGTATACTATGTATGTCTCACCTAATTATAACTATAATGTGAAGCTCAAATATAGAGATTGTACAATAAAAGCTAACTAAATACAACACACCTGAAATAAATATTGCATAACATGTACATCTGGCTACTATAAACATAAATCAAACTTTATTTGCTGACCATATTTCCCTGCTGTTACACATCTATCTGCACTGAACAAACTTGCAAATCCGGCCCTTTTCTGTACTTTAGGTAACTATTTATCTCTCTGGGGTCATTAAATTGAAAAAGCATAACCTGTCCCTGTTTGGTCTTGTTTTCTGTGGCTGTCAAGGCAGGTTAAGGTTGAGACATGCATGTGTTCTGCTATGGCTTGTGGCTATACCGTGAGCGGTGGAGTCTTTGCTTTATCTGTCTGCAGGAAGGCAACAGGACCTTGTGGTTATAATGCTAAATTTACTAGCCAGGGTTCCTCCTACATGCACACAAGCTTTAGTAAAAGGCACACTCATGCTTTGTAGATCCAGACAGTCTTATTTATTGCTAGGAATGCTTGACCAAAATATCCTGTTTTCCGGTCTTCAGTTATTGCATTGAGTTCAATCTCTACTGTCTGAAAAACAATCTTTTCACTTCACCTGTAAATGGTGACTCATAATATATTTTAAGTAGGTATACAAACCTGGAGGAGTAAATTTTGTATGATGGACAGTATCTTGATTCCTATCAAAAGCCCTGGGCTGCTGGTATGGAGGTGTGGGTTGTGGTTCCTCTTTACTTCTAAGCTGAGTTTTGCTCCTTACACTGCAGTGGGTGCTGAACATATCTGCTGCCACTGGAAATTCATAACAGTAAACAATATTAATGCATGGCAATAAAAGAACCTCTTTCATTTTTGACCACAGAATACATTTTTTTAACCTTTTTTTTACCTTTCTTTTATTTATCTTGTGGCCTTCTAAGAAATTCTGATTACAGAATTTCTTAGAAAACTTTTGAAGATGCACTTAGAGATTCAAATACCTTATCTTCCGCTTTATATCAAAACCTACTGAGGTGAATTACTTGACCTGTTGTAACTGGCTTGCTAACTGAAGATATACTATGAAAATTGTTGGCTACCAAATTGAATGTGTACAAAGTTACTGTATGAAGTAAATCCAAGATTTTTTTCGCTATCAGCAAAGTGTTTGAACTTTAAGACTGGAAAAAATGTATAAGAGTTTTTTTTTTAACGAACATTGTTTCTCTAAGTGAAGCATGATGGCTGGTACCTCAGAGTAGGAGACTAGTCGGCTCTGGTCATTTTAATTCTTTGCCACAAACACTGAATATCTAACTTTTATAAATGCTTGTGGTATTTGTGCATTTAACACCACAAAAGAATCCATCTTGCATTACTCCCACTTCAACTGTTCAAGACCGACCACACGAGGATCAGCCAATCACGTTGCAGAATCATGGTTTAAGACAGAACATATAGCTTTGATGAAAGCGAGAGCTGGCGAGCCCACAGCCAAACCAAAATATAGATGGCAGCCCACCAAGGCGCAGGAGGATAGCTGCTGCTGCCATATGTTTTGAAAGAATACTGGATTTCATCTTTGAAAGAGAAACCGTAAGAGCTTTTAAGTGTCGCCACAGTGGTGTCGCCACTGTTGATTCAGAGTTTGTCCTGAAATCCAGGGGTTGATGATTCACACCCCGGCTCCTTCTTTCTGTGTCGTTATGTCCTTGGGTAAGACCCTTCACCTGCTTTGCGTACTGATGGTGGTCAAAGGGCCTGGTGGCGCCAGTGTACAGAAGCCTCACTTCTGTCTGTGAGCCCGGGGCAGCTGTGGCTACAATGTAGCTTACCACCGTCAGTGTGTGAGTGACTGGGTGAATGACTGAATGTAGATTAGGGCTGCAACTAACGATTATTTTAAAAATCAATGAATCGGCCGATTATTTTTTCGATTAATCGATGAATCGGACAAAAAATATTTTTTTATATTAACCTCTTTATTCCAAAATAAACATTTTAGACAGAACAAACAAGCACACAAGTACAGGTTGCTCATTAACTGTACTGGTGCAATATGAAAAATAAATGTTTGTGTTAAAACTACGCAAACTTACATGAGAAATGTAGCTGTACATCCACAAAATATAGGCTACTTTGTTTCATAAAGTGCAAAAAAAGACATTTTTGTTTTTAAAAGCCCCTAAGGGGTTCAAACAATACATCCCCCCATTTCAACAAATGAGGTTTTTTTTAGACTAGAAGAGTTCTGCCTTTTAAGACAGGAAAGTATAGCAGTTAAAGTTGCTACTTGAGAAAATATTTAACCATAGAGATAAAAATAGCCCTGTGATTCAAATTATAAATTGTATTTGGAATAAAAATGAGAGAACTAGG
Source organism: Cyprinodon diabolis (assembly GCA_030533445.1). Classification (NCBI taxonomy): domain Eukaryota; kingdom Metazoa; phylum Chordata; class Actinopteri; order Cyprinodontiformes; family Cyprinodontidae; genus Cyprinodon; species Cyprinodon diabolis. The sequence continues at coordinate 4,334,441 of CM060074.1, forward strand.
GGTGCTAAAAAACACATCCTCATATAATTAATTGACCTATTACTGATCTTGCTGGATTTTATTCTGCTTTACTTCCATAAATTGCAGGATCTTCTTTACTTTATCTTTGCCAGAAGATTTAAACTTTAAAAGCCTTGCCCTCATAATTTGCAAATTAATTTATTTATAAAGAAAATATAAACGCTGCTTAAGCTAATTCAAATGAAATTAAAAGTAAAATAAGTAGCCAACCTTATCACTGTCTGTAACCTACTAACAAGGTAAGGAAAGCATCAGATGAGCTACCTGAGAAACTAGCGTTACGTTTCCCCACTTTAAAACGAAACAAACATGGTCGCTCACCCTGCTGAGCAGCTCTCTTCACTGCCATTGAAGGCTCCAACCTGTTTTTTTTTCAGGTGCTGCATCATTACAGTGGTGCTTCCATGCCATGTTAATTTGTTTTTACAAAAGTTGCATGTTACGACTTTTTTCGCTTTACAAAGCGCAGGCTGTCTGCGAATTGAGACGCAGCTTGCGTTTGCGGTATCGGTCATTAGAAGAGTTGACGTTACTGCCTTTTGAAAACAGCCTTTGCTCAGCTGCGGAGCTGGCTCGCTCTGCTTTATTTTTTCTTCTTCATGCGTTTCAATCAAGTGGCAGTGTTTACGACGACGGCAGATGACGCATTAATCGTGCGACACAACTAATCGATGATGAAATTCATTGCCAACGCTTTTAAAAGTCGATTTTTATCGATTTTATCGATTCGTTGTTGCAGCCCTAATGTAGATTAAAGTGTTTTGAAGTCTCCTGACTTATAAAAGCACTATATAAATACAGGCCATTTACCATGTTATGTTGGTGTAGTTTCTCATAACTTTTGCTGCTATTTGTTTGTTTGCTGATATTTATTTCCGTGATTGTCTGAAACCTAATTTTGGTAGGTTTGCACTAGGTGTTGCTTTGCCTAATCAGCTTGGATGTTTCTTCTGAATGTCCTTCTGCCCAAACATATCCGACTTTTGAAGTCCCAGATAAATAATGTGTAGCACTAAACCTGATAACTAACCTGATTACTAAAACTATAACTACAGATCAACTACTACCTTCCAGTCCAAGGACTAGTGCTCAACTCTCCTTGTCTCCTGTCTTTAGAAAGACCGTGAAACTAAGATTAAATTAACTGGGTGCTGACATGTCAACATAAAAAAAAGTTAATTTCAACTGGGCAGTTATTCAAAAACGATACAACTGCCCACAAATCTAAAATGAGTGCATCTCTAGCAATGTTTCTATTACTAATTTGAGGTAGTAAACATTGACTTTAGAGTCAGGGATACAATTTCCATGTCTGGATAGTTTAACTTCACAAATAGACAAATATAGTGAAAGAATCATCTTTTTTATTTTAGGCGTGTATTTTTGAGTTTTAAGTCCAAATTAAGTTCATTATTCAATGGAACCTTTTTATTTTTTTTATTCCTGCAAAGATGAGGAAAGAATGGTGTTCTCTTTGTAGCATGATGTTCACCATCTAAAGGCCAGGCAGATAACCCCCAGCTGCACAGACCAAGCCATCATGCTTAAAATAGTCCAACACTGTCATCTTTGTCACCTTTAAGAAGGTAGATATGTATATTTAGAGCCAGTATTGTTTTTTTGTGTTGTACTAAACTAATATAAGAACAAAGAAACCAAAATTTTGAAGCAAGCAATCACTTTTATATTCAGTTGATTCTAATCTCAATAAACATTTGTCAAAAATGGTGTGGCAAGTGTTTAATTTGCCTTACTATAAACTAAGAATATCCTAAATTTCATTAGTATTATGTATTCTATGGTTCCATTTACCGAATGATCCAGGAGCATTCCTAGTTTTTACAGTCATTTGCAAAATGTGGGCCAAAAAGCTAACAGATCTCAATCATAGATTTCCACATTTTGATCCAAACTGGCTTCTTTTCGATTTCCAAGATGGCTCTGCCTTAAGGCAGCAGATTGCTACAGCTCCAGACAAATACACAAAATGCACAGAGTTGAACGTAACAAAGTGGGCATTTATTCTGCATCTACGACCACCAGTGCCTACTGGATCTTCAGTCACAAAATGTCATTTCTGGAATCCTAAATGCAGTGGAATCCGCTTATTAGTAATCAACCGCTTATATAGATCAAAAGACTTAGGAAAGAATCATTTCTATACAAATGCTTTTTAAATAATTTGTTATAGTAATCAACAGCTCTGCTTAGAATGTTCATTTTTGGCCATTTTATGAATGTAAACATGTGCATAAATAATTTTAAAATTACGTGTAGCCTAGTTATTTTATTTATTTACTCCAATAATTCCTTTCTGGGCGTCTGCTTGTGCTTTTGCCTACCTAGCTTGGAAGTACAAGACCGCTTTGGTGTGGATACCAGTGCTGCACACAGCGAGGAGGAGGAGGATAATGAAGAAGAGGAGACTGTTGTCTCTTCTAGAGCTGAGATGAGGAATGCAGTTTGCATTTTAAAGACTGTTCTTCTGCATGTTGGTTTCAAAAACTTTGACCTTTTACATCGTTTTGAAAAAGTAGTCAACTTGGTGTTGGACAACACTCTGATCCATGGAACCATGGATAAATACAGTATGTTTAATGATTTCTTAATGCGGAGCAGCAGATCCGCAACACAAAACACATGTAGGCTAGCTTTAATTTTCTGTAGCGTATGCGACAAAAAAAAAAAAAAATGTTGTTGTTCTATGAAACCGTTTGTTTCAAACTTTATTTTCTACGGAGCCCCTCTGATGACATAGTCAAAAAAAATGTTTAATTGTGGCCACGAAGTAGTATTTCGTGCGCACGAAGTAGTATTTCGCGGCCACGCAATAAGTATAACGTGCACACGTAATACTACTTTGTGGCCACGCAATAAGTTTAACGTGCGCACGAAATACTTATTAATAATATCAATAAATCCGCCCCTGTTTTCAGGCTTATGTTAACTGTAATGACTTATCTTGGACAGGCAGCTATGTAAACGGGCCTTTAGTCCTTCGTTTAGCTATGCTGCGGTTGTTTACACTACGCCTTTTCCACCTAAAATGGCGTCTTAGCAACAAATGTCACGTGACTGGCGGAGACCGACTGGGTAAGCAAATCGAGTGCGCCTTAGACCTTAGAGAAGGCGCGCTCGATTTGCTTACCCAGTTGTCCAGGAATTATATTAATAATTTATTAATAAGTATTTCGTGCGCACGTTAAACTTATTGCGTGGCCACGAAATAGTATTTCGTGCGCACGTTATACTTATTGCGTGGCCACGAAATACTACTTCGTGCGCACGAAATACTACTTCGTGGCCACAATAAAAATTTTTTTTTGACCATGTCATCAGAGGGGCTCCGTAATTTTCAGACATAATAGAAGAAAATGCACCGGCGGCACAGCAGAGCCAACGCACAGTATGTAGGCTAGCAGAGTTATGTCCCTACACAGCACAGTATACTGTAATCAAACTTGCACGGTACTGTAATAAAATTCAGTAAATGCGGAAGCTATCCGTTTCATAAAATTTTTCTCATTGAAAAACCATACAAATGGAATTCAGATGATATTCTGCATAAGAGATAAGTGAAATAACGGTAAATTCTGTTTTTGTAATCAACCGCTTACGGTGTTCAAATTGGCTCTGGACCAACCTGACCTCTATAAGCGGAGTCCGCTGTATAGCTACTCTTTACGGAGTGGTACGGATGGATTTAAACAGCAAAAGGAGCAGATGGTGTAAGATGGCGTAAGGGGGGCTGCAGAGGCGGGTTAACGGCGAAGCTAAGAAGAAATCCCCTCAGACCTCTGCTCACTGGAAAACAAAATGGATAATCTCCGACTCAAACTCTCTTAAAAAAAAAGTAGTTTTATAACTGCTGCGACATCATCCTATCTAAATCATGGCTCTCATTTATTGATACCGGACAATGCTGTTAGCCTGGAGACGTTCTCCCTATATCGCGCCGATAGAAACAAAGAACTTAGCGGTAAAACTAAAGGAGGGGGCTGTGTGTGCACGTAAACAACAGCAGGTGTTAAAATGCTATATCGGTCGCCAGATTCTTCTCTCCAGACATCGAGTTTCTGACTGTTAACTGCAGACCGTTCTATCTGCCCAGAAAGTTTAGTGTGGTTAGCATTACTGCTGTTTATGTGCCTCCCAGTGCTAAGACAAAAGAAGACATGAAGAGTCTATCTCTGTGGTTAGATGGGAACATGTTCAAAGATGAAGCAACCTATGACAATGAGATAAATATAGATGAGTATGCCATGACTGTGTCAGCCTACATCAGCAAATGCATTGAGAAGTCAGCATCACAAAGAACGTTACCACCCGGGCCACCCGGTGATTGAGAGGCTCTGAGAACAGCGCGTGCCAACTTGAATGGTGCATCAGATCAGCGAAGCAGAACCACTGCTGAAAGATCCAGCATCTCTTCCCTGATACCAGCAACACCAGGAGGATGTAGCAAAGCATACAGGTGATCACAAACTACAACACACGCTCCGCCAGGTGGGTGCATCTGATGCTTACTTGCTGAATGGGCTAAAGAACTTCTTTGGAAGGTTTGAGGCACTAAACAGCCCTACAGCAGTGAAAGCCATTCCACATCAGGGAGATAAGGCCCTCTGTCGTGACACAGATACTGAGGAGAGTCAACCCAAGGAAGGCCCCAGGCCCCGATAACATACCTGGGTGGGTGTACAAGCAGTCTGCAGGTCAGGTGGCTGGTGTGTTCACAAACATTTTTAACACCTTGCTGGATCAATCAATAGTGCCAGCATGCTTTTAAGTCTGCCACCATTATTCCAGTCCCAAAGAAGCCTCAAGTAATGTCATTAAATTACTACTGGCCTGTCACACTACCTCCTATCATGATGAAGTGCTTCGAAAAGACTTTTTGTTATACACTCAACAAAAATATAAATTCAATAGTATTGGTTTTGCCCCCATTTTTCAGATCTAAAACATTTTTCATATTAACTTAGATTAGATTAGATAAGCTAATCTAAGTTAATATCTAAGTTAGATATATAATCAGCCGCGGAAGGAGCGACTGAACACGACCTGGTGACTGTAGGTCACCAGGTCGTGTGTGAAGATTTTGAATTTTCCCCTGGACATTTTTTTAGGTATGAAAAGTAGGACATATCCGAGAAAAAGAGGACATCTGGTCGCCCTACCATACCAACAATTTGATGTGAGTGAGTGAGTGAGTTCTTATTGCTATGATTTTAGTAGATCTTTATCAGATAGTGCAGTTATACATTTTAAAGAATCTGCTTCACTTTCTCTCTCCTCTCTGTCGCTGAGCAGTGCTGCAGAGTGCAAAAGCGTAGCTTATTCTCCTTCACAGGTTGATGATTTTGTTGATGGGGTTGCTAGTTCTCTGCGTACTGCCTTAGACAACGCAGCTCCTTTGAAAATGACAACCGTTAAAAATAGAAAGCTTGCTCCTTGGTTTAATGCAGAGCTGCGCACTTTGAAGCAAAATGCTTGGAAACTGGAGAGAAAATATCGCTCCACAGGCCTGCGGGAGTCCTTCCTAGTCTGAAAAAATTGTTTACTGCTGTATAAGAGGACCCTTTGTAAAGCAAGAGCAGCATAATTCTCCTCATTAATAGAGGAGAATAAGAATAATCCTAGATTTCTCTTTAATACAGTTGCCAAACTCACCCAGAACCATAGCTCTGTTGAACCGTCCATTCCACCTGCTCTTAGCAGGAATAATTTTACGGGATTCTTTATAAATAAGATTGATCTTATTAAAAATAAGTTCATAAGCACTCCTCTATCCGCGATTGTACCTGAGGTAGTCATGGAATCTGAACCGGGTTTAGACTGCTTTGATCCAGTTGAACTTTCTGAGTTAAACGTCAACTTGTATGTTAGATCCAGTTCCAACCAGTTTATTTAAGGAGGTATTCCCTTTGATCTCCTCCTCCATTTTAGATGTGATTAATCTATCTCTGTTACAGGGATATGTACCTAAAGCTTTTAAGGTTGCTATAATTAAACATCTGCTTAAGAAACCGTCTCTTGACCCAGATGACTTGGTCAATTATAGACCTATATCCAATCTTCCTTTCTTATTTAAAATTCTTGAGAAAGTAGTTGCCAAACAAGTTTGCGATCACTTACACCATAATGAACTTTTTGAAGAGTTTCAGTCTGGCTTTAGAGCTCATCATAGCACTGAAACAGCTCTGGTGAAAGTCACTAATGATATTCTCATGGCCTCAGATAATGGACTTGTATCTGTGCTCGTCCTGTTGGATCTTAGTGCTGCATTTGATACAGTTGACCATAATATTCTTTTAGACAGACTTGAATATTTTGTTGGAATTAAAGGAACAGCACTAGACTGGTTTAAATCTCATCTATCTGATCGAATTCAGTTTGTTCATGTTAATGATAAATCTTCCTCATGCTCAAAAGTTACCTGTGGAGTACCACAGGGATCAGTGCTAGGACCAATTCTCTTTACTTTATATATGCTCCCAATCGGTAGAGTTATTAGACAGCACGGGGTTAATTTCCACTGTTATGCTGATGATACCCAGCTATATCTGTCTATAAATCCAGATGAAGCTAACCCATTACATAGATTACAGGCACGTTTTGAAGACATAAAAACCTGGATGACTCTTAACTTTCTCCTTTTGAATGCAGACAAAACAGAAGTTATAGTCTTTGGACCAGAGTCTTTGAAAAAGAAGCTGATTAGCCAGTCACTTCATTTGGATGGGATTAAACTGATTTCAGATAATAAAGTAAAAAATCTTGGTGTTGTTTTTGATCAGGACCTGTCATTCAAATCCCATATCAAAGAGGTTTCTAGAATTTCCTTTTTTCATCTGAGGAATGGGAGGCAGATCTTTTAGTTATCAGGCTCCTCTCCTGTGGAACCAACTACCAATTTTAGTCCGTGAGGCAGACACCCTGTCTACTTTTAAGGCTAGGCTTAAAACTTTCCTTTTTGATAAAGCTTATAGTTAGAGTGGCTCAGGTTATCCTGAGTTATCTCTATAGTTATGCTGCTATAGGCTTAGACTTCTGGAGGACATAGGGACCCCCATTTCATTGAGTGGATGTGCTCTCTTCGTCCTCTGACATGGGAGCTGGCTCGGAGCTCGTCTGCCTCGCTGTGTGTTTCCTGGACCGGGCCGCCTTTTACAGCTGCTTTTGTGTCTCTGCTTCTGTCTCCTTGAACCTCAGTCGGCCTCGGCAGATGGCCGCTCACACTAAGCCTGGTTCTGCTGGAGAATGTTTACAGCTTTGGTTCTGCTGAGATGTTTACAGATTTGTGTTTACACTCTGGTCATAATGGGTTAGACACGGTTGGCTGTATCGGTACCAATGGGCTCATAGTGAGCCCCCAGATGTGGTCGTCTGCTGCTGCAGCCCATCAGTCTGATATGTTATGGATTCGTCACACACTAGTGTTTACTTCCCCAAAAATCCAACATCCATGGCAGCTTCAGCGTAGCTTGGATTGTCTTTCTTCTCTGTTTTATTGTCATTTTGAAACTTGCCGATACGTAAATGTACGAGGAAGCTGCCAGCTGATTGGCCGGTTTCCGTATCTCTGCTTCTGTCTCCTTGAACCCCAGTCGGCCTCGGCAGATGGCCGCTCAAACTGAGCCTGGTTCTGCTGGAGGTTTCTTCCTGTTAAAAGGGAGTTTTACCTCTCCACTGTCGCTACAAGCATGCTTAGTGTGAGGGATTGTATTTGAGTCAATGCAATCAACTGGTTTTCCTTAGATAGAAAACTTTGTATCAATTTGACTGTATGATCTGGTTGAACTGTAAAGTGCCTTGAGATGACATGTGTTGTGAATTGGCGCTATAGAAATAAACTGAATTGAATTGCATTATTTGTCTGATCAGGGAATGGACCAGGGAACATTTTGAACCCAAAGAATCGGCCATAAGAATATAGCCCAAATTATGCTTTCTTCTTCAAACTTGGTTGCCTTCCTTTTTCCTCTTGCCTTTTCCTTTAAGTGGCTAAATAGATTAGGTCACTTCCTCCCTTTTCTGAGGCTTAGCTTCTGCCCTCTTACTGCTCCAATGTGAATGAAGATGAAGTCATTAAATTGGAGCATATTAAAGTGATGATGTCAGATCTGCCTGGTCTCTCTTCCATATGTTAACCTTGGCAGGAACAGCGTGGAAATTCTTCATTCTTTAGTCTTTGCATGGTTTGTAACTTTCTATTAATATCTCAGAGTAAAGAAGTAATTTCCTACATGCATTATGGTAAAGAAGACATGAAGGGAATAGTGTCCATTTTAGAGAATATGAAGAAATCGCTCTTCTAGTTGAATGAAAACAGCTTCTGCTCACCCTGCGTCTCCACCTCTCATCGCTCTGCCAGCTGTGCAGACCTAAACAGCTGCCAAAAGAAACACCAGCTTACGTCAACTTCCAAATAAGGAACTCCTACTTCACTTTCACTCCCAATAAGAGAGGGAATGCAAGGGCTGGGAGGTGGACATAGCGAGTGTCCCCGTCTCCTCATTCATAGGTGTAATATAGTGAGCGACCTGTTTGTCAGTGCAGTGCACGTAGAGCAGAGACTCACTTACCTCCCTTCACCGTCACTCTCATTCATTCTTTCCCTGCCTCCCTCTCCTCCTCCTCTCCCTCACCTTCTTTCTGCTTCCAGTCATTCACAAATGGAGGACATCCCCACCTGCAGCAGGTAAATGAGAACTCACAGGCATCCTTTCACTTCTCCATATACATTTTTACCATCTGAAGTGAGTGACGTGACTGGGGATTTGCTCAATTCATGCCTTTGTTACAGCAAACGGATGCTGCATCAGCATGCTGGTGAGTGGAGGAAAAACAAAAAGATCATGTGTGCTGTTGTTCTCCAAGAGACTTGGAAGAAGCTGAACATTTTGTCCCGATTTTATAGGTGTGCAGACGGTGAATCTTCTGAGGCGAGAGTGTGTGTGTGAGCGTCCGTGTGTGAATGAAGCAAAGGATGATGCATGCAGTAAGCAGTCTGTGGGCTGTGTATGCATTACAGTTTCCAGCTCACAACTAGAGTCAATGAGCTGCCTGTGTTGTGCACCCAGTCCCCTTGTGTGGACCTGTGGGAACACTCCTGAAGTGTGCGTACTTTCACACACACAAAGGGATTATTGTGTGCAGTAAAGCTGAGAGTGCTCTTCTCTTTACATTGGAAAGGTGCTAATAGTCTTCTCAGCTGACATTGTTGCAAAACAGATGACTGTGTTAACAGACTTATTACGTTTTAGTTTTCAAATAATCAATAAATTGATTTCAATTGTATCTAGTAGGAAACATTTTTTTCATTAGAAAATTTACTAGTTCAAACTAGTCTTAAACTAGTAAATTATACTATCTAGGAGGATGTGGTATCATAGTTTTACGAATAAAAGGATGTCAAGCTATTGATTTTTAGCAATGTGTTCTCTCCCAAAAAACAGCAGCTCCTGAGGGGGAGGCACCTTCGCCTGCCTTTCCTTCTCTCTATCTCTCTCTCTTTTGTCCAAGAGGATGCTAGAAGATAAATTTAGCCCTCCAGCTCTCCTTCCATCTGCTACCACATGGTTTAGGGCCGTTACCATAGGAACCACCGCTGGGTGCCCATTTGAATGAGGATATGAAATTTTGAAGATTTAAAAAATGCATTTTTGATGCAGTTCTTTATGTCAGTGTTCTGAATTTTATTTAATACTTTCTCAGTTTTCCTAATACTATAACATTTATTTACCTTTCTTTTCCATACAGCCTCATATGGTATCTTTAGCTGTGTTCAACACTGAAGACAGATGACAAAAAAAGACAAGGCTTTTTTTCAGTCAGGATGCAACAGTAAACACGGTTTACCAGACAAGCTGATTACGATACTTTACCCTCTTAATAAGGGGTCCACATTTGTTCTTAAACTCTTTTAAAAGAATATTTGAAAAAAGGTTTTGACAAGTTCATTTATGATGTCTTAATCTAAGCGGAATTGCAAACATTGGGATCATTTTTTAAGCAGTCAAGGTTGACTGCATCTAAAAATGAGTGATCAGAAATTTTATGGCACATTTCAGGTTCTGCTTTTTGTAAATCTTTCAATTACTGGTACCAATTTTAGCCAATGACAGTTTTGTAAGCCAAAGAATGGCCAGTTATAAAAACTATCAGGGTTATTTAAAAATGTAAAACAAAAACCAAAATGCTTGCAGAATTTGTGTTATGTATTATCCAATAAAGAGGAAAAAATATATATATAAAGACTTCTTTCTCCATTTCGTTTTTTTTTCTCTTTTTGCTGTTTCTGCTACCCAGTAGTTCTTGGATACAGTGCATTTGCAGAGTTAAAAACTAAAATATTTTTGAGCTTCCCACGGGCTGATAAAAGCATTGCATAGCTTAGAATGAGCTAAAGCCTGATCAATATAAAAAAAAAATCCAGAGCTGCTCAGTTCTCGATGCATATGTTGCTTATTTGTTTTAAGGTTGTGGTGATTGTACTACCACTTGGGTCGGTGCTTTATGACAGTGTTCTGTCAGATGAGCATAGACCAGCATAGCCATAGTCAATTCCTGTTTATCCCTTTAGTTTTGTACGAAAAATAGACTTTAAAGTACCTCAATGGGCGTGTATCTCCCTAGTCATGTTCAAAAAATCCTTTTAATAATTTACTTTTTGTTGTTGTTTTTAAGCGTATGCGATCTGACCTTAAATTGTATTTTTTGTACATGACTAAAGGGATACACGCCTGTTGAGATAGTTTAAAGTCTATTTTTCATAAAAAAATAAAGGTATAAACGCAAACCTGAAGTCTTGCACATGCGTATTGATTATGGGTATCCTGGACTGACGTGGTATGCTCATCTGACAGCATAAACAGAACAATCTTTTAGTGTTTTAGTGTATTATCATCATCACAAAGTGTTTTGGATTTAGATCTACTTGGAATGTATTCTATATTAATGTTACTAGCATGTTTTGTTAATAAACGGGTTCCTTTGACGTCTTTATTTTGATGGACCGTTGAAGAAGTGAGACTAAATTATTCAGTATACACAAAATTTGTGTACATTTGTTTTCACAGGTAGTTTTCTCATGTCTCACCAATTAGAGCCAGATGTTCGCAACAGACAATTCTGATTGTCTTTTACCGTATTTCAGCATTCGGGGCTATTAACTCAATTTTTTTTTCCATTTTTGAATACCTAATCACATAGTTTCCATTTCACATTCTGTAGTTTAAAATGTTTATCCTTCTATAGATTTTTTTTTATTTGTTTAACCAAGTTCAAATAGTTTTAAGGTTAATTTTGCATGTGTAGTTCTCCCTCAAGTTAAACCAAAGATGGTTATCAACATGTTATCAGTCATTTGGAAAATGTCCAGCAACTTCGCCGTCTTCCACCAGCTTGTGGGTGTAGAAACCAGCTGGTCTGTGCGTGGGATGCCTTGTTTACTGTTTCAGTGTTCTGGCACAAAATAGCATTGGGAAATTTCTCCACAGAGGAACTGATAGCTAATGGTCATTCATCCACTACATTCGGTGTGATCTTTTATAGGATCTAAAATTATGATCAATACGTTTAACGATATTGAATCTAGTGCCACTGCAGGATTTGCACCACTGTGGACAAAAGAGACTTAGGGAAATAGAAATAGTAAAGCTTTGGGTGAATCCACTTGTGTGTCACCATGAGAAAGATTCTGCTGAAGTTGATGGTTGAAACCTCTAAATGCTTATTTTATTTATGACTTAGTAGAACTATAAAGGAGTTTTATTTTTCTTCATGCGTCATTGCTTTCTTGTGCTCTTCCCTTATATCTGTCCCAGTCTGAGCTGTTATTATACCTTAGATACTTTAGCATCTGAAGAGTTCGGACTCCACTTATCAAATGTAGGAAAAACAAAACAAACCGGCTGTTGTGAGTTTCTGTTATAATGAAACATCTATATTTTACTCTTGTGTAAAAATAATAATAATAAAAAAAAATTCTTTCAATTTATTCATAATTAATTTTGCAAACATGATAAGTAGGGTTCTCCCAATCCAAAATTGATATCAGATATCAGCCAAAAAGTGAATAATGGAAATGCCTCCTCCTGCCTGCCTCCAAAGCTTTGCTTCTACCTGCTTTTGTTTGAGTTTTATGTAACTATTTGGTGAATAAGAAGTGGGTCCAGATGTTGTTGTCTGTTGTTCCGTGTTTGAAAAAAAATCAGTTGATCAAGCTTTTCTATCATTCCAAACTATAAAATAAGAAATAAAAGTGATTCATTTGGATATCGTATTGGGTCAATATCGGTATCTATCAACACTCAAAGCTGCAATATCTATTTTATTTTAAATGAAAAACCTTTTTTAAACCCCTAATAATAGGTGTTGCCGTTTTTTTTTTTTTTTTTTTTGTAATAAAAAGGTTTTGAGTGAGCAATCCTTCAAAATTAGATTCAGCTTTCCTTGCCAAGTTCTTGCACAGAAACAAGGAATTATACTTTGATTCCACTTTAGATTTGGATAAATTGGAAGAGAAATAAAAACAAAATTAGATGTTTAAACAGACCAATGTTAAACCAACACCAAGTAACTTTTCAACCTTCATAAAATATTTTCTAATTTTTTGTGATATGTCGTCTTACAACTAGTTGAAAGGCACCTCTGTCATGGTTCGAGTGGGTTTGTAGCACTTTGACCAGCCCAAGCAACTTTGAGGAGAGTGGCAGTAACCCTGCCATACCGAACAATTAGGAATGTGCAGACTGCTTTACAGCATATTTCATATCCTGTTTCCCTATTTGTCATCAAGATGACTGCTCAGTGGTGCAGTGGGTAGCACTGCTGTAAGGTTCCGGTTCCGGGTTTTCTGCATGGAGATTGCATGTTCTCCCACAAACATGATTATTAGGTTAATTGGCTTCTCTTAATTCTCCTTAGGTGTGAGTGAGTGCGTTTGTCCTGTTTGTCTCTGTCTTGCCCTGGAAGGAACTGGCGACCTGTCCAGGGTGGCCTCTGCCTCTCGCCCGTAGACAGCTGGACATAGGCACCAGCACCCCTTGCGACCCCACCTGGGATAAGGGTGACGGAAAATTATTGTATGGATTATAAAGATGTATGTCGATGTGACTACATTTTTAACTGTGCACAGTTAATCTTCAGGGAATGCGGCTCCTTCCTGCTGGGATCTAAACATGTTTTTTTCTGTAAATTTTTCTGTGAAACATAAGATTCTATATATTTGTTTCGAGGCTCTAAACTCATCAAAACATCAGTTTCTGACGAGCCGGGGAATATGGTACAAAACAAAAGTTACATTTTTCGGATTTTCTACATCGTCATATGACATTGTTTGGCCACAGTTAGATTCATTACCTCAGCACTACACACCTTTCACAGCCACTGGGAACAGAAATGTAGTCCAGTCCAACAGCGGGCGAGTGGGAGATAAGGATTTTCTATGTTGATCCTCATGGAAAATGCTGTCTTCTTCAGGCAAATCAATACAGCTTTTTTTCCACTGGGGACAGATAAAGTCAACAAAAACTGAAATTTCTATAGAACTGCTTTAAGTCTTTTCTTTTTTTTCTTGATCTATTAATGTCAACCCTAGCAGTAGAGATTTTAAAAGAGGTCTGAGGAGTCTCAGATGTAGCGTTTAGGTTTTTACAATTCTCAAAGCATGGTACAATCTGATAGTAATGTGTGATTTTGCTCTGGTGTCCAATCCTAGAGAATAAGGTAACTTATTTGAAATTTAATTTAAATTTCAAAGCACCTAACAGCTATTTCCCTTCTTAAATTCTGTGTGACTGGTGCACTTATCTGCCACGTTGTAGTTTCTATATTTTTCTTTTCATTTCATCAATGGTGACAGTTTGGTTTTTCTATGTCTTTTCAATGCCAGAGTAAATCCCAGTAAAGACCGGATCCTTTAAAATGCACTCAACTTAATGCTCTAGAATTAAAACAGGATTTGTTTGCTTTTTATCATTAAAGTGGGTACTGGGTCTCAAGTCAACTCTAGGCTACATCCTGCAAAGAAGCTTTGGTTGTTAATTCCAGTTTCAGAGCAGAGGGCTGGATTTGTATTGCAGTGCCATTTCAAATGCATTGTGATTGAATTTTTTTTAAAAAGAAATATATGGCTGATAAGAAATTATTTAAATCTCTTGCTATTTCCATTTCTTTGTTTGTAGATAGAAAATTAATATAACGCATTTTTAAATAATTAAAGCCAAGGGGAAAGTGAGAAATTTATATTTTGACATACTTCACTTGAATTATTAGAATAGAACAGAATTGAATAGACTAGGAAATTCTTTTATTTTCCCACAATGGTGAAATACTTGTGTTTACAGCATATGTTGTAGTAGAAGTGGTCACATAATATGCACCTTAGAAAGTGTATACAAATAACAGATAGGAAAATATAACAGAGTGTTGTACTGTACAGTGTATTTAACTATATAATGCTCTGTATCTGGAGAATAGAAAAATCAATAACAGCTGTAGACATTTTTACAATCTTGGATATGTGAAAATAGCAGTAACACCAAAGATGTGCAAAAAAATGCAACGACAGCAGCATGTTATTTAACTAATTTAGACAGAAACCAGCATCAATTTATTGAGGTTGTTGGGAACAGTGATGGTTATAAAGTCGTACAGCTGCTATATATTCAATTTGTTAATATTTGTTAATCCAAGTGTCTTTCTCTTGTGCTTCAATATTACAGATCATGGTGCTAAGAAGAGAAGAATCTTACATTCAAATGAGTTTGAAGACTGGATAAGTTCTCCGTACTATTTCAATCAACGACCAGTAATTCCTCTTTCAAATAAAAACTAATTTAGGTTGAATTATTTAATATAAAGATTAAATCGACAGGCTAAAATTATGAAACCTGTCTCTTTAAAAAGATAGGTCATTTTGTTCAAACCCCTTAGTTAATTATTAGATTTTTATTCTGTGGCCTAATCAAGGCAGACATAAATCGTGTCTACCTAGGGCTTTCCTTCTATTTTATGGAGGGCTTGCACTGTCCTAAAAAAACTTGGGAGCAGACTGGAGATCAAGAACAACATCAATCAGAATCTCTTCAGCAAGGTCTGCGCTGTAAGTCTCCTTCCCAGCCTTCTCAACAAGATCTAAGTGCCTGCTCAAAGTCTCATGGTACAGCCCAGCTGCCCAAACTGTCCAGAAGACATAACCCTGAACGTAAACGACTTAGGCACCAGCGGCAGAGCATTGTCTCTGATATAGAACACAAACAAGAAAGAACAAAAGAAGCTTCCGTTTCCAGTTCATCTTCAGAAGCCCTACTTTGCACTCAAGACATTTCTATACAGTCTGCATCAGAAACCCAAGAGGACAACCCCAAGCAGAAACGTGAACGTAAGCCTCAGAAACCAGGCAAATATGTCTGCACTTATTGTGGCCGTGCATGTGCAAAGCCCAGTGTTCTACAGAAACACATTCGCTCCCATACAGGTGAACGCCCCTATCCTTGTGCACCATGTGGGTTTTCTTTTAAGACAAAGAGTAACCTGTACAAACATCGCAAATCGCATACCCACAGGGTAAAGGCAGGCTTGGCTCTTGGGGAGGCAAAAGGTTTAGAAGAGCAAGTCACTGAATCAGAGGATGAAACCCAACACCTATCTTCTGCTTCAGCCCTTACAAATAGACAAAATAGTGTAGCCCCAGCTAAGGGTTTAGATGCTGAAATGTTAAAAGATAGCACTGGAGCCAGCAGTGACTCATATGCAGTGAAAAAGAGACTGGCCCTTCGTCTAAGTAGGGGGAAGCATGGTTCTCAAGACTCTTCTGATGATAAGACATCATCTCTTACACTGAGTAGTAGAGGCAGTACAGAATCTGGCTACTTCTCCCGCTCTGAAAGTACAGAGCAATCACAAGACAGTCCCCCAAACACAAGTGCCAAAACCTATGCAGAGATTATCCTAGGTAAATATGGACGTCTTGGACAACTACAGAGGATGTCCCGTCATCATAACCAACATCTCCCTGGTCATGAAGAAAAAAACATCTCCTTTGCTGTACCCAAGAAGCAGGTTATTGATCATATCACAAAACTTATCACCATCAATGAGGCAGTTGTGGATACCAGTAAAATCGACAGTGTAAAACCAAGGAGATTCTCATTGACCAGAAAGAATAGCTCAGAGGCTCAGAAGAGTTTAAGTATCAAAGAACCCCTTATTCACAGCTCTAAATCTGGAAATCTCAGTTACAAAACCACAGGCTCCATCAGTATGGGAGTTCCCTGTGAAAAGTTTCTTCAGCCATCCCTAAAAGTGGAGCAACCTTCTTCTCAAATATCCACTGCTTCTATGGTGAGAAGCCTCTCCCTGCCATCTCCATCAACTTCGTTAGACACTTCAGGTCTCAGTAAATTTCGACAAACTCAATCCTTTGATGAACATCCTTCTGAAAGCAAACGTCGTTTTGGAACACTAAGAAGGCAACCAGCCATTGAAATCCCCATATGTGCTGAGCCTACAAAGGATGAGCAGGAAACATCTAATACATTTTCCAGCAACAGTGTCACCACAGTGTCTGACCAGAAGCCCCGTCAGCCAGAGCCATATAAATGTGAGGCCTGCGGCACTGGTTGTACAGACTGGGAGGGCTATAAGAAACACAAACAAAACCTATGTTGTGCAGATTATCCACAAAATGAAACCATAATGAGTTCAATGGAGAGCTCACAGTTAAGTTACCAAGCAGTCAGAGCTGGAGTTTCAACCGTGCGTAAGAGAAGGAAAGAGGAGAGTTTTGATTCTGTTGACCTCTCTTATCCCCCATTGTCCTCTTCAGTTGTCTTATCAAGTCAGTGTAAAGGTGAAATCATTGTAGGTGTTGAGATCCTTGCAAGACCAACACTCCAAGCCTGCTCAGTGATTCAGCACACTAGTTTATTTGAAAAACAAGAATCTTCACACCATGAATATCAAAGCCTGAAAGTAACCAACAACTCGCCACCTCATAATGAAAATCTTCCCTCCTCCAAAACTCAAAAACTACATCAATCAGTGGAGCTTAAAAATCGAAAGCTGGTTCGTCAAAATAATGTACAGGTTCCAGAAATACTGGTAACAGAAGACTCAAACATTGGCCAAGAGAAATCTAAAGAGCCAAACTTAGGAGATAAAAAACTGGGAAAACTGGATGATTTTCATTGGCCACAAAGGAGCCCATCTTTGGCACAACTTCCCATTGAGAAGCTTCCCCCCAAAAAGAAGCGCTTACGTTTAGCTGAGGCTGCCCAGTCCTCAGGTGACTCCAGCTTTGAGTCCATGTATTTACCCCATAGTCCTAGTCAGGACAGTAGTGCATCATATACATCCAGCCGCTCTACATCTTTTGAGGAACAAAGCAGACCAGACGTGGAAATAACAGCATCAGCAGCACTGAGGAGATCTAGAGCATCTCACACTTTGGCTGTGCCCGGGTTACATCATCAAAGAGAGATAAGGCGCTCAGCATCTGAGCAAGCTCCTCATGACTTACAATCTCATGTTTTATTGGCTGAGAACCGCAGTAAATCTTTTGACTATAGTTGTCTTTCTCCTGAGCGCTCTGCAGTTGGCTGGAAAGAAAGAAGGAAATGTCTCCTTATGAGACACAAAGTAATCAGAGATCAAGATGATGAGGAAGGACATGGGACTGTCCCGAGCCACCATTTGGAACATGCAAGCTCAGATACATTTTTTCAAGAAAGCCAAACTTCTGTTTCTTGCAGCGGATCTTCCTCTCCTCCTTTATCGAGTGTGAGGGTCTTGGGTGTTCCGGAAGGATCACAGTGCAAAGAAATTTTTACCAAGTGGACACCAAATATTCACTCAAGGGGAAGCACAGAACTGTCAAAAAGCTATCAACCATCTGTAGATGTAAAAAAGGAGTCGTCCATCCATCCAGAGTATACTTATGGAGCTTCGGGGGCAGCCCGAGCCCTCTATCACCCTGTGTCGACTGGGCTAAAACTAGAGATTCCCCCACGGCATCTAACTTATGCAGAGGTTCACTCCAGTTACTCCCAGTTTCAACAGCGTGTCCCTCACATATCCGGTTCAGGAGAACTGAGGCCATTGACGTCTCAAGCAGTAGCTGTTCGCCTTCAAACAGACACTCTAACCCCAGCATGTGCTATATACACCAGTCTGTCTCAGTCCGTCTCCCACAGGCCACCTGAGGCTATTGACAATGTCTTACCCAATGTAAACATTTTGATGGTCGAATTCAGAACCCACCAAAACACAAGTCTAGATCTGCAACCGTGGTCTAATGAAGGACCAAGGTTTCCAGGATCCAGTGGCAACAAGCGCATGCTTTCACCTTCAAACAGCATAGAGCTACAATCAGAGTCCCAACAACAACAGAAAAGAATAAAAGAAGAGGACAAGGAGGTTGGATGTGCCAGGAAAGCATCGCTTAACACATCAAGTCAAAATCTAAGACTGGAAACCCTATCATGCTTACCAGATGTTTCTTCTCCCATTTCACGTGCCGCATCAACATTCCCCAGCCTGCTGTCCAGTACCTGTAACAGCTGGTGCTATCTAAACTACATCAAGCCAAATCCATCTATACAGAAGTCGTCAGTCTATTCAACATGGTCTACCAGTGACTATGACCCCAACCCATCTGGACTCACCAGCAAGACGGTACTCTCTCTTCTACACTGTAAGCAGAGGCCTACTTCCTCCACTTATACTACACCAGCTATGATGGTTGGTAGAACTGAATCCATACAGGATGAGGACCGTAAACGTCTCTGCTCTACTGAGGTAATTACTGAACTGATTGGCAATCTAAATCTGCCCCTAAATCTCTTTGATTAGTAATGCCTTAATTTTACATACAAAACATTGTCTTTTAGTTTTCAAGAAGTACTTTGCAACATATAAACAACATTATGTCATTAAGCTAAAGACGCAACTATTTGTAACAGATGCTATAAAAATTTTGTTCTTGTAGAATTCTCAGGTTTCCTTTCCCATAATGTGTAGAAATGGTATATTTGCCCTCCTTTGTATGGTTGTAGGTCTACAGCAGCCCACGCTATTGCACAGACCATAAGCAGATGGCAAAGGTACAGCCAGCAGAGGACATTGTTTTAAACAAAGCCAGCAAGAAAAACGAGATGAAGAGACAAGAGCAGGAAGTAAAATTATTTTCCGGAAATAAACAGACACTTGAAAAAAGGTAAGCATAAACATCTTCAAGAATAACTTTGCAGAGACATTCAGGACAGAAGACCTATGAAGCATCTCTGTTGCACCTGTTTTAGGAGCTTTCATCCCCCAGTTTTTTTATGTTATTGCCTCCATATCGGTGATGTCTACGGTCACCTGTGTGTACCACTGATCTCTATTTATTCTCTGGATTGCTTATTGGCCGAAAAAACTGAAGCTACCTTCTAACATGCTGGTACTTCCCACTCCCAAGGAGACATGCAGTAAAAAAGGCTGCAAAAAAACTCTGCAATATGAACAGTTTGCTGTCTCTGGAAAGACGTTCCACAGGTCATTTCAAAATCAGTGGATGTACTAACCAAAAAAAATGCCTATATACGCCAATGCATCCTATAGTATAGTATGTAACATAAAATTAGTTTGGCTATCTTGCACTGACTCTTAAGTTATTGACTAAATTAGCCATCGACATTGTGTCTAACGTAAGAAAATAGAAAGTAGTGTCAATAGAAAGTAATTCACAATGAAATGTCAATGTAGTAACTCATTATTAAGTGGATGACGCTGTCATTTTTGTTTGTTGTATTTCTCATTTAAAAAAGTCCTGTGCTGGAATATATTGTGATATATTGACGTAAAAAAAAGCAACTCAAACATTTGACCCCTACACACACATACACACACACACACACACACACACACGGACACACACACACACACACATATATATATACCATTCATTACCAGACATGTAAGATGTAAATACTGTAACAGTGTAATAAATAAATAATCAATTTAGCACTTTTGGCACATCTGTATTATTATGCTCCAATAACAAATAAATTTTATTGTGATGGATTTTTATAATATGTTATATTATAAAAATATAACATATTATAAAAAAATATATATATTATAAAAATAGAGACTTCATTGACTTCATAATGTCTATGCAATGTGATGTGCCTGTTATTTTATTATAAGTTAAAGTAATCTACTTATGCTATGAAACACAAACTCTGTGTCAACGTGAGGAATTTATCATTATTTTAAAAGTCTTAAGTCCTCCTGAAAATGAGAACATCATCGTTGCTCGATGCTGTAGCGCACGTATCGTTTACATTGCGACCAGCCTAACAAGGGAGTACCAGTACGGCTGCCGGTAGCACTGCATGAAAAGTGAGATTTTCGTCCCCGTAAACTCCCGCAGATCTCCCTGATTTTCGTCAGTTTCCGACAATTTGCAACCCGCGCTTGTCCCCGTTTGTCAGTGCCACAAATTGTCAGGAACGGACTCTGAGGTATGTGGAGAGCGATCAGTTGTACTAATGGCCCTAATTAGCATATGAATGCAGCAAACCCGCGCGGCTGGCCAGGTCTGGCTTGAATAACCTACTCAGTATTGGCTGAAACCACTATTCTCAAACAAGTAAAATCGCTCGTGACTGGCAGCAAAACCACACGTGGCCACGCCAGGCTTTAATTTTCTTACTGAGTATTGGACGGAACCACTTCTTTTTAAACAAGTAAAGTCGCTCGTGATTGGTTGGCATATATATATATTTACATATAAATTTACATAAATATATATATATATATTTATTTATTCATTCATATATTTATTCATTCATATATTTATTTATTCATATGCTGTGTATTTATGTTATCCTACACTACTACACAATTATTAGGCTACCATCAAGGACATGAATGAATTTATACAGGAAATGAACATTTGCCAGGAAGCCGTTTATGCAAAGAAAGAGCTTTATTAAAACACACACACACACACACACACACACACACACACACACAACTATATACAATGCGTATCCAAACACATGCGTATCCAAAAATTACAAGTCCGTGAACAGTCCGTTTGCTTCCTCGGAGTTGGAGGTAACTGGCAGCATTCCCTCCGAGGCAGGTCCGATGTGCGGACGCCTACTGTGCGTGGCCCTGTACTTCGGCATCGCTTCTAACCGGGACTGCAGCTTAACACAGAGTTCAGAGAGATCCGGCCTATGAAATGGCGGCGGCCATTCCAGAGTTCCACTTCCTCATCAGCTAGCACACTCTGCCTCGATTCCAGCAGCTGTAAAAAAAAAAAAAAAAAAAACAATGAATCAGCACTATGCGATGTGATGCACTGCGTATGGACACAACACATCTATCAATGCACCTCAAAAAAGTCACCAAATAAAGTCTTACTCTCTTTCTTTTCTGAATGCTTGGCAGATTCCGCGCGCAGCATGTTCTCAGGCTGCGTATATCTGAAGCTCCTGCGTACCGTCTTATAATACGTCTTACAGGCAGCTGGAAAACAATTAAATGAGAGTGGTATGAATAATAGGAGGTCACCGCCTCATTATGAGGCGAGATTAGTCTGTGAAAACAAAATGTACAGTTATGATCGGTATCCATCCGTATCTATTTCCTTTTACCGCAGAATGAAAGCATATTCTTTAACTCTTACCCTTGCTCCGGTTCATAGTGCCTGCAATTTGTCTCCGAGTTGTGAAGACGGCGTACTGCTTCCTGTGAATCACAAAAAATACACTTTAATAAAGCTTGTTCTTGCAAGGCTACTATTAGCCGTAGCTTTAGGCTAGGCTGCTATTAGCCGTAGCTTTAGTCTAGACTGCTATTAGCTGTAGCTTTAGGCTAGGCTGCTATTAGCCGCTGCTTTTAGCTTAGCAGGCAGTAATGAAACATATATTTACCGCTAGCGTCTCTTCTTTGAGTTCGTCTCTCCCGCACAGTTGTTCGACTGCAGAGTCGCCATCGCGTCCAAGAGGAGTTGAAGGCGAGTTGAACGGGGGACGTCGTCCAGCCATGGATCACGTACCAGCAAAATCCAAACAAAGGAACTGGAGATAAAGTTCTTCTGAGTATAGCTCCTCCAATCACATACGAGGTCATTGTTATACGGAAGGACTCGCAAGATTAGCTGCGTCATCATGTTTTTTTGTTTTTGTTTTTTTTTGCTTTATTGGCAATTCCGTGTAACAATACAGAGTAATTCAAACATCAAACAAAGATACACAACAGTTGGTGACATTATAACTTTTAAAAAAATGAGACATATAATGTAAAAAATAAATAAAAATAAAACAAGGGAAACAAACATATAAATAAATAAACAAATAAATAAAATAAACATAAAATAATAATAGCTAGTTTATGGTCATTTAACTTTTTGTATCTTCCTGTCCTAAACAGTCTTTAAGGAAACATATTAGAAGATGCAATATTGTATATGTGAGAGAGGAGTTGCTGTAAAACAATAGTTTACCACAGATTTAAAACTAGTAATAGCATAAAGAAATATGAAAATTCTAAAACAGTCTTTAGACTTTTTATCAGCAATTACTGTGGGTAGCACAACTTGTGTTACAGAAAATAGCAGGCTTTGGAGATATGTTCTGGAGAATCTTGATTTATACCATACTACAGAACATTTCAAAAGGCTGCTGACTTTTTCTAAGTGAAACCCTGTCAGAGCTCTCCTTAGATATCAGCCCAGTTACAGTTTGCCCTGCAAAAATAATCTGCTCTCTTGAAAATCTCAAAATCTTGCCACATTTCAGGCATCGAACATAAACATTTTTTAGTGAAGAATCAGCAACTAGTTTTACCCAATCATGAAGTGTAATTAAATATATTAGATATTTTTAACTGTTTTAACAAATAAAAAACTGAAGAGTGGGGTGTGCAAAATGAATCGGCCCCTTTTACTTTCATTGCAGCAAACTCTCCCCAGAAGTTCAGTGAGGATCTCTGAATGATCCAATGTCGACCTAAATGATACTAAATAGAATCCACCTGTGTGTAATCAAGTCTCCCGATAAATGCACCTGCTCTGTGATCGCCTCAGAGGTCTGTTTAAAGTGCAGAGAGCATCATGAAGAACAAGGAACACATCAGACAGGTCCGAGACACTGTTGTGGAGAAGTTTAAAGCTGGATTTGGAAACAAAAAGATTTCCCAAGCTTTAAAAATCCCAAGGAGCACTGTGCAAGGAATGCACATTTTACCTTGCTGATTCTGATTCACATTTTACCAACTGATTCTGATTAAAACTAATTTTTGAAATAAATTATATTGTGTATTTTTTTACATAACATTTGCCATTGCTAATGGCATACACAGTAATGTAGCGTACTTTAATTAAATAAATCAATTCAAGCTAAAATGTAAGAGTCTATAATTAGGTCATACTGAGCCTGATCTATTTGTACCATCTATTTGGGGGATATTTATTGCCACACTTTGGGCCACTTAATACCAATTTAGCATCAAATAAACGAGGCAGCCTACCTCAGCATTGTTGCTGACCTTATGTCCTTATGACCACAGTGTACCAATCTTCTGATGGCTACTTCCAGCAGGATAATGCGCCATGTTATAAAGTGAATCATCTCAGACTCATTTCTTGAAACTTTTCCACTTAAGTAATTGTGAATTGAGCATATTGACAGACAACATTGTATTTTTTATCTTAAATGCAATTTTTAAAAAAAATAATTACTGCTCTAAATGTATTGCTCTGTCAGCTAAAGATCTGTTTTGGTCTCTATACTTTAATTAAATAAATCAATTCAAGCTAAAATGTAAGAGTCTATACTGAGCCTGATCTCTTTGTATCCGAGATTTACTTACCTTTTAGAAAAATGTCACTTGGGGTAAAACTACCCCTGCAACCCTGATTTGCATTTGTATAGCTCACAGCATTTTCATTTACATGTTAAAGCCTCCCCTAGAATTCCATGGGGGGAGGCATGGGGGGAACACTGCCTAAGAAAGTCCACGTCAATTTCTGACAATTTACGGGAGTTTTCGGCGAAGCCTGCAAATTACCGTAAACTGCCGTTAACCTGAACTTCCACGACAATCTACAGTGCCGCATATTGACGAAAATCCCACTTTTCATGCAGTGTAGCTACACTTCAACCCCGTGCTACCAACAGGCAATCAGCAATCCAGTGAATTAATAGAGATCAGTTGTGTGCACTACAAAGCCAGTAGTTTGAAGGACTGAAGCCAGGAAACTGTTTAGCTTCCTTTACCCCTGCAGAGGTTAATTTTGCTGCCATTCACATCTAGTAGCAAAGCTGTGGAAGGCTAAGGCAGTGTGATTTCTGTATGTGTGTGCACCTGTGGTGCCACAAGGACACCAAATTAATTGTTAGAAAATATGGTAAAAATCTCAGAGCGTATTTAGTCACATGTATGACTAAAAATCTCATTATTGTGTCAGTTATTTTTCCTGGTTGCACTGCTATATTGAAAACTTGCTCTAGCATTTCTCCTGATAGGAAAATGACCTCCAACCATATTTGACTAAAAAGGTCATAAAGGTTTGATTTATTTTTCACCCTACCATAGTTCTTCCAGCAGCATTTCAATTCAGTTTTAATTCAGTTTATTTATATAGAGC
This sequence comes from Cyprinodon diabolis, assembly GCA_030533445.1. Taxonomy (NCBI): domain Eukaryota; kingdom Metazoa; phylum Chordata; class Actinopteri; order Cyprinodontiformes; family Cyprinodontidae; genus Cyprinodon; species Cyprinodon diabolis. The sequence goes on from CM060074.1 coordinate 4,359,114, forward strand.
CAATTCACAACACATGTCATCTCAAAAACCTTTACAGATACAATTCAACCTGATCACACAGTCAAATTGATTGAAAGTTTTCTGTCTAAGGAAAAGCAGTTGATTGCATCAACTCATTGACTCGAAGGCAATCCCTCAAACTAAGCATGCTTGTAGCGACAGTGGAGAAGAAAAACTCCCTTTTAACTGGAAGAAACCTCCAGCACAACCAGGCTCAGTGTGAGCGGCCATCTGCTGAGGCCCACTGGGGTTCAAGGAGACAGAAGCAGAGATACAGAAAGAAGCAGAGTTTCAAAGGAACTTGTCAACCAGCTCCACAGGCGGAACCGTCCAGAAAACACAAAGCCAGGCAGACGAGCTCCGAGCCAGCTCCCATGTCAGAGGACAAATGGAGCATATCCAGCCAGTCACAGTCAGAGAAACAGGACTACACTGAAAAATAGGCCAAGCTCAAACATCTATGAACAATGGTGTTGATGGCAGCAGCACAGCTGATATTTCTCTTCAGGACGAGCTACATGGAAAATGGCATTTAAGCCATTTCAAGGAAATTCTTAAAACCTCTTTGATATGGGATTTAAATGACAGGTCCTGATCAAAAATAACACCAACATTTTTTACCTTATTGACTAAGCTCAATTTAATCCCATCCAAATGAAGTGACTGACTAATCAGCTTCTTTTTTAAAGACTCTGGTGCAAAGACTATAACTTCTGTTTTGTCTGCATTTCACTGGTTCCATTCTCAACTTTACTTCATCTGAGCTTCTGCAGTAGTTCTAGAAGCTTTTTATAACAAAAAAGTGTAAAGCAACCCATTGACTTGTGTCTAACAGGGCTGATGAAGAACAGCAATGTAACATTAAAGGGCTTCATACGACCATGAACAAACCTCTTTTTTTCTGTTCAGTTCATTTCAGCTCATTTTATTTATTTACTGCCAGCTTACAACCAATGTGCTGTGATCACACATTTATAAACGGTGGTAGTTATTGCATTCCAAGCATACAGATGAATTTAAAGTCAAATACATTCCATTTTAAATTTGATCCGAGCTAATAAAGAAGTTCAGTTTATTATTCTAATCTTTAAAAATGTTTTCTATCTTGGAAACTCCAATTGATTGCTTTGACTCCCTGACTTGCAGAAATCGATCCTGCAGAACAATTATATAGTAACACTGGACAGTCAATTTCATTGAATCGTTATCTTTTTATAGCAATTCCTTGTGCTCAGCATCCAGGATCCAGACCTGAAAAAGTCGGCCTATTAATAACTATTTTTTCATAAAATAACTTGTGGTCGTTTTAGTGTAAAATGTTAGGTTGACTAGTACAGGTGCTGGTCATAAAATTAGAATATCATGAAAAAGTAGATTGATTTCAGTAATTCCATTTAAAAAGTGAAACTTGTATATTATATTCATACATTACATACAAACTCATATATTTCAGATGTTTATTTTGTTTAATTTTGATGATTACAAATGACAACAAATGAAAATCTCAAATTCATCATATCAGAAAATTAGAATATTGTGAAAAGGTTCAAAATTGATGGCCTCTGGTGCCACACTCTAATCAGCTAATTAACTCAAACCACCTGCAAAAGCCTTTAAATGGTCTTTCAGTCTAGTTCTATAGGCTACACAATCATGGGGAAGACTGCTGACTTGACAGTTGTCCAAAAGACGACCATCGACACCTTGCACAAGGAGGGCAAGACACAAAAGGTCATCGCTAAAGAGGCTGGCTGTTCACAGAGCTCAGTGTCCAAGCACATTAATAGAGAGGCGAAGGGAAGGAAAAGATGTGGTCGAAAAAAGTGTACAAGCAAGAGAGATAACCGCACCCTGGAGAGGATTGTGAAACAAAACCCATTCAAAAATGTGGGGGAGATTCACAAAGAGTGGACTGCAGCTGGAGTGAGTGCTTCAAGAACCACCACACACAGACGTATGAAAGACATGGGTTTCTGCTGTCGCATTCCTTGTGTCAAGCCACTCTTGAACCACAGACAGCGTCAGAAGCGTCTTGCCTGGGCTAAAGAGAAACAGGACTGGACTGCTGGTGAGTGGTCCAAAGTCATGTTCTCTGATGAAAGTAAATTTTGCATTTCCTTTGGAAATCAAGGTCCCAGAGTCTGGAGGAAAAGAAGAGAGGCACTTCATCCACGTTGCTTGAAGTCCAGTGTAAAGTTTCCACAGTCAGTGATGGTTTGGGGTGCCATGTCATCTGCTGGTGTTGGTCCATTGTGTTTTCTGAGGTCCAGGGTCAACGCAGCCACATACCAGGAAGTTTTAGAGCACTTCATGCTTCCTGCAGCTGACCAACTTTTTGGAGATGCAGATTTCATTTTCCAACAGGACTTGGCACCTGCACACAGTGCCAAAGCTACCAGTACCTGGTTGAAGGACCATGGTATCCCTGTTCTTAATTGGCCAGCAAACTCTCCTGACCTTAACCCCATAGAAAATCTATGGGGTATTGTGAAGAAGAAGATGCAATACACCAGACCCAACAATTCAGAAGAGCTAAAAGCCACTATTAGAGCAACCTGGGCTATCATAACACCTGAGCAGTGCCACAGACTGATCGACTCCATGCCACGCCGCATTGCTGCAGTAATACAGGCCAAAGGAGGCCCAACTAAATACTGAGTGCTGTACATGCTCATACTTTTCATGTTCATACTTTTCAGTTGGCCAACATTTCTATAAATCCTTTGTTTTTATTGGTCTTCAGTAATATTCTAATTTTCTGATATGATGAATTTGAGATTTTCATTTGTTGTCATTTGTAATCATCAAAATTAAACAAAATAAACATCTGAAATATATGAGTTTGTATGTAATGTATGAATATAATATACAAGTTTCACTTTTTAAATGGAATTACTGAAATCAATCTACTTTTTCATGATATTCTAATTTTATGACCAGCACCTGTAATTAAAGGAGCACCAAGTAAACTGTACCTATAACCTCCTTAATACATCCTTAATATGCTATTGATTTCTAGAAATCAGTCAAAAAAGAAACCATTTTGTGAAGATTTCTTTAATTTTTAAATCCAAGGAATGAATCAAATTCAACTCAGACCCTCCTTGTTATCCTTTTGGTGGCAGAATATGTGCTATTCTGCCCTATAATAAATAAAAACTGCAGCAATAAAACACTGGCGAGTGCAGAGGAATGCCATCTGCACTTCTTGGGTTGTGATGTGAGTCCTTGTGCATACAGCCTTGTTATGACTCATGTTGCCACTTGGTACAGCCTTCCTAAAGATGTGACTCATCTGCATGCTTGCTTTATCTTTTCTCCATCTGTTTAGTCTGTCTAAGGTGCAAAAGACAAAACGGAGGCAGCAAGGGCGCCAAACGTTACTGGGTTTTTGTCCTAGCATCTAGTCACATTCAGTGTGAATAATCTCAGTTTACAGGTTTCACTTCCCTTATGAAGGTAAAGTCGACTTTATTCATTAACCGGCAGGTTTTTAAAATTATAAAACCCTCACTTTGATTATACCTGTTGAGTTTGTCCAGGTCACAAAACCTGAAGAGAAAAATAGTGGAAAATCAGCAGATCATAACCAGAACCATTATTTGTGACTGGGAACGGGTTTTTCATACTTAAAAAAAAAAAAAAAACTTTTTTTGGAGCAGTAGGTCTGGTCTAGGTTTCTCTCCCTGGCTCGCCCTGTTTTTTTTGGCTGGTCCCAGCAACCCCCCGGACCTTGAGCTGAACCGTAGGCTCCCCCTTGTTTGGCCTGAGGAGGTGGCTTGAGCTGTGAATAGGTTTTAAGTTGGTGGTGGGTGGGGCTCTGATTATGGTTTATGAATGCCGGTCTGTTGAATCTAAAGTGGGTGCCTTGCTGACGGCACCTTACTGTACACAGATGGCTTAACCCACTGCCAAGGTGTAAGAGCCATATGTCGTAAAGGCCAAACGTAAATATCTGCTTACAGATGCTCCATAAGCACGGCCTCCAGCTCCCATTGAGGGGAGGCGACAAACTAAACCTTTGTGATCTTCCTTGCTTACAGATCAGAGGATCAGTTGGGGGTTGTGTGTAGTGAATGTGACAGGAAGTGCAAGGGTGAATTGAGGAACTCTACTGTGCACTCAGAACAATCCCAAACTTCTCTCTGTGAGCTCTGTAGCAAGAGTCCGGAAGCTCCAGGTAAGTTGGGAAACGCGGAAACTTCAGCTGTTCTCATTTGTGTTCACGGCACGAATACAAAAGCTGCGCTTTGGTATTTTCAGTGGCACTTGGTGAATGCCTGATACCTGAGGTACGGGAGGAAGACAGGAGAAGTCACTATGCAGACACACATGAAGGTTTGTTGCCTCCGGTTATGTTTATGATATATTCAATGTTTTCTACATCGATCAATCAGTAATAACACATTTTTCACAGCTCTGAAAATTTTAAAGGATTTTGCAAAACTATTCATAGCCTGAGGATTACTTATCAATATGACATCCAGTAACTTAAAGTAATGTGTACGGAAATACAGAAATGTTTGACAAATAGAGATCTTAAATGTGTTCTGTGCTCAAACCAAGTTCCTTAATAGGGCACCGTGTCGGCATTCTACCTGTTTCTAATTTAATTCTTAAGGAAACAGTGTAATAATTCAGATGCATTGAAAGTAATTTCCACACATTTTAATTTCTCGCCTCGTCATGAAACAGTGCAAACTTCCGTTTCTTATGCAAATACTAAAAAGGTTCTAATCTAAGGCCCCGTCCACACGAAGTCAAAACGAACACGAAACGCTAATACTTTCCAGAACGTTTGTCGTAAAGACGGAGACGTAAAATAAATGTGATCGTCCACACGAAGGCATGAAAACGCTGCAAAATGTATGCCAGGCCTGGACGTGGCGCTGTGGTGCCAAAGCAAAAATAGGCGACGAAATGTTGGGCATGCGCATTAATATTTATACATGGTTGCCCTGCGGGTCCATTTTCGTGGTTCAGTCAAATTCAGGTGATGAACTATGTCGTCGATATTGCTCTGTTCTTCCTGGAGATATTCCAGAAGAAGAAGATTCTGTTGTAAGCCCGACAGCAGGGTGAGTAGCATTAGCAGTAACCATTCAACACAGTACGGCGCCATTGTTGTTGTGATACTGTGTCGCGCATGCGTGTTTAGAGGCGACGCTATGACGCATGCGTGTGAAAAAAAAATGAGGTTAGAGCTTAAAGATGGAAACGCGAAAACGGCGTTTCAAAATCTTCCCACTCTGAAGGCTGAATAAAAAAAAGGTCGTTTACAGACCCCGAAACGCCGGCTTCGTATGGATGAGAGGCTGGTTTGGTGAAAATTTTGTGCGTTTAGGCCAGGGTTCGGCTTCGTGAGGACGGGCCTAAGAAGCCTGTGCAAACTCAATCATCCAAGTCATTGCAACAATAGAACTGGTTTAACAGCAAAGGCAACCCGAGTTTGTTCAGTTTTCTCAAAAATCTTTGACACCTTTCCAGAAGTCTTTGTCAGCTCTGTCTGCTCGCTCTACAGCAACCTGTAGATGGAGCTTTAATGTTTGTAATCACATGGAAGCCCATCAGATGCAGATTGTCCCTCTTGGTTCTTGGTACTTGGTACTTGAGGCCATACTCCTTGTCTTCTGGTTCATTCGGGAAGACAAGGAGACTCACAGACTTTCTTTGCCGCAGACTCTTTCTGCAGCCTCTGGAGGAGCTCGCTCCCAGGCCAGCTGAAAGACATGGTCCCTCCATAGTAAAGAATTACAATGTCATGATTGGGTTCAGGGTTCTAACCAATACAATAGTCCATCCTCGAAGTAAGAAATGCATCCGATAGTTTATCAGCATCACACCAGGACAGGATATTTCTAATCTTTTGCTGTAATTATTTCAGTATCTAAATGTGCAAACCTGGAAATACTGTAGGGTGAAAGGCGGCTTCACCAAGAATTTAATGGGGGGAAAGCGAACCATATAAATTTTTTTTCGGATTATTATATTTTTTTTATTATGAAATTTGAGAGGCTATTATAATTGTCCTTCGGCTACAGTACAATAAATTACTCCTTGCTGAATCACATCTTAGGTCATCCAAACTTGGCAAAGCAGTAAGAAAAATATACATTTTATACATCATATATCACGTAAATAATTGCATCACAACAATATCCATCTGAAGTATTATTGTTATATATAGTGGTTATTGGCATTTAACACATTAGATTTGAATGACATATTTGTTTTCATTGATGTGTAAAAACTAAACCATAAAAAAATGGCAAAATGTATATTTTTTACTCTTATAGGAGCTTTGAAGTACGAAGAAGCCAACCCAGATCAAAAAAAGGATATTAGTTTACATGCTCTGGGAAAACACGCTGCTCATGGTGATGATGATGGCCTAGCTGAGCATTACAGACATGGTGAAGGCAGCAGGTCCTCGTTTACTGAAGTTTCCCACACTAATAGTAAAGAAGTCCAAGAAGAAGGGCAGCTCATGGACTTTAAAAGCAGCTCATCTCTACCACTCAACACCAAGGATGATGCTGAAAAGAGCTCAGCCAGTGTCAGCTGGGCACTATTTGACCGCAGACACCTAAATGCCTCCACCTCAACATCTGCTGGATCTTCCCACTCTCCACACAATCGTTCTGCAAATTCAGGAAGAGAGCATCCTCCGCCCTGCAGCCTGTCAACTAGGACCCATCAGTCGGCTGCACCTCTGTCCTCCCTCTCTCCATCCGCCTGTCCTGTCTCCCCAGTGTTGGACTCAGCAGCGTCTCCAGTTAGAGACCAGAACAAGGGACCAGATTCGTCTGGGCTTCCTGGCTCCCCAGCTGGTCCTCCCGCTCAGAGTCAAACCTGTTCTCAGCCAAAGGACTTAAAGCTGACTGCAATACTGGTGAGTCACTTCTTCAAAGAAATATCCACTAGTAACCAGAAAATTCTGACATCATTTGGTGTTATGTCTTTGCATCTTTGTTTATACCTATCCAAAGGCTTTCTTCCAAACCACAGTGTTTATTCACCTGTGACTCCATCCATTCCTGTTAGTTTAGCTCAACCTAAAATAAATGCTCTTTTTGCTCACAGAGCCAATGCGGTGTGGGTCTGTTAAATCCCAGTAAGTCAACATGTAGAGCAAATATAGACATCACAGAGTTTATTGGAATAGGAAGTAAAAGAGATGTTCATGTTTTATATCAATTGAATGTGCGGGTCACTTCAGTTTTTGGAGGTTAAAGGTCAAACCTAAAACTAAATCATTACGGTGAAGTCATGTTGCAGTTTTACATCCAAATACTGCCAATAATCCTGCTTTTTATTGAGTGAAACCTGAAGTTCCTGCTCTCTGATACAGCAGGAGAGCTCAGAGATAGATCCAACGTTGGCAGGCAGCTGTAAAACAGGAAGCAAGTAAAAGATAAGAATCACGGTCAGAGACGAAGAACATAAACACCATTAAAATGTCATGGTTTAGCCTTAATAATTCCTTCTCAAACTGATATACAATTGCTTTGAAAGGTTGCTATTACCCCGTTAAGCCTATGGAGTGAATGTTCAGTTTCTACCGAGAGAGGACACCAACCTCCTCAGGCTGTGGATAATATGAGGACATAAAACAGGGTCAGACACATACATTAACAAATCATCAGCATAAAGAGATACCTTAAGCTTTCTGCCCCTCCTAGTGTAATAGACAAGGACTCTACGGCCAAGGCAAACAGCAATGGACTGATTGGGCAGCCCTGATGGGAGCCCCTTGACAGATGGAAGTACTGTGAGCATTTGCCATCTGTGATTACAGAGGTTTTGGGAGAGGTATTCAAAAATCTAATCCACAAGACAAAAGTAGGGCCATGTCCAGATTTTTTTAGACATGGATAGCAAATAATATTGTGTTTAGAGGTCCAGCTTCCTCTTGTAGAGCACAATGGAAGGAGGAACAGAGTATTGAGCATCCTCTTGCTTAATTCTTTTCATCCTGTTCCTTTTAGCTGAGTATGATATTATCTCACCCCTGATGTTCATTAATGGTTAACCCAACTTTAGCAGCTAAAATTGTGTCGGACATTGCAAAGAAGATTCGTTCCAAAGGCAGGGTAAGTGAGCCGGGAGCCTTCGCGTGTGTGTCCTGTCCCTACATGTCATAACCGTCAAATCTTTTGTTTTAGATGAAATCTCAGTATTCAATAGATGTCGTGTTTATAAGGAGAAGCCCAAAGATCAAGTAGCGCAGCTGACCGATGATGGAGGATTTTAAAGGCCCATTCCGCAGTGGCGCCTCCTGAAATGCTTCATAGGGGTGACCACATGGGGCCACTAAAAATCTTGGGATGGCACACTGAAACTAAAATCCATATTTTCAGGGTTTGAATCTACCCCCACAAGAGGGCTTTTGATTTCTAAAGACTTAAGTAAACACCTACTCATATCTTTGTTTATTGTGAGATTTTTAATGTTAGGTCACTGGCTGTGCATAATGGGATGAAAGGCTAAACTGATGCTACTACAATTTACACTGACCAGGTGGGTGGCCAGTAGCCTCATGAGACCATCCTGATCTCGCTAGCTTTCAAGGTTTCACTCGCAGATCAGTCTGGAGACTCTCCGTTAAAGAAAATTTGGAGCCGTTCACCAAACGAACGTCCAATCAGCGTTGGCTTTGAGGCGGGTTGAGGTGTGACCAGCGGCGTAGGAAGCGAGGGGGACGGGGGCGAGATGTCTCCCCCAATATAAAAGCCAGGTGGATATGTCCCCCCAAAAAAATTGTACCGCAAAATATTAGATTTTGACATTTTTTTAACTAGCGCGCTTTTATTTTGAAGGCGCAGCATAGTGTTGTCACTGTACTCCCCCTCCCCGCTCTGAACTGCTGAGTGTTGACACAGAAGCTTGTGAATGAGGTAAAATGGTCTGTGGGGAATGCTGCTATGAATATTGCCTATTTATAACGTCTTGTTTTCAGTTCACTTTCATATATAGAAACTGAGTCTTTTTGGTTTAGTCATCTTAGTCTTGTACGGAAGAGGATTAGGGCCACTGGAAAAAAAAAAAGTTAACTGTTTTTTTTATTTTTTTCAGTTTAACATGGGGAAAAAAGTCAGAATTCTGACTTTTTTCTCAGAATTCTGACTTTTTTCTTCTGACTTTTTTCTCAGAATTCTGACTTCAGAATTTTGACTTTTTTTCTCAAAATTCTGACTTTAATCTCAGAATTCTGACTTTAATCTCAGAATTCTGACAGATAACAAACATATTAGCATCAAGCCATAGCCATGCTTTAGAGACTAGCTCTCTTGTTTTAATGACCTTCTGCTCCTCCATTAATGAGGGGACCCCACAGGCACGTAAAAAGTCGCCTAATTCCGTCATTTTCCACCAATGTGTCACTGGCCCTCTCAAACAACTTACATCTTTGTCAGTGAAGCTAACACAAGGGCAACACCTGTGTTTTTTACGAGGATTTTTTTATTTTTTGCGTGGTTTTGCTTCGCCGAAATGGACAGATGTTATACCTGCCGCGCTCCTGATCGTTAGTTAAAACCACAGAGAGAGTTAATTTTTATTCTTAGCGGCGGCGGCCACACATATTAAGCAACTTATTAACTTCTGCACCTTTATTTCCTCAAAAAAACTGCTGGCTCCTCTTTTTAGACTATAAACAGATTAACACAACATTGACAACTCTGTAGTTTTCTCTGTTCTGTACTGCAAACTGGAATTAAAGGCGCCATTTCTACCAAAGGTCTGGACAGACTGGCGACCAGTCTAGGGTGTACCCCGCACCAGCACCTCCCGACCCCACTAAGGGACAGGGTGTACAGAAAATGGAAGGATAGATGGATTTCTACCAAAGGTTTAAAATGCGTTTTTGAACCAGACGCCCTGTCCATAATTCTTCAACACACTGTCAGCTCCCTCTGTCAGTCAACCTATATGAATTCATTTTTGACCATTATTGTAAGTTTGACAAAATAAAACATATCAAACTTTGCACTTGTGTGGCCTACTGAATTGTTTTTAATCCAACTGAAATATTTGATTTTCTAGTGCGTATGCGGACACTAAATATGCTAAGGGCTGAAGCCCTTGAAAGACATCTCCCTTTGCTTAATAAAAGACTCCAGTCATTTTGTTTGGTGATATGCTCACATCTTATGAACAAATGCATTATGTAAATTTTAAATGCATTATTTTTCCAAGACACATTTATAAAGGAATAAAGTAAAAGATTAAATAGCCTTTTTTTAAGTACCATACTTAAGATATGTTTCTGTTGAATATTTACGAATCTCAGATTTCCAACATGTGTCCCCCCCCAATTGTAAACATATTCCTACGCCCTTGGGCGTGACGCAACGAGAAGCGTGACAGTTCAGTCTAAAGAACATGGCGGCTTCAGCCGATGAAACTAGCGTTAGCGTGGCTGTCGAGCAAGTTTTATCGGAATTACACTGTATTTCCTCACTGAAAGAAGAGCAAAACACTGCTCTGGAGGCTTTTCTCAGAAGAAAAGATGTTTTTGCTCTTCTCCCGACTGGTTTCGGCAAGAGTTTGATCTATCAATTGGCTCCTCTTCATCGTCGCTCTGTTAGTACGTCATATGCTTTGTTGATCTGATTGGTTTATTTGGCCCGTCTATCACCAACATAGGCCAATCAGCTAACCAGTATTTTCGCCCCTTCCCAAAATTACTTCAACGGAAGGTTTCCAGATGGATATGCGGAGCAAATCCATCTGGCGGAGTCAGGTTAGGTGGCCAGTGGGGTGGTACCACCCAGTTAGCAGCAGTGAACTACAGTATTTAGTGTTTAGATATTAAACACAACTCCACCAAAACATAGAGAAGTTCTGAACTCTTCTCTTGCTGTTAATCTTTCACTCCACAATCATTCAGCTTTGATTTCATCTCTATGTCTCTTAGTTGAGAGAAGAAACCACTTCGACCCCCAACATCAGCAACCATGGCACACAGCCTGGAGGAACCAACCGGCTCCTAAGCCACCTGCCCCTGCACTCCCAGCAACCCAGCAGGACTCAGAGTCTTCTGATCCCCATCGGGGGGATTCACATGGTTCAGCCCAGATCCACCCTCCCTCTCTACAGCCTGGTGGGAAGCCAAACAGCCTCAACTATTTCCAGGGAATCCCCAAAGCGAAAGCTTGCTGTTCCACAGAAGCAAGAGGACCACAAAGAGAAGCTGGAAAGTAGCCGTGGTGGTCCACAGAGCCCCCCAGCTGCAGAGCAAAAACCCCGAGGAGACAAAAACCTCACCACCCAGCAGGCATTAACTTTTAGGACAGGCCCAGAACATAAAGAGAGGCATGTTTACTCTAAAGGTCATAACACATCTGGCTCCTCCCAGAAGCATCTCTGATAGGAGGGACAGTTTAAAGGGACAGTGCAAAAAAACAGATTCCATTTAGTGGTAAAATTTTCCAAAGCTTTCTGGAGTCAAAACATAACAAAAGCACTTGAGCACCGCTTCTGAATGACGCTGTTATGTAATTACCTGAATAAAATACATAAATATATAAATAAGCACTATGTTAGATATGCAGTATGTTTTGTAAATCTTTTTTACCCTTTTGTTTGGCATCATCTGTGTTTATTTATTTATATGCTATTATGCAAAACCTGTACGTTATGCAACAGCAGCTGGAATGAATTGAGTTTTCCTGTTAACCCCATTAAGACCGCTCTAATACGCTATTGCTATGTTATTGTACTGTATTATCAGAAAAGATATTTATTCACTCAGACCAGTATCTAAAGTGCAATTTGATGTCAGGATTGTGGTTTGAAGCGTCTTTCTTAAAAGCTGTGATTCTTCTTATTTGTCAGATATTTATTGTTTGTGTTGTAGGGTTTTAAGAAGTGAGGTCATGATCAGCTTTTCTGTAGAGAACAAGCTTCAGGAGTGCACTGACAGACAAACTGATACCCAGTGGAGACATGTTTCCTGTTATAAATGGCTATAGTACTGTTGGGTTTCATGTTTAGTGTCATTTTTTTTGTTTGTTTGTTTGTTTGTTTGTTTTTGCCTTTTCTAAATGATACAATCACTCATTTTCATGTTTGCCATTGAACTTCTCATTTTTACAGATTTATATTAAAACTGTGACATATACCTTTTCTCCAAGTCATTTTTTACATTTATTAGGTTAAAACAAATTAACTGTAGAAAAGAACCAGCTGATTTGAATTTAAAGGGGGGTTATTCCTTCTAACCCAGGGGTCGGCAACCCTCTCTAGCGTTCCCCTTGTGGCTCCCTGGAGCTTTTTCAAAAATTAATGAAAATCGTTTTTTGTTTTTTTTTATTATGGTGTGCAGGAGGTCAAACAAAAAATTATTATGTTTTCCAATGCTGTAAAATTTGTATAATACATAAGTTTAAACAATAATTTGCGTCACAGCCATAGAGATCAGTGGTCATAACTTGCAACCAGCGCTGCGCAGTGCCAGGCTGCTGGAGTGTCTCGGACCATGGATCCCAAAGGGGAAAAAAGGAAGGTAGCTGAGGAGAAAAGAGGATTCAAAGAATGGACCGAATAATTTTCTTTCATTATCAATGTGGAAGGATTGTCTGCATTATTGCTTGGTAATGAGAGGTTGGCAAAAAATAAAAAATTAGAAAGGCATTTCCAGGGAAGCAAGCTAAATATGCAGCAGACCACCAAGCTGGGAGGAAGAGAAAAGGTGTGATTGCAGAACTTCTGGATAAATTGCTCTGTTGCTCCCAACAGAAACACTATCACCATAGAAAGATTCCTTTATTGTGTTTCTACCATTTCATTAATACAACAAAACTTAAACCGCGCGGTGAAGGGTGGTTAAGCAGCACGGGATGACACAGCGCACGATGGGAGCGTCACTGCTCCTCTCCTTTTCTATAGTTGGATAATACGCTTAGAGCCCGTATTGCCATAAGAGGCTTATATAATACTTTAACATTTTTTCGACTCCGGACAGATTTATTTTTTTGTTTTTTTGGTCCAATATGGCTCTTTGAGCAGTTTGGGTTGCCGACCCCTGTTCTAACCCCATACCGAAAAAGTTAAACATTCCACTCGACTTTGTTTCCAAGTTGGAAGATGTTTCCCTTCCCATCCAGGAAGCTTTTTCAATTCAAAATGTCGAAAATAGAGTTCAGTTCGAGGTTTTATACAGTAGCCCAACAAAGCCTTGTTTCTGTTTAGAAAACATGCAAATTGAAACAGACGAATTGGTCCACCCCTTTGGACTGGCGGTATTTGCCGATGACCTATACCTGTCTATGTCTATGAAAGGGAGTTGTTAAGGGTAATTTTCGGCCTGGCTGAACAGGTGAGGTCTGCTGTTCCCCTCTAAAGGTGTTGCAATGACAGCAGGAAGGGATCAACTCAATTGCTCCTAAGAGGTTTTTGAACCCTCCAATCTGAGTCCACCCCTCTGTTTAAGGTTGCTTATTCGTTCTTAACATAGATGGCTTCTAACCCTATTATGTATAACTTAATTGTTCTTGTACTGCCAATGATAAAGATATAATTATAAAATGTTATCCATCCATCCATTTTCCGTGACACTGATCCCAACCGAGGGGTTGGGATATTATTAACATTCGGCATAGGTAATTTAGGACTCGGTGTAGTAGAGTAATATTAAAACATAAACTGAACATGGAATAAAATCTTTGTTTTCTGTGTGCAACGATTAGTTAATACTACACTGATTTTACATAGATTTTTAATTATTACAGCTAATTTAACTTTAAGCTCCTTGTCATTCTTTCTCTGGCTGGAGAGTTTGATTTATCAATCTATTTCACAGACCTGATGTAAGAATCCCTCAAAAAAATTTTGCTTTGCATCTTTGCTGTTTCTTTTAATGATTAGAGAAGAAATTCTCACTGAATGCTTCAGGTAACAACATACATCTGTCTAAATTGAACGTCTTCAAAGCTTAGAAATGAGTAATGCTTTCCAGGAATAACAACAGTCATTCAGTGCTTATGTGGCTTCTCCTTGTCACAGTCAACTATTTCTTGTCCTATTTTTAGGCCTTAAAATGATGATGCTTTATTTTGATTTTATGTTTTAGGACAGTCACCTTTTAAAATTTCATCCCAAAAAGGATGCCAGGTACTTATTGAGGACCAAGAACAACATCTTTCCACTTGGTGGCAGCAGAGAGCTGGCTGACTACTTACCTTTCAGAGATGACATCATCCACAGAGTTCAACCACAATGAAAGCGTCTTACTCCCGGGATTATTGCTGTTTATTTCAATCATACCCTTATGTTTTAAATGGTGTAACAGTAAGACCTCAACAAAAATAACAGTAGTGCATGTAGGACAATGGCAGAGCTCTACTTCCTTTTTTCCTCCATATATAAGTAATGATAAGTCCAAAGTTTCTCAAGTTGAAATAGCTACTCAATATTAAACACTTTTTGAAAATGCCAAGGAAGAAGGTAAATGTTATATAAACAATCATTTTCTGTTCCCCTGAATTTCAGTAAAGAAAATCGAGGGCATGGAGTATAGGATTCCTGATAAAGAGGAATAGCATTTATTTTCTTTATCCCTGAGAAATTCACTAGTAAAAGACAGCCCTAAAAGAGGTTTAGAGGCCTTGAATTATTGAGTGTGTGTGTGTGTGTGTGTGTGTGTGTTGGGGGGGTGGGGGTGCAGGTGGGGTTGCTGTGATTTGTGTGTTACAAACAAAATGAGTCAAGTTTGATGTAACAGACATTTCTGGTAACATTCATGGAAATAATTCCAAATAATTTATTATAAATCATCAACATTTCAGAAAAAAACCTAATTACAAAAGCTGAGAAAACAATAAATGATCTAGTAGTAGTTCACTGTACTCAGTATGTAGCATGTAGGACTCAAAGACTCCATTGGAATACTTCAAATAAGTAAGAAAATTAAAGGCACAGTGTGTGATTATTAAAGGGATTTACTGACAGAAACATAATATCTTTATTTATGGTCTCTATTATCATCCACAAACTAAGTCTCAATATTTATGTTTGCGTTGCCATAAAAATAGCTAATTATAGTAATATAGTAATATAGTGATTCCATTTGTGGAGTCAGACATCTTTGCGCAACACAGAGCTGTCAAACTAATGACTGTAGGGATTGCTATGATCATTTAACTTCAGCAAGTTAGGCCTACTTAAAACACTAGACAGACTAATAAAATACTATTTATAAAATAATATAAGTAAACTAGACAGCAGTCTAACCGGCATCCGTCCGGTCATTAGGAAGATGACCAACTGATCAAAAAAGAACTGATGGCTGCTGTTTTGAACATTTTTTTTTCCTCAGCGGACTTGGATCTTTCTCCTGTGCGGGGTCCACGTTTGTTTTGGTCACCGGAACAACAGAGGTAAGGTGAAACGGCATTCCTGAGCTCAGACAGGAACTGTCACAATATAGGACAGATGGACCCAGTATTCAAGGCAAGTCACACAGCGGGAAGTTTCAAAACATTCAATGACAAAATAAAAAGACAAAACCGAAACTGAACGTGGGCTGCTGTGTGAGGATCAGCGAATTTGCAGCGGCTGCAAGGGGGGTAGGGCACCACCCAATCACCGACACTCTGGAGAGAGAAACAAAGGTAATAGACCACGACCAAGAAACTTGGTCGTGCAAGAAACCCATAAATCAGCGGCATCTATAAGTGATCTTAACTCCCCTGAGTTCCCTGATGTGTTTGCAGCCTGCTATAACTCTAGACAGAGAGGAGTAGCAATTTTAATCCAAAAAAACCTCAGTTTTACTTTATTAGACAAAATTATAGATCCAGAAGGCAGATTCATCATAATTAAAATATCTATTTATAACCAAAAGTTGTGTATTGTCAGCATATATGGTCCAAATGTTGACAATCCCTCATTCTTCCACAAAGTTTTTCATGCACTTTCAAAGCACGGGGATTGTTCTCTAATTATTGGGGGTGACCTCAACTTTAAACATAGTCAAACAATACATGAGTGATTTTGGTCTTTGCGATGCAAGGCAATCTTTTCATCCTAACAGTAAGGAATACACTTTCTTTTCTAATGTGCATCATTCCTACTCTCGTTTAGACTATTTCCTAATCAGCAGCTCGCTGCTGTCAGATGTCTCAGATGCTGTAATCCATCCTATTGCTGTCAGTGATCATGCTCCTGTTACTTTAACCCTAATAAATAAAAAAAATAGCCCCACAAAACAAGAGCTGGAGATTAAATACGTCACTGCTTAAAGATGAAGAGTTTCTCAAATTTTTCAAGGAAGAGTGGGCATCATACTTGGTGTGCAATGATTTACCAGGAACATCAGCATCTATACTATGGGAAGCAGGGAAAGCAGTGATGAGAGGTAAAATTATTTCATTCTCATCTCATAAAAAAAAGTTAGAACAAAAAAAGATCCAGGAATTAGAGGGAAAAATAAAGTTACTAGAAAGCTCGCTAGATGAGGAAAAATTAGGAGAAATCCGTAAAATAAAACTAGAAATAAACAAATTTTTTGAAAAACAAAATTAATTTTTAATTCAAAGACTTCGAATTGACAACTTTGAACATAGCAACAAGTCAGGAAGTTTCTTAGCTAATCAGCTAAAAATAAACAAAGAAAAAACGACTATATTTGCAGTTACAGATTCAATTGGTAATACATTACAGGATCCGGAGGATATTAACAATCCCTTCCGAGATTTCTATAAATCTTTATACACATCACAGTTAAATCCATCAGATAATGATATTAAGTGATTTCTGGATAAAATAACTCTTCCTAAATTATCAGAGAGTCAAAGAGCGACCCTGGACTCACCGCTGTCTACAGCTGAAGTTCAGGAAGCATTAAAAAGCATGCCAAACAATAAAGCGCCAGGTCCAGACGGGTTCCCTACTGAATTCTATAAAGAGTTCTGGGACATTCTGGCCCCAACGTTCCACAGAATGCTGCAGGAAACTCTAGATAATGGCAAATTTCCAGTTAATATGAATTCTGCCACCATTAGTCTCCTGCTTAAATCAGGCAAAGATCCTATGTTTCCGAGCAGCTATCGTCCCATATCCTTAATTAATGTGGATATTAAAATAATCTGTAAAGCTTTAGCAAAACGATTAGATAAAATCACTCCTCTCATAATCCACCCTGATCAAACTGGTTTCATTAAAGGAAGGCAGTCAGCTGCTAACACACGCAGACTGCTGAATTTAATAGATTATTCCTACAGCAAAAATCTTAAATCCTATATATTGTCTTTAGATGCAGAAAAAGCATTCGATAGAGTAAACTGGAAATTTGTATTTGCTACTCTACATAAATTTGGCTTTGGCAATTCCTTTATAAATTGGTTAAAAATATTATACAGCTTCCCAACAGCCTGTGTCAGGACAAATAATCAAACATCTTCCAGCTTTTGTCTCCAGAGGGGCACCAGACAGGGATGCCCACTCTCCCCCTCACTTTTTGCTATTTTTATTGAGCCTCTGGCTGCTACAATCAGACAAACAAATATGATTAAAGGTATAAAAGGCATGAAAATAGAGCATAAAATTAGTCTTTACGCAGATGATGTATTACTTTATCTCCAGCACTCAAACACTTGCCTCTCTCAAGTAATTAGATTACTAGAATCTTTCTCAAAAGTCTCAGAATATTCTATAAATTCGTCTAAATCTGTAATACTACCAATTAATTGCTCTCTACAGAATCCCTCAGGTCTACAATTGCAATCAGGAAATATCAAATATTTGGGAATTACTGTGTCATCTAAACTAGCTGAGTTACCAAAACTCAACCACATCCCTCTTTTAAAGAAAATAGAAGAGGACCTAGAAAGATGGAAATCGCTTCCGATCTCCCTTATGGGTCGGGTAGCCTCAATTAAAATGATGGTCTTACCCAGAATTAACTACCTATTTTCAATGATCCCAAATAAACCATCAACCGAATGGTTTAAATCTCTAGATTCTTCCATCTCTAAATTTCTTTGGAAGGACAAACCCCCTCGTATCAGCTTAAAAACACTACAGAAAACTAAAGACAGAGGGGGACTAGATTTACCTAACTTCCAACACTACTATTTAGCAAATAGATTACAATACATCTCTAAATGGATAAAACATAATCCCTTAGATGAGCCCTGGATAGACACAGAACAGGATATATGCAGTAATATAATAATTTCAGATTTGCCGTTTATTAGCTCTAAGATCAAATGGCACCCATGTTTTAAAAATTTTAACATCAGCTCTTCCCTGACAGCATGGTGGGAATTTCTAAAAATAACGAAGTCATCACTTATCCCGTGCAGTCGTACACCCATCCGGAATAACCCTGACATTCTACGAAATAATAATGTGATAAACTTTCCGTACTGGAAGAATAAAGGTATTACATATCTGGATCATTTGTTTGAATGTACGGAGTTTATCACATTTGCTAGATTAAATTTGCAATATGGCATTAACACAAATAAATTCTTAGAATATGAGCAAATCAAAGCTATAATTAGAAATAAATTCAAGCATATTGATGGAGGTTTAAAAATTCCAACTAAAATATCAGAGTTTCTAGAGTTAACCCCCCCCCAAACTACTGTCTAAGTTATACAGGACACTGTCTAAACTGGATGATACAATATCTCTTCCTATTACTAAATGGGAGGAGGATTTATCAGTCAGCTTTTCACAAAACATCTGGGCTCAGATATGTCTAAGAACTTTTAACATGACTAGAAACCCCAATTTACAATTAATACAATACAAAATCCTCCACAGAGTGCACTGTACAGTTCAAAGATTATTCAAGATGGGTTTTGCGCAATCTAACATCTGTCCACAGTGCACAGGCAATCAACTTGATAATTATTTTCACGCGTTATGGTTATGCACGCCGGTTCAGAGATTCTGGGTACAGGTATGTAAGGATCTATCACTGTGCCTGGGTTGTAAAATCCCAATTTCTCCTCCAGTATGCTTGCTGGGTGACTTTGAGGGAAGCTCTATGGGAAAAAAATCGGTTTGCATGCCATTCACTGCATTATGTATCGCAAAGAAAACTATCCTCATGAATTGGAAAAGTAAGCATAAACAACATTAATCAGTACAGAGATCTGTTGTTGGATCATATTAATCTTGAGACAGCATCTGCATCCCCATCAGACCGATCTCTCTGGGCTCCCTTGATCGGCTTCATCACTTAGTGTAGTGGGGGGCTGTGGGGTGCGTCTTATGGGGCGCGGGGGCTAGTTCGGGGGTCCTTGGGTCCTGGGGGCTCGGGGGGGGTGCTCGGAGCGGGGTGCCTGGCGGGTCTGGCCCGGGGGACTGTTGCCCCCGTCGGGGCGGAGTCTGGTGCGCCTCGGGGGGGTCCTGCGGCGGCCGCGTGCGGTGCTCTTGGGAGGTTCCGTGGTGGCGGACGTGGGCTACTGGCCTGGTAGCTGTGCTGCTGCTGGGTGGGGCTGGGCGCCGGGCATCGGTTCTTTTGTGGTGCTGGCCGGGGTGCTTCTGCTCTGCGGGGCATCGGGGCGTGCCTCGTCTTTCGGTGCCGGGTTTCGGTGGTTGGCCGTGGCGCTTGCCGTGGTTGCGTCGTCCGGGGGGGTGCGTGGGTGGTCGCGCCTGTGGCCGGGGTTCATGTGTGTCTGTTGTGGGCTGGTTGCGGGCGTCGGGGGGTCCCTTTGGACTGCCCCCGGGTCGGGGGTGTGGCTTCGCTCTGTTGGGACGGGTGCCGGTGGCGCGTGGTGCGGTGCATCGTGCGCGGTTTGGGAGTGGAGGGTTGCTCGGTGTTTGGTGGCGGTGCGGGGCCGGAGCGGGGTGGGTCATGCTGCTTTCGCGGCGGGAGCGGTGGGGTCGCGTCTGCTGCTTTCTTTTTGCTGCTTGTGCCGGCTTCTGGCGGCTGGGGCGGCCTTGCTGCTCTGGCGTGCGCCGGGTGGGGCTGCTCTGTCCTTTGCTTTGCCTTGCGGCTGTGTTTGCTGTGGTCGGTGGGGGCAGAGTGGTTTCGTTGTGTTTTTGGGTGGGGGAATCCGCCTGGGGGCTTGGTTGGTGCCGTCGGTTCGTCCATATCGGCCTTCCGGTGTTGTTTCTGTTGGGGCCGCTCGGGCCCCCGCATGCTGGCGGTGCGCTGCCAGAGGGGTTCCTGTTCAGCGGGCTTGCTTGTCTCCTGGGAGGGCAGGCATGTTGACTTTTCTGGGGAGGAGCATCTGGGTGGAAGGGTCCTCGCGGTGTGGCGGTGGGTGTTGGGCACTGGCTTGTTTGCGGCCGTTCTTCTTCAGTGAGGGGGAGATTATTTTTTTATTTTTTATTTTTTTTTATGTGTGGGAGGGGGGGTGTGGGCGGGGAAGTCGGGGCTTGGAGTGGGGCTCGGGATTTGCGCTTTGCTGTGTTGTGTGGCTTTCTTCTTCTTCGGATTGGTGTTGTGGGACCGGTGTTGGGGGGGGAGTCGTTCGGGGGGCGGTGTCGGGGTGGGGGCACTGGCACTGGCGCCGGGGGTTTTTGGGCATTGCCCGGCCCTACTGCGGGGTGGGTCTGGGGTGGGTCCTGGGGTCTGGGATCCCTGGGGCGCGTTGCCCTTGGGCAGGGGCCCCGGTGGGGTTTCGGGGGTTCGGGTTCTGTGGGGAGTGCTGCTTGGGGTCTGGGCCGGTGTACGCCCGGCTGTCTGCCCCTGCTGCCACGGCCTCTGGTGTGCCGGGGTGCCTCGGGGCCTGCTGGGCTGGGGGGGGGCATGGACATTAACACCTATGGCAAATGCTTACCCCCTCACGGGTTTGCACTCTGTAAGTGGGGGAAGGGGAGGGAGGGGGAGTAGGTATGATCTCGGCCTGGATGTCTTCTGTCGCTTGTGTGGTGAGTAGCTTGATTGTTATTGTAGGGGAGGGATTAGATCTCCGGAGGGGGGGTGGGGGGTGATGATAGAGGGAAGAAGATCTTGGAAGGGCTTCGGGTCTGGCTCCCTGTCTTGGTCCTGGTCCGTGCTGCCCCCTGGTGGGGCTTCGTCCAGGGTGGGGGCTCTGCGTGTTGCGCGTGGGCTGGCCGGCTGGGGTTGTCCCCCCCTTATTTATTTATTTATTTATTATTATTATTATTTTTTTTTTTTTTTCCTCTTTTTTTTTTGCTTTAAATTATTATTATTATTATTATTTTTATTTATTTATTATTATTTATTTATTTAATATTTTATTATTATTTTTTTTTATTTATTTTTTTGTATTTATTCATTTATTTTTTTTGGATGGATAGGACGGGGGGAGGGTGGTGGTGTCGGCTCCGTGCCCGGCTGGCTGGTGGGTCCTGCTGCCGGTCCCATGCCCCCGGGCTACGGTGGTGAAACTGGTGGGGCCCCCCTCTCTGGAGGGGCTCTCGGGGAACGGGGGTGCCTATTGGAGTCAGCGGCACCCCAGTCCTTTGCTCCCCATCCCCGAAATCCTCCCTCTGCCTGCTCCATCACTCTGCCACACGCCCTAGGGGCCTCGGATCCCTGGGGCCTGGGACTGGATCCACTTCGGGGTGGGGCTGGCTGTTGTTCGGGGATTTTCGGTGTCGGTGCCGGTGCCTTCGCTACGATGCCGGTTCCTGGGCGGTGTTTTTTTTTTCCTATGCCGGTTCTGTGGTATCGGTTCGGGGGGGTGGGGGAGCTGCACGGCATGGTGGGGTGCGGGTCTTGTTTTGGGCTCCGGTTTTTCCGCTCGCACTTCTCCTCTTGCATATTTATTTTAATTGTAATTATTAATTTATTAATTAATTTATTTATTTACATATGTATTTATTTATTTTTTATTTTTTTTTATTTATTTTTTATTTTATTTTATTTTTCTTCCTCGGTGGGGGGGGAGCGGTTGCGGGCGGGTCGGTGTCTGGTGTCCACTGTCGCATTGGGTTAGGGTTAGGGGGGGCTCCTTTTTATTTATTTTATTTTCCTTTTTATTTATTTATTTATTTATTTTTTTTGGGGGGGGGTTTGGCATGGCTGTTTTCTCGGGGGGCGGGCGGGCCTGCTGGTTGGGGGTCCTGCTGGCGGCGCGCCGCGGGTGTGTGGGGGTCCGGGCGGCTCCGGTGGGGGTGGTGTTGGGGGGTCGGTGTGGGTGGGCTGGCTGCGCTGACTGGGTATTCGGGTGGGTTTTCCCTCTTGGAGGCATGGCGGAGCTGCTCTGCTCCCGCTGATCCCGCGGCGGGTCAGGCTGCGGGGTGGGTGGGGGGTTGGAGTGGCTCTGGCCGGCGCGCGTAGGGGGGCTGGGGCGGCGGAGCTGCTCTGGCTGGCCACATGTCAGGGCCTGGTGCGGGCGGCGGTGGGGGGCCGCGGACGTGGCTGTGCTGCTTTGGCTTCGTCCGGTGGGGGAGCGGCGTGGTTCTCTGGCTTTGTGCTGCCCCTCGGGCTGCTGGGGGGGGGGGGGGTTGCGCCGGCTGCGGTCTGCTCTTCTTGCGGTTTTGCGCCGGGCGGCTTCTCTGCTCTTGGGTTGATTCTGTGCGCGGTGTGTTGCGTTGCGCGCTGTTGGCGTCGGTCTTGGTGGGGTGGGGCTGCGCTTTTGGCCGGGGGGGCGTTTTGGGGGGGTCCCGCGGCGCTCGCGGCGGATGCGCGTGGGCCCCGGCCGCAGGCGGGGCCGCCTGTGTGTTTTTCCTGGGTGGTCCGGTCGCGGTGGGTGTTGCGGCCGGTCGCCGGGGCTTGGTGCCGGGGGGCGGGGCGTGTTTTGGTGCTCTGTGGGGCTGGGGCGTTTCGGTCGGTGCCGTGGGGGGTTGGTGTTCGGTGCCCGGCCCTACTTCAGGGTGGCCGGCTGCCGGCGGGGCCCGCGGACTCTTCCCCGCGGCTCCCCGGGGCAATTGCCATACCGCTACACTTGTGAAAGTAAAATCTGTTGGGCTCATTTTTAATCAAGACAATTATTCTTATTGCCACCTTGCCAGACAGGACACTGTAAAAAAGAAAAAAAAAAAAAAATAGACCACGACCATCTGAGAGGAGATTATTAACCGTGTGAGTCACCTGGTTTAAAAGTTCAGTCCATCCTTGCTGATGAAGGGAAGATCCAACCAGCAGGAACCAGCCGATGGACTGCCAAAAATAGCTGTGATGCAGAGCCGCTGCAGAAACCCCAATGAGCAGGCAGGAGATCGACTCATGTTTAGGAAAACAGATCAATTCAATTTATTTCTATAGCGCCAATTCACAACATAAGTCATCTCAAGGCTCTTTACAGTTCAACCAGATCATCCAGTCAAATTGATTCAAAGTTTTCTATCTAAGGAAAACCGGTTGATTGCATCGACTCATTGACTCGAAGGCAATCCCTCACACTAAGCATGCTTGTAGCGACAGTGGAAAGGAAAAACTCCCTTTTAACAGGAAGAAACCTCCAGCAGAACCTCAGTGTGAGCGGCCATCAGCTGAGGCCGACTGGGGTTCAAGGAGACAGAAGCAGATATACAAAAGGCAATTGTAAAAGGCGGCCCCATCCAGGAAACACACAGCCAGGTAGAAGAGCTCCGAGCCAGCTCCCATGTCAGAGGATGAAAAGAGCAAATTCAGCCAGTCACAGTCAGAGAAACAGGACTACACTGGAAAACAGGCCGATCTCCAACATCATAAACAAGGGTGTTGATGGAAGCAGCACAGCTGATATTTCTCCCCAGGATGGAGTCACAGCCAAACAGGAGCAGACGAGGCAAAGCTACTCTGAGAAAAAGCAGAGAGGGCGTAACGTTAGAGATTGAACTAACAGATTCTTTTGTCTACTGTGCAGTCGTTTTTCGAGCTTGCCTGTATTTCATTACGTAGCAGCCGTTTTCAGGCTTGCTTTTTACTTACACTGCCGTGCTGATTGCTCATCGGCTTAAGTGTCAAGAGTTGCGATTTCAGCTGGACCTGACCTAGCCCTTTGAGCATGAGATGTTGGATACACCCTGCTGCAGAGCTTGTTTGGCCCCTCTTCAGTTGAAGGAAGGGCATGATTTGTGTCCCCCTTGTTTGGGACCAGATCCCAAAGAGGCCCTGAGTGATGCGGCCTGTCCTAATTGTTCTGTCCTGCCCTTGTTCCTACGTAATGCTCGTTTGGCAGGCCTTTAAGGCACCAGCCAGCCTGTGAAACAGTGGCTCCTGAGGCTATGGGACCTCCATGGAAGAGGACCAAGAGGAGCTCCAGGGTTTCAGAGGTCATATCTGGGCAAGTGGCCCATCTTGCTCATGAGTTGGAGGGGATGAAAGCCCTGCTTGAGTCCCTTAGGGGCGAGCGTGGCGCTAGCCTGACTGGAGACCCAGACCCTTGGTCTGGGTCTCCAGAGCGTGGGTTTGGAACTCTCTCTGCTTTGGATGACGATGCTATATCTCTGGCAGCATTTGGCACTGATTTTCTCCGGCTCAGATCTGTCAGAAGCCAGCTCGCGTATCTCTTCTGGCTCTTAGTAGGAGGAGGATGGTTTGATAGTGGGCTCTCTGAGACATGCTCTTGGGCTTTGAGAGCTAATGCCAGGTGTCTTTCGTCCACAGTGCCATGTCACTGATGATCTGCTCTGTCGAGCCTATTTCCACTGCTGCACAGGCCCTGTTGGAGCTCTCCAATGCCTCTTCCCCACAGGAAGGACCTTCTGTAACAGCTGGGGGTCAGTTCTGCATCTCAATCCCAGTTGCCTCCAGGTCTGGGTTTGGCCACTACAGGGCCCGGCATTTCCTTCTCGGAGTATGATGGGGACATCGGACACACAATGACTAATGCCAGGGCCCCTTCCACGAGATTGGTGTACACCCATACATGGAAGGCTTTTAGCCACTGGTGTCAGGAAAGACACGAGGACCCTGTACACTGTAATGTTTCTGTTATTTTACCCTTCCTTCAATCACTGTTATCTCAAGGTCACTCTCCATCCACTCTGAAAGTTTATGTTGCTGCCATCTCTTGCTGGCATTCGGTGGTGAGTGGGGAAACGGTAGGTCGTAACAAGGGTGTTTTGTTGTTTCTGAGAGGTGCTTGACGTTTGCATCGTCCCACACATGCCCTGTTGTGCCTGTGTGGGACCTCTCTATCATCCTTGCTGCCCTGCTTTCTCCTCCTTTTAAACCATCTGCGGAGGCGAGCCTTGAGTGTGTGTCAAAGAAGATGGCTTTTATCCTCAGCATGGCCTCCACGAAGCGGGTGGGTAAGCTAATTGCATTGTCTGTTCATGAGTCCTTCTGTTGTGGAACCCGGCTGGTTCTGGTGTTACTCTCTGGCCTGATGTGGCGTTTCTTCCTAAGGTGGCCTCATCCGCGAACTACACTGTGCCCCTCCAGCTTGCTCGCCTTGATAGGGAGGGGCCTGATGAGCCTCTTTGCCCTGTTCGGTCACTGAAGGCATATGTCAGACTCACAGCTTTTCTCTGGCAGTCAGATAGTCTGTTTGTTTGCATTGCAGGGTCTTGCACGTTGGATTGTGGATGTGGTGAAACACGCGTACGTTATGCAGGGCCACCAACCCCCTGCTGCGCCTATCTCAGCGTGCACCATCTTTCCAGTGAGATGGGCATGTTTTCGGTATGTTTATTTTCTGTAAGTCATCCCTTAGGACTCGTCGTCCGTGCTTTAAGCACAGCCTCTGGCGGTCAGTAGGGATGAAATAGAACGAAAGTTACGACTGTAACTACAGTTCTATGAATCCCAGATGAAGATCAAGGGACTGAGCTGTCGTTGTCACGTGGCTATATAGACTTACCGGTGTCACTGGGGGTCACATGTGACTATGTTGGTATAAGATGCTTGACCTATGCATGCGCAAGAGTGATCATTCGTGCTTTAAGCACCATCTCTGGCGGTCATCCGGGATTCATAGAACTGTAGTTACAGTCTTAACTTTTGTTTCTTCTTGACTTTTGTAGCATTTTTCTACTTGGTCAGCAATGTCTATAGGATGTTTAAATCTCCTTCCATATATAAACTGTAGTAAAACCAAAAGCATTTCTGAAAAACCCATTAGGCGATTTTTTTTTTTATGTAGACATCAAAGCCTCCTCTTTGTTGCATTAAACAGGCTACAGGTCTGTACATAAACCCAGGTTATTAAAGCCCTCTCTTTCTTGACAGGATATTTTTATATGATAAATAAAACTAAGTGAAACACAGTCAGTTTCAAAGTTTTGTTTGATTTCTAATGTTTTATCCAGAAAAATGGTCAGATTGTATTACACCAACTATTTCTAAACAACTATCCTGACAGTTTAGCCGTTTTTATTTGGGTAAATGATTAACATTTTTGTGGGTAAGCGTCACTTGTCTCTTGTCTCCCCAGCTGCCCTCATCCTCACATAGCTATTGGAGACACCCGCATCACTTTATGACAAGTATGCTTACAGTTACTACGGAAACGTTGATTATTGAAAAACAGTGAAGTAAAAGTATTTGCTTTCTGATGATGAAGGAATTTATTATGTAGGTTGGTTTTGATCACTTCTTCCAACTACGAAATGAGATAGTAAAGTTAATGACATCCAGGGGTTGCCATGTTACTCTCTGTTTCAGGATCTGATAGCAGACCACTTCAGTCATGAAATTCTACATCAGAGAGTAAAAACTATGTCTGATCAGGTAAGTGTGAGTTTCTTGCCTTATGACAACATTTAGCTTTGTGAGCTCTGGTGTTAAAAGGAAGTTCAGGCTGGCATTAGGTGTTGCATAATATTGACCTGAAATCTTAAATTATTCATGGTTAAACCTATTTCCTGTTCAACTGAATAAGGAATTAAAGAAAGTAAAGGAAGTTAAAGAAAACCAGTTTGTCCACATGGACGTGAGCTGAAGGTTTTAAGAAAAAATTTTTTTTTCTGCATTGGTGTTGGTCACTAATTTGAATTAAGGAGACCTTTGAAAAATGTCCCTTTCACTAAATGGCCCTTTTCTTGGATTCAACCCGCTACAGAAGTAAAAAACATAAATTTTTTTACTCACATAGACATAATAACTTTAAGTAGGTTTACCTGTTTAAATACTTTATAGCCTCCCACTAAACATAATTTAAAACTCTTCCTCTAAAAAAACATGGATGCAAAAAGAATTATAATAATGATACAGAGATGTTTTAATTTTTCAAATATTTCCTCCCATTTAGCTGTTACACAATAAAGGGTTTTTAAAGATTTTTTTTGGTCTTCATTACTTGTCCCCTCTTGTAACCCAAGCTGCCCTCATCCTCACATAGATATGACAGGCAGGTGTGGCAGACACCCTCATCACTTACAGCAAACAGACAGGCACTTTACCTCTCTGTGTTTGGCATGTTGGCAGGTATGCTGCGGTCAAATCTTTGATCTACGCCTGCAGAAAGTTGGCCCATGTACCTTTTGAACTTGCTCATGTTCCTATCGTTGTGAGTCATTGATATTTTAAAGCTAGCCAAGTTTGTTCCCTGTTCTCCGTTTTTTCTTTTTTGCCTCAGATTCTTCTGTGAGGAGGTTTCACATTTTTGACGGTGCCTTGATTTACCTTGGAAAAAATATGGGAATGGTAAAAGAAACAATGCAGCATGGCAGGTTAATCCACTCACTGCTCCTCCTTTTACGTTGGATGATTCATGTCCAGATCATTAACTTTATTTTTCTCCACTCATTGGAATTGTAAAACTTTCTCTATCTGTGTCATGGTTTCTATCATAGACATACCAAAACTCTTAATCAAGTTCCCACTTCAAAAAGGTTTTTTATGAAAATGCCCACTGACTTAGGTGTTATTGGTTTGAATCCCAGATGGCCGCTGGATTTGATTTGGTTAGAATTGTAATTTGGTGGAGTTTAATATAGAAAGTAGAGTGAACACTCTTTAACAGGGTTCCTACAGCATAAGGAAAGTTAAATTCAAGACTTTTTAAGACTTTTTAATGCCACTTGAAATAAAAATTTAAGACCAAATTCACAAGAAACACAAGAAAAACCTGCTTGCAACAACTTCACCCAAAGGTTTATTTTAACATAAACCACTGCACTAATGTTTCAAATTTCGAAAAGCTTCCCATACAGGAAGAAAGCTAAAAACACACAAATGACAGATATATTTTAACATAACTGAATTCACAAACTTTGTTTTAGCAGGGAACAAAACAAATCAGTTTTAAAGCCACAACATAACCAGTGCTAAGTCTTTTTTGCAGCAATTCTTCTTTGTATCGTTTTCTTAGTATGTTTGATTTGGTGATAAGTGGAGGCGCTGCAGAGACAAGGGTGGAACTAAACTGAGAAATATGGTAACTCGATTTTGACGCTTTGTGTTTCGTGCTTCACATGTGCATCTCTACTGCCTTAATTCCCATCGTTCCAAGCTTGAATCGCTTCTTGCACAAAATCCACTGAGCCTCATGTATGTTCCCTGGTTTTAGCCGTGGAGAAAACTCTTGGCTGGAGACAATTTTCCTTACATTTACACTTGCTCATATTTTCCAGACAAAAAGTTAATGGTGCATCTCCCAAATGTCCCGGCCGCAACAACGCATTTATTGGTTCCTCTATCGGGACGGAACCAGTAATGGTGAGCCGTTATTTTTTTCTTTTATAAAAAAAATAAATGAACAAATTTTCAATTTTAACGTTTTATTTAGTTTACAAAAATAAATCGTAATAAAAATAATCCTATTTATGATGTTTTAAAAATTAAGACCTACGAAAGACTGATTTAAGACATTTTAATACCAATTAAGGCCTTAGTTTTATTTTTTGAAGAATTCAATGCCTTTTAAGACTTTTTAAGGACCCACGGAAACCCTGTTTAAGAATGGTTCCTAAAAAGTGCTGTAAACTTATGATAAATTTTGCCTCATGACAACTAAATAATCTGGAGGATAGATTCTTAAAAACATATTTGGGAAAATAAATCGAAGATTACCAAACTTTATGATCCTCTTAGTATTAAAGGCCATGGTTGTATTTGTATTCACTTGAAGGCCCTGCACTACCCATCTGCGTTCCACCCTCACCCTCTACACCAGTATCGGACGGGGCCCCGATACTGCCCTAAAATGGTGGTATCGGTATCGGCGAGTACCAACAAATAGGGCACCGATACCATTTTGAGAGCCATAAGGTTATGCAACTATTGTCACCCACTCCTGGTAGGCAATGAAAAGTTCTGCTGGATTCACTTTGTTTTAGATTTTTTCCTGCTTCACAATTATTTTACATTATTATGGTATCGGTATCGGCCGATACTGCACAGCCAGGTATCGGGAATCAGTATCGGGGCCAAAAAATGGCATCAGCACAACACTATCTACAACACATTACTACAGGGATGGATTAGTAGGATTCAGCTCTGTGAAAGGATGGGACAGTTCCTCCCTTAATTCTCCTCATTACATTACCTGGTGGACATCAACCAAACTTCTCTTCTAAGAGATATTTCACCCCTTTCTTCTACACAATTAGAGGCACTTACAACCAAATTATCTACTGGTGTTTATATTAGCTGTATTACTAAAGAGGTTAATTATGGTATCAAACAGTCTTCTACCTACGGTTTAATAAGAAAAGTTATCACAGATATTTAGAGAGACCAAGATGAGCAGGTCAGTATGTAACAAAATTTGCCCCTTAATTTGTATGAAAATTATTATTGGGAAAATCATGCACTTAAGTGGGATTTGAGAAGGCCAGAAGCAGACAGTCTCTGGTAATCAATTGTCCTTTAAGAAACACCGCGGACGTTAATTGAGTTATAAGAAGAACATATCACTTTACGGCCACAGGCTCTTATACAGTCAGGAAGCTAAAGCTTTTGCTGCAGTATATTTTCGACTGCTCAACTACTGGGCATGGCTGAGGCAAGGAAAAAGTTCAAACCTTCAAAACAGGAAAGGGATTGTGTGCGAGGAAAAATAAGAGTTAATCTTGGAAAGTAGTTTGTTCGTTGGCGTAGGCTGAAAGGAGAAGCCGGATGTATAATCGATTGTAAAATGAGGTGACGCTCCTTATGTAAATCAGGGGAGATGAGTTTATATCCCGAAATTGAACAGTAATGCTTTTTCATTAAACGGATGCCTTCTCCATCTTATTTAGATGACTGTTACGAGACGGATAGCCTGGCTGGCTCAGAGGCTGGCAGCTCCGTTCACTGACTTCTCTTTTCGCCGAGGCACGCAGAAATAGAATGTCCCTGGGGCCTCAGATCCCTGGGGCGCAGGGCCGGATTCACTTCAGGGTGGCTGGCTGCAAGCTGCAAGCCAGCAAGCCAGCCACCGCAATGCCCCGCAGCTTCGGCATTGCGGTGGCTGGGGGACTTCCTCTGGGCTGTCTCTCCTCCTCCCTTGGTGGGGGTGGGATTTCCTGGGCTGGCCACTCCTTGGTGCCTTCGCTCTTGGGGTCCTTTTGGGCGTTTGGGGCTTTGGGACTCAGTGCTCTGGGGGGGCGCCTCTTCGGCTCTCCACAACCACTATTGAGCATGTTTTCTTTGGATAAACGTTAAACAGGTGCTTGGTTCCAGGTACTCAGAGATTCACTTCCTTACAGAAAGCCCATATTCTTATCTTCAGGTAACACAGAGTCTATGTCAGATTAAATAATACTACTTCAGCGATAGTTTCAAGGTGTTACTTTATTCTATCTCTCATTCTATACCTGTTGGTTGTGCTGTTCTTTTTACATCTCGTTGCAGGTGATGAAGCTGACTGAAAATGTTTTATCATTATCTCCCTTCTATCTCCTCTTTATTTCATATTTTCTCCTGTTTTTCCTCTTCTATTATATTTACATTGCAGTGTCCATTATAATAAAGCAATTTATATGCATGAAACAAGCGGAACACTATGGCAATAGCCCTACTGCTCCACTTGTGAAAGTTAAATCTGTTGGGCTGTTTTTGGCATCAAGACAATTATTCTTATTGCCACATTGCCAGACAGGACACTGTTAAAAAAAGGTGATGAACTGTAAAGGTAGATGAATTTCACCATGCACTTACCAAGTTCATTGTTTCACAAAATCCACAAGAGAATCGATAAGGAATCAAATCGTTTCACAGAATCGATAAGGGAATTGGAATCATGAAAATCTTATCAATTCCCAACCCTATGTGCGACAGCATGGAAACCGCTACAGGAGGCTGGTCGGCTAACTGTTTGTTTACTTTTGCGACAGCGCTGCGGCACTTGCGCCCCTTGTGGCGAAAAGTTACACAGTGCTCTTTTAAGGAAAGATCGAAAGCTAATGTTTTTAACCACCATTAAAAAAGTAGAAGCAATGGTGTTTTGCTGTTTAACATCTTACATCTGCTCTATGCGTTTGCAAAAGGCAAGGAGGGAAAGAAGGAACTGCTTCTTCCAATCCATAAAGAAATAGATTTAGGCCATTTCCAAATGATTTTACCACGTGCATATATCACAGATGAATGTTTTTCTTTAAATCAGGGTTTTACTGCCTACTAACCAAATTTTTATGTTTACAACAACCGAAACCGGGACACTGTGGAGTCCTACCACAGCCATTCTAAAAGTGATGAATTACAGAGGCCAAGGCTACATAAGGAGCAGTACCAATGACTTTTTTTCAAGGCAACATCTCCGCATAGGTGGAGCAGGCGGACCAGCACATCACCAATCATGAAGCTGAGGCTCCTCTCTAATTGGTTTGAGGTAGAATTAACTCAGGTGAGCTCAATATATCGACACGGCAACAGATATCTGTTGCTGAGGAGCTTAAGATGCAGCAAATACTGATGGCTGTGAACACAAGGGATGCTGTTGACCCATTACTGTCTCAGGAAAGATGCTGAGGACTTGAACAGATCATCTGGTGGAAGTCTTCTCTATAATCTTCTACAGGCCCCTGTCTTTAACAGCCATCCAATCCTGTAGTCTTTGAAAGTTGCTCACCAATAAAGAAGAGTTTCTATGTTAAAACCATAGCTTCAGTCCCCACAGCCATCTTGTGACATACTTTAAAAGGAAAGGAAATAAAACCCTTTTGACACTAGTGCATTGGTTTTTATACATTTTTATACATATTTTTTTTATAATATTAACTAACTAATTTTGGCATTACATGTAAACCGGCATCCAATGTCCTTGTACTGTTATTGGTTGTCATGTATTAAACAAAATAAGGCCTTACAATGGTCAAAGTCCATATAGCAAGCTGACTTTGAAGGAGGAGTACTGTAAATTAAAATTAATTAAGAGGTCTAAGATAACTTTCTAAAATGATGTAAAGTCACAGAATCTGATTCATTCCATTTGGTGGCGTTAAGTAACCTTTCTTAGTATGTTATTCTTGGATCTGATGTGATATGTTTAACAGTAATGAAGGTAGATACTTAGAATCTAAGCAGGCCTCAGAATACAAAACATTGGGCCTCATCCTCGAGGAATTTTAAATGTTTCTGTAATAATGACTTGGCTATTTGTTTGTCATCACACCGTCTCACATTCCTCTTTCTCCCCAGCGACAGGCGGAAGTGACGGTCTGATAAGGACACTTTTTTTTTTTACCTTGCCACACTGCCAAGCAGCGAGCTAAAAGGAAATGGGGGCTAAAGGTTACTTTCAGATTGAGTTAATTCTCTATCCGACGCACATTTACTCTGGATCACATTTTTTTTTTTTTTTTACCTCAACCAGTGATTGAATATCAGTCTGTCCACATTCTGACTCCCTTGTGGCATTTCCTCTTAACCTTAACCCTCCAAAACTAGCACACAATGCTCCAGTCACGTTTTTTCCTCCTGTTGTTTCTCTAAGCACCTTCTATCTATCTATCACATTTCCACTGGAGCGCTGATGTAAAAAAATTCCTCAACCACATTTTCCATCCAGCATTAACTAAACAATTGCAGTCTTTCCTGTTTTTACATTTGCTCCGTCTGGTCTGTGTTCTGCATCGGATACATTTAAAACCATTTATGGTAAATACTGTGTAAAACTAATACATCATCTTGTAATTCTTTTTTTTAACATACACATTATGGAACAACCACAAAGTACATCATATTATACTGCAGCATGAGTTAACACAAAAAATAAATATGCACGTTATTTGAACTAACATGTGCTATATCAATAGAAGTTTTATTTAGCTCAGCTTTGTCCATTAGTTCTCGATAAAAAAAAAAAAAAGTTAAACAAAGTTTGCACCTTATATGTAGGCCATGAAAAATTGTGCCTATATCTGGAAAGTTGATTTTGTTTATTACAAATATGGTTTCTATATAAAACATAAAAAAAATTATTTAATACATGTACATCCAAATACAGAGTCTTGATAATGTATTTACTCCACTTTAATTTTAAAGACACAAATATCCTTGAATTTTTATGAAAATTGAGTATTAACCTTTACACAGGGAGTCAATCCAATATGACTAATTCGGATGTATTTTGCAAAGAAAAATGGCCAAACTGGATATTTTTATGTAACAAACACCATTACCTTTTTCCTTTTATTTGACATAATACTATTCGTTGGTCTTTCCCATTATGTCCCAGCATTTGGGTTTTACCTGTATTGTAATAACACATGACAAAATTCAAGGACAAAATTAGATTTCTTTCTGAAACAGTCGACACAGAAAAGAATACTATTAGATTTTCAAAGTCACATTTCAAAGTTGAACTCCATCTTTAGCGACAAGTTTTTAAACCCAAAGGAAGGATGAGGGGTGGTTCCTTTGAGAGGTGATGTACCGATAAATGGATCATGATGCTTGCAAATGAGAATGCAGTGAGGAGGTTAGCAGATGTAAGGAAGAATGAAAACTATGATGAAAGTCACTAGGTAAGTTCTGTTATAACAGCGATATGCAGAGTGATGTGTAGGAAAATATTGGATGAGAAATTATCAAAGGACCATCTGGAAGGTCAAAAATTTACTGTTGTCACATTGGACGATCAGGAAGCACAAGGTACCAATGAGGATTTATCTGGCATGCAGGGGCAGATTTAGGAAATTTGGGGCCCTAGGCAAAGACATGCAGGGGGCCCTCTGAATTGAGAAGACAACACATAAAACAGACCAATTATACAAACACAGAAAATTTAATAGAATGTTCTGTCCCTCTTTTCTTGTCCCTGTCTTGTTGTTTTCTACTCTATGTTTTGTACTCAGCTGACTATTCATGTTGTCTCAAAGGTAATTAAAGATAACACTAAGCTCACATAGCTGATTGCTTCTTCCTGTGTTTCCAAAAAGACAAAGGCAAAAGTAAATAACCAAGTCCTAGAAATAATAGCTGCATGACTCATGACAGCAGACAAGATAGGGGAGAGCAGGAGGCGGGGTTACCAATCTACTTGCTCTGGAGAGCAGAGTTTGCTGCTTTTAGATGTTGTCGCCTAAGTCTCCAGTAGCAGGAAAATGTCGCTACATTTGGCACTAGGCACTTTTTTCAAATAAAATTACTAGAAAGGGTCTGAAAAGTTGCTAAATCTAGCGACAAAAGCACTAAGTTGAAAACACTGCTCTTCACACCCTTTGTTTTCAAATTTTTTGCTGCTGTCTGTTTTGTTCTTTCTGAACATGTGCAGGGGAGGGGGCTGAGACAATTAATATTATTAACCCCAGTCGGCCTCGGCAGATGGCCGCTCACACTGAGCCTGGTTCTGCTGGAGGTTTCTTCCTGTTAAAAGGGAGGTTTTCCTCTCTACTGTCGCTACAAGCATGCTTAGTGTGAGAGATTGCTGAAGAGTCAATAAGTCGATGCAATCAACTGGTTTTCCTTAGATAGAAAACTTTGAATGAATGATCTGGTGAACTGTAAAGTGCCTTGAGATGACTTGTGTTGTGAATTGGTACTATATAAATAAACTGAATTGAATTAAAGTGTTCTGATGGCATTTTTGCGAAAGGATTTTTATTCAAAAACATTATTAATGTTCACAAATAAAGAATAGGTGTATTAACCATTAACCTATGAATAATTATATTTGCAGCCATTTCATTTTTTCTTTGTCAAAAAGTAATGAACAATATTAGCCTCATCCAGACATATCATGTTGTTTTGGACCCTTACTACAGTAACTATTTGATTGGAGTCCATTCATTTCTTTCATAAGCATTCTGTTATCAGTTGTCATGTATGATTAGTTTCACAGGTAAATGCCTGTGGATTTAAAGAAAGCAGTACATTCCACAGCCGACAAAAGAAAGAAATACCTAACAAGTTTCAGTGACATACTTTTATTCCTCAAACCCATATTAGTGATAATGTAGCTGTGTGTTGG
The DNA here is from genome assembly GCA_030533445.1 of Cyprinodon diabolis. Taxonomy (NCBI): domain Eukaryota; kingdom Metazoa; phylum Chordata; class Actinopteri; order Cyprinodontiformes; family Cyprinodontidae; genus Cyprinodon; species Cyprinodon diabolis. The sequence continues at coordinate 4,394,252 of CM060074.1, forward strand.
AAGAGGAGGGGGCTGTAGTATAGGATGTGCTTGGTGGTGTGTGTGGGCTGCACAGAACTGATTTGGCAGTCTGCTACATATCTCTCCATGAAGGTCAAATTGTGTTGCATGCAGCAGACACTGTTTTTGTGAGGCCACATTGCTATGACCTCACTTTCCTGCGGGGGGTGCTGACAGCCCTTCTTTTCATCCTCCTATCAGCAGGGCAGCACATCCAAAGCTTCTGTTTTTGCTCATCTTTTCCCGGCTGTCCAAGTTCCACTGAGGGACGACAGAAAGGAAAAATAAACAGCTTACCTTATAGTCTGAAAGAATAATAAAAAACGCAATAATGCTGATTTCTCTTTTTTTAAAAAGCTGCGTAAATATTCATAACAACCACCTTTAACTTTTCTCCAGTATTCAACCCTTATATCTGACCTTATTTCTCATATATGACACATAAAATCATAATTACAGAGAAAACAGGACGAAGGATAATATCCTAACAAATATGTTATCATTGGAGATCAGCTAATTAGAAACATTTCTGCACTCTTTGTTCAGCAACAAAATGCTTTTGAGCCTTTGATATTTAAATTTCCATATTAATGTCTGGATGAAATCCCAGGAGGAGACAGCAGTTTCGCTTCAATGACTGGAATGCAGTGTGTCACCGTGTTGAGGATGATGTGACGGTTGGGTGGGGGTTTGCAGGTGGAGTCTCGGCATCTTGTGTAACAACAGCCAAGTTCCACACATGTAGGAGGAGCCGAAGGGATATAAGTACACACTCCTGGCTGTGGAATGAACACAAACACCTGTTGCTGCACTCCAGCCTTCAGATCCAAAAAAATATTTGCTGAAACGAGAGCACCTTGAGCATATCTACCCAAGGCTTCTGATCATCAAAGAATAATTATGGATTCCTTTCTGAGGAAGATGCTGTGTTTATTTATTATCTGCATGTCTCTACGAGATGGTGAGTGTTCACGTTTAACAATAAAACTCTAAAATACTTGTAGACTTTGAGCATAGTTTAAAAAACAAAAAAACCCTGAGAGGATAATTTTATATTTTATGAAAATAAAGATGCTATAATTAAATTCTGTAGACTTTGACCAGCAAGCACAGAGTACAAACAAAAACCAAAGGTTGCAGACTTCCAGGGAACCCTTGGCTTTGATAAGAACACACCTTTAATTAGAGTTTAAACATTTCACGAGAACAGCATTGTTATATATTGACTGTGGCAAAGATATAACTTGCATTAATTTATATCTTGAATTAAAAATGGATTCAAATAATCTCTAAAAGTTGTGCACAGATAGATGTATAATCCCCAGGATTGGTTTCATTTGTGTGTTTCTGTGATTATCTGTACAGTCTTAGTACACACTTCTCTAATCAGTGAATGCGTTTTTTCTTATTAGGCTGTGGGCTCCCTTTATCAGACCATCTGGAGGTGCCGGTCCAAGCGATTCATCCGCACCACATCAGGACCAAGCGCTGCTCCTGTAACAACTGGGAGGACAGAGAGTGCATCTACTTCTGTCACCTGGACATAATCTGGGTCAATACACCAAGGTAAGGATCCCCTGACTTCTGAGGTTTTTTTAAATGGTTGTTTTTGGTAGTGAGCTTTAGTAAGCTTCTCTAAGCTTTCAACATCTGAAATGATTGATTTCTCCCTGATAGCAAACTGCTTCCTCATGGTTTGGGAAGCTCTGTGTCTCGTCGCCGCCGGTCAACCAAGAGATGTGAATGTCGTGATCCTGCTGATAAAACCTGCAACAGTTTTTGCCGTAAAAGGTGAGGGATATATATATTTTTTTGCTTTCTTATACAGACCTTCTTATACTATTTAACTACCTACCAATCTTGGAGCAAAGTCAGTCCTCCATTTTCATTCTGAGTTTGCAAGAATCAGAGCTGCTTTTCTACTTCTTTAATTCTGAATGTACATTCCAATATGTTGACACAGAGGTTAGGCCAGAGAGGAGACAGAATGATTAGATCTGTGATAGTGACAACGCTGTATGAGGGTAGCGACGAAAGCCGACACTGTATTTTTCAGGAGAGCTTGATTGAACAGACATGCTTTATTAGCAGTGGGGCTATTTCTGGAAAGTTTACATTTATGTTGAGGCTCAATGGAATGCTTGTTGCGTCTTCGGCTTATTGTGGTCATGAAATCAAAGCTAAGGTTAACTTATCACCCGTAGATGTTATCCTTGAAGATGTTTTCTAAGGCACGTCCTGCTTTTTACCCATAAGGCCTCTAAAAATATTGATATTTAGAAATCCTATTGCCTTGTTAGTCCTGACTATATGCAACCAAAGTAAGGGCAGTTTGTTATTCTCATTCTTCTAGTGACATGAAATGGATAAATATTAAATACATTAAATAAAAAGTTCAAGTCCTGCTTTTATTGATGGCATTTTTATGTCTCCACAGCTTAGAGGACAGCACAACCGATATCTTGGAGTCACCGCAAAAAGTCACAGCGACGAAGAGTCACATATTGCTGTCATCCTTAAGGTAAATGACAATGTTTATATTTTTGGTGAGATTTTTATGGTTATTTCTGATAATAAAATGCATTGTTGACCTTGTTTATTTTTTATGTCTTAGATCTGTACTCCAGTCCAACATGGCGATTGCAAAAGCTGTTCACTCATCAAACATGAAATCTTCCGGAGCCACAGAGACTAAAAATAGGAGGTGAAGAAGTGAAGAGAGAAAGGATATTTGGACTTGTGAATCCTACCTCCACCAACTCCTCGGACTCATTTTGCTTGAAGCGATAGGATGATGATTCAAAGGAATTCCAATTCTATGGAAGCAGAGGGAGGAAAAGGAAAAAGAACTGTATCAACAGCAAAATCAAAACTTGGGAGACTCCTTAGTTCTGAATGCATGTTTTAGTATGAGTGCATGAGTTATTACCTCAGTTGGAGATGTAAAACATCCTTATATTTATGAATATATAACACATCATTGTAGACCTTTGCCTTAGAATTCCTCTGTATCAGAGGTGGAGTGTACTGTCCTTCTTAATGTTTAAGGCAAACCTGCAAATAGCTTTTAAATTATCAGGAAGTACTTGAAAACGACAGCTAGTTTACGCCTGGCCCTCGGTGGCCATGGTTGAATGTAATCTCCCTGGGATTTACGTAATAAACACTTTGTTTATTCAAGGCCCCCCCCTTCCCAGCACAGTATTCTTTTAGTTTGTAGAATTAATAATATGGTAGGTCTATTATGATTTTTGATTTATTTAATGATAAGCTAGAAGGTTTTAAATATAAACAGCTTCCAAAACAAGACCATAGTTTTTTTTCTCCTTGCTGACATATTCATTTAATACCTTTGTAATTTATCACAGGGAAAATCTGACACAAGACTCCTGCTATGTAATTTGTAACTCATGAATTTGTGGTCTGCATTAGATACCGTTAATGCCATTAGCTGGCTGATTGCGGCCTACAGTCAGTGACTGAATGTGGACATGTCACTGCAAGGCAAAAACATCTCAGTGCTGAATATCATGTTCAGTTTATACATTTTACTGAACTAATACGAAAACAATCATTGTAAGTTGAATACTTTATTTATTGCCTAACTTATTGAGAAATGTATTTATAGTTCCATAACTAATGCCTGGTATTTTGTATGAGAATAAAGAACATTTGAAAAGCTATTTATTTTCTTGATTTCACTGTTGGTTGACAGATATGTCATTTACCAAACCTTTGACTTCAAATACTGGGAAAAGACGTAAACTTAAACAACTTAGGAGCGGGTGTTTTCACTTTCTTTTATACAAATATTTAAAACTTAGCTCTATAAGAGGCTCAATATTGTAATTTATTTTTTATCATAATACTGAATGTAAAGCAAGGCTGGCCCTGGTATTTTTTCTGATGGTGGTCGACCATGAGCAGTCAGGAGGCCGTGCAAATTAAGAGTTTTTTAATCATAAAAAAATGTCTCACTTTAACCTATGTATAGTGTATCTGCAGAGTTGAATTGTGGCCTAAAACAAGAAAGTTCTTTGGTCACTGATGTCACAAAACAGGCGGAATAAGTTTCCAATGGAAAGTTCAGATATTTCTCGGTAGAATTATTTAAGCAGCATTTCTTTTAATTTCAAACAGATAATTCTATTCAATTCAGTTTATTTATAAAGCACCAATTTCTCAGTCAGCGAGAATCAATTTACAGAGACAATTCAACCAGATCCTACAGTCTCATTGGTTCGAAGTTTTTTATCTAAGAAAAACCAGCTGATTGCATAAACTCATTTATTCAACAGCAATCACACAAAGCATGCATGTAGCGACAGAGGATAGGAAAGCTTCCTTTTCACAGCAAGAAACCTCCAGCAGAGCAAGGCTCAGTGTAAGCGGCCATCTGCCAAGGCTGTCTGGGGTTCAAGGAGACTGAAGCCGACATAGAAAAAGAAGCAGAGATACAAAAGGTAACTCCTAACTACAGGTGGCCCAGTCCAGGAAAGAGAAGGCCAGGCAGATGAGCTTTGAGCCAGCTCCCATGCCAGAAAATGAAAGGGAGCACAAACAGTTAGTCACAGTCAGAGAAACAGGACTACACTGAAAAACAGGCCAAGCTCCAACATCTATAAAGAAAGGAGTTGATGGCAGCAGCACAGCTGATATTTCTCTCCAGGATGGAGTCACAGCCAAACAGGAACAGACCAGATGAAGCTGATGAGAAAAAGCAGAGAGAACAGAACGTTAGAGATTGAACTAGCAATTTCTGCAGAATTGGACAAGAGAGCAAGAATGAAGCAGCACAACCATAGAGATAGTTCAGAATAACCTGAGCCCCTATAATGACAAAATTGATTAAAAAAAACAAAGGTTTTAAGCCTAGCCTTAGAAGTAGACAGTGTGTCTGCCTCATGGACTAAAACTGGTAGTTGTTTCTACAGGAGAGGAGCCTTATAACTATAAGATCTACCTCTTATTCTTCTCTTTGAAATTCTTGGAACCATTGGTAAACCTGCAGATTGAGAGCTAAGTAATCTGTTGGGAACATAAGGAACAATCAGATCTCTGATATCAGATGGAGCTTGGCCATTTAAGGCTTTATATGTGAGAAGGAGGATTTTAAATTCTATTCTGGATTTGACAGGAAGCCAATGAAGAGAACCTCGGTTAGGAGAGATATGATCTCTCTTTGTAATTTTCATCAGAACTCTGGCTGCAGCATTTTGGATCAGCTGAAGGCTTTTAACTACAGCTTGTGGACTTCCTGATAGTAAAGAATTACAATAGTCCATCCTTGAAGTAACAAATGCATGGACTAGTTTCTCAGCATTGACAGCTTGACAGATTCTTTATAATTTTTGCAATTCCTGGAGATGAAAGAAGAACATTCAAGAAACATCTTTGACATGATTTAAATGGCATGTCCTGATCAAAAGTAACACAAATTTTTTACTTTGTTATCTGAGCTCAATTTAATCCCATCCAAATGAAGTGAATTACAAATCAGTTTCTTTTTTAAAGACTGGTCCAAAGACTATAACCTCTGTTTTCTTTGCATTCAGAAGCAGAAAGTTAAGAGTTATCCAGGTTTTTATGTCGTCAATTATGCCTGTAATCCATGCAATGGGTTAGATCCATCTGGATTTGTAGACAGATATAGCTGAGTACCATCAGCATAACAGTGGAAATTAACCCGATGCTGCCTAATAATTCTACTTATTTGGAGCATAGATATAATAAAGATAATTGGAGCTAGCAGTGATTCCTGTGGTACTCCACATGTAACCCTGTAACATGAGGAACTGAAATCTGTCAGATAAATACAATTAAACCAGTCTAGTGCTGTTCCTTTAATTCCTACAAAATAATCAAGTATTTCTTAAATAATATTTGTCATGATCTGACTGCTGATAACTGGCTTAATTGTTCATTCCATTCACCTATCTAGTTCCGTACAGTTTCTCATCATCTGTGTCACCTGCTCCAGTCTCTATTTAAAAAGCCTGCTTCCATTTATCAGTGATCTTTTTTAAAGCCTTTGTTGAGAGTTTTTTGGTGTACCTGATTGTGTTCTGATTGCCTTATCCTTACTTGTTCTTCCTCTATACCTCTGAGCCTGCCAGTTCCTGTTCTGATCTGTTTGCCTCACCTGTCTTCGGACTCCTGCTGGATTCTGCCTGTGGAACGAACCTATATCTGCTTCCTAATACTGACCTGGATTTCCCTTTGGAACCTCTTCAGACCTCTGAGCTCCTGGTTCTGAATCCTGAGCTTTGGCTTTGCCCTCCTTCTCTCTGACAGGATATTGTGTCCTGCTTGTTCTCTGTCCTCTGGGGCCGTGCCATGTGGCACACTCTGGGTGGCATCTGTCGCATCTTGTTGGAAGCCCACCAGCTGGATCCTACCATGTTCTCTGGGCACGGACTGAACTAGTAAACCAGGTTAGTGACTGACATTCATAATCATCCTCCGACAGATTTAAATGTTCACTAACCTGTTTTTCCTTTCTGTACAGGATCCTACGATAGCCGCTGCTACTGCAGATCCAATTTTACCCAGTATTGTTGAATACTGGGCCCTCTGTTCTGACGCTTGACAATATAAGTAACAGTATAAGTACAGATACAAGTCAGATAATCTTAGGCCATGAGAATATCAGTGACCCTAACCAGAGCTGTTTCAGGGCTATGATGAGCTCTAAAACCAGATAAAAACTCTCCAAAAAGTTTGTTATGGTGCAAGTGGTCACACACTTTTTGGCAACTATTTTCTCAAGAATTTTAGATAGAAAAGGAAGATTGGACATAGGTCTATAATTGACTGAAAATTCATCTGAGTCAACAGATGGTTTCTTAATTAAAGTTTTGATTACAGCCACCTTGAAAGACTGAGGTACACATCCCTGTTACAGGAATAGATTAATCCCATCTAAAATGAAGAGGAAATCAGGGTTGTCACTATAGGGGAAGGTATTGAGGCAGGAGAGACGTGCACGGAAGTTTCGGGAGCTGAAGACCACTCAGCTCATCAAACGGTATTGTTTCGACAGAGTGGCTATAATAAATGCAAATACTGAAAATAGATTGCACTGAATGGTATCTTGTAATTGATGTTCCCACAGCATGCACATGAGAGCCTAGGCGATTTTAACGCCCTTCGCTTGACGAGTCATTTGACTAACAGGGGGAAAAAAGCATTGATACTGTTTGCCTTTATTATCAAATTAAAAAAGTGTCATGATGGGTCTCTAGTGTATAAACCCACATGCAGAACACCACAGAAACGGGGTAAAAGTTTAACAGTTCATTAAAGATGAACACACAAATAAATAAGAGCTGGTTCTGGTACAGGTCCGGGACAGCAGTATCTGTGAATCTGCAGAGATGGAGTGTTTGGTTAGCCAGGCAGCGGAGAAGGCTTGTTGATGTTTGATTCAGATTTGTACCTTGATGAGGTTCAGGCAGATCACTGCAGAGGGGGAACCAATTGGGTCCAGAGACAATGGGTTCAGCAGAGAGCTCAGCAGCAGCAGCGTCTAGCTTCAGGTAATAGAGTTTCAGACCTTGAATGATGTCCTAGCTCTCCCATGAGAGCTGGTTGGGGAATCCAGACTGATTGTCTTCAGGTTTGGCTTCCTAGGGCAGGCAGGCAGGTTTCCAAGCTAGCTCCTCCAGAGCTACAGACTTTAGTCGGACTTTCCTGTGAGCAGAGAAGACAGAGGCTGGTTAGAATCTTTACTCTCAAGAGCAGACTGAGATTCTTAACGAGAAACAGAGGCTCAGGTTCCGCTAACCAAAACTGGTCAACACTCCGGCGAAGAAGTCAGGTCTGGCTGCTGCTTATGTAGGAAGTGTCCTGATGGGCTGATGCTCCACAGGTGTTCTGGAGGCTCCAGCCCAGGAGACCCACAGCGCTCTCTGCTGGAGACAGCTGGCAGATCTCCAGATCCCAACAAAAAGTACTACGGTTAAAAAAATGTTAGTTTTTTTGGAAGGTTATTTAAAAAATAACCATGCTACACAATGCTTATTTTATGTGCATTAACTCTCTCCATTAGTAAACTAAAATGCATTTTACCCTTAACCAGCCAGCCTTAGTGAGATTCAGCCTTATGGTTAAAATAACGAATTAATTATCTTTGTTTGGATCTAACACATAAGGATTAAAGTTGAAGAAATGTCCGTCTACCAGCCTCCTATAGCTTTTCTCCTGTTTCCTCTTCACCACTGCATGCAATATTATATTCAGCTTTTGGTTGTTTGTAAAAAGAAGGTGTGTCAGAACTTTGAACCAAATGAAAGACCCAACAGCTTTGGTGTGCTTACAACACCCCAGGGTGCAGCCAGGAGTTTCTGTTACTTGGAAAAAAATAATAATTAAAAGATTTTGTGCAAAGATTCTAAGGCCAAAACAGATCTGACAGGTCTTTAAAAGAAAAATCTGCCCTTTTTAAGGGACATAGCTAACCCTAAAAAACATACATGTTAATGAATTTGGGTTTTAAATGTCTCTAGAAGGTTATTATATTATGGTAATGTAAAATCACAACAGTAGTTTCTTTCTAAGATCCTGAAAGTCAAATCTAGGCCAACATCTCTGTGTTTTACTGTCCAAGAATCTCTTGTATCTTTAAAGCCCTGTTTACTTATTGAGTGTGCAATAGCAGGTGTGTCTGCTTAACATTTAACTAGTGAGCAGGCAGACTTTCTACCTGCAAAGAGCCAAAAGAAGCAGAATAAAAAAACAACATGTTGTTACTGCACACAGCCTTTCTTTGTCCATCTTGCAACTCACAGTGGTTGTTGAGCCACTGTAAAGAGTCTGTTTCATTTGCTGATGTTTACTCAAGATAGACTGTTCTTCGAGAGGGACGGGATTTCAGTAATTGTTTATTACAGAGGATGTTGGTGACTTTTTTTTCTTCATATTATCTGCAGGACATCCTGGACTCATGGGTCAAGTCTGTAAAGTACGACAAATAATTGAGTGACTGAGGGACTGGATCCATTGAAAGTCACACACACAGAATAATTGCATGCTGGACTGGATGTTTTTAAAACTGCAGTGAGTTGGTAAGTGTTGAATTAAACCTAAATAAAACATAAGTGTAAAAAAATATTATTAAAGCTAATCTTATGGTAAATTATTGGGATTTGGAAGTCCCAAAAATTACACAAAGCAATGTAGAGCTGATTTTTACCCAACCAAACTTACCCATATACAGATTCATACATTATACTCTGGGTATGTGTTACCCTCCCCATAAGCACATCAACATGTAATGGATGTAAAGTGCAGAAGAGAACCAAACATTAACGCAGACACAACAGGAAACAATTCTTAGAATTTAGCAAATGTGTCAGACAAGTCAGGAATCTCTAAGAAGGAGAGATCGGGTCAGTAGCAGGATTGAATCTCAGTTTTAATAGTTTAACAAGCGAAAAAGCTACTTACCTTCCCAGGATGCATGTGGGGAGGGAAGATGTTGGGTTCTCTGCAGATCTTAGAGCAGGAGTTGATTTCCTGCAGTTTTGAATGACTCTGGTAGCAAGTTTAGTGATGCTCATATGAGACAGAAGAGCATAGTAATGCATGCACTTCCTCTGAAGATGATTTCTGTTTAGATTTCCAATTGCAATGGTCATCTACTAATCAGGAGTTTTCAATAATCAGGCCCCATCGACCAGTTTGGTTCCTGATTAAAACGTCTGGAACAAATGTTGGATGAATGAGTGCAACAACATGTTGACAGACAGAATCATGAAAACAGACAAACCATAATATCTACATTTAATTACTCCATCCACTAAGCCACAGACATCTAGTTCATGCACCTGTTTTTGTTTGTTGAACTTTAAACAGTGCAGAATTTGTGGCCTAGTCTGTCCCTAATGTGTGCAACAAAGTCTGAATGGCTGACTCAGAGTCTTGAATGAAAACAGGATGCTGTTTCTGCATTCCTGCTAAATTCCTGTAGGTCAGTAGAGAACTGGTGAGGAAGACAAACAAAGGAAAAACAAGAGCATGTTTATTGCCAGCGGAGGGAGCTGATACGGGCTGAATGAGGGGGCGAGATTACTTGTGTTATGTCAATAACTTTTATCAGCTTTAATCAGCATAACCCAGTCTTAAATACTGTGCATTTATAAAACAATGTGCAAACTGGCAATAGTTCTCTTCTTAGTCAAATAATGAATTTACATAGGATGCGGAATATAAAGTGTTCTCATTTTATTGTGCATGTTTAAAGTAGCTGAACTGGATCTGACATACTAGGTCTCTAAAAATATAAGTAACCTACAAAAGAATTAAAATGTTTCTCCTTATCCTAAATGATTAACACTCATTCAGATTAACTGGTGACTGGTGTCCCGGTACAAAATGACTAAGTAGCCCAGTAAATTAATCCCAGTATTTTACAGAAGGTTATGCAGTTAATCTGTCAAAGTAGGCATTTCAATTTATAATTGGATCATTCCCCGCAGTCATACAAGGTTAATGGCAATACATAACAAGGTGCATGCCAAGACATGCAAAAGCACTACAAATACATAAATGCCCAGCAAATACAAAAAGTTGGCTTGGAAAAATAAACACATGCAAAGAAAAAATGCTGCAAAGGAGAAATGTAGTAATCCCAAAAAACAAACATAATAATTCAAGCACTAAAAAGAGGCTAACACATAAAAAATACAAGGCTGCAGATAGCAAAAGCAAGTCTAATTTAGGAGAAGCTGCAAATGAGCTACATGTTAGTGTGTAGATTTCATACAGAGGAAATTGGTTTTACCCTGTGTCATGATTAACTAAAGATGAGACCCAAATGCAGAGAAACCATTACAAGAAGACCAGGGGAAAAGGTTTAACAGGTTTTATTGAACAGATAATGCAAAGAGCAGTGTTGCTCTGAACTTTGCTCAACCGGAACTGAAAAGTGAGGGGGAAGACACAGCGATTAGTTCAGGCTCAGTGGGAAATTTCAATTATGAACTTGGAGAAGAGGATCAGATTGCTGACTCACGTTTCCAGAGAAGTTGTTGAATCTTAGACTCCAGTCTGTATGCTGTTGTTTCAGTGTTTGTCTGATTCGGTGGAGGGAACAGGGTTTACCCAGAACGCGGTCATTTGTAGGTGAACGGAGAAACTGACTGCCACTCAGATTTCCTGTGGTACTTGAACGGGTTGTAGTGGAGATGATTCCCTTGCTCAGTATGTAAACTCAACGTCCTCTTTGGGAAAGTGGATCCAAACCTCCAGCTTGAATGCTCAGTTTGAGGCTCAGTTGATCCTTCCAGGGAGTAAAGGTCCGAAAGATCCAGTTTGCAGGATGACTTCCTGCCAAGAGGCAAAGACAAAAAACAATGTTTAAACTCAGGTTGACAAAAACTCAGTCTTACTCAGCAAAAACTCAGCTTGGCTAGAGTACCCAAAACTGGCAAACACTCTGGCGTCGAGGAAGTGGCAGTCAGCACTTAAGAGACTTTTGCTCTGTGGATTCTGGTGCTACACTTCCAGCCTTTTAAGGGTCTTTTAAGGTGGAATTAAGGACACAATTATCCTGGACTCGAGGTGTCTATTTTAGTAGTTTTACTGAGTTTTTATTTTGCTAACGAAAACCTTTTTATTGTATTTTTAGCCTCTTTTTAAGAAGCTATATGCATCTTTTCCAGTGAGGATCTTGGTGGAGAACATGAACAGCCTACACAGGTGGGGATCATTAGTCTAGAGTCTAGTCATCAGAGATGCTGGATGATTAACCTTTACCTGTAGTCTCTCTGGCCTTCTCTTGTTGTTACCGGTCACCAGCTGTTGACTATCTCCTGTGCTTTTGCCAAAAGCCTTTTAGTCCTTTGTCTGCTTCCTCTAGGTTTTCCAAATGGATTTCAAAGAATCAGTTCCACTGTTTCTCCTCCTTTGGATTGACCTGCAGGTTACCTGCCTGCCCGCTCCCCCATTCATCATTGCCCACCCGGCTCCATCCTGGTTCTATGTATGACCACCCACCTCACACCAATATAAGGATTCACTATCAATCTTTCTCCACAAATGTCCCTGGCCATCCTTCCTTCATGTCTCAGATTGAATCACTCTAAAATGCCACACTTTCCATTCTCCTGAAGGATCAAGATCTGTCAATTGTTTATTTCTTTGAAAATAAAACCAATTCATTATTTTAACCCTTTTTATTCTGCATATGAGTCAAACTTTAAATCTGAACATATCATGATCCTTAGTAAATAAAAATTTAACGGAGTGCCATCCCAGGGGATATTTGGAGGGGAGAAATGAAAGGTATGTTTCCTTTTCAACCCTTTTCTCTTTAGAATCTCTTCAGACTTCTAATCTGCTGGTTCTGAATCTTAGGCAAGTCCTCGACCTTCACCCAGGGGCGCAACTACATATTTTTGAGGTGGATGCGAAAACACATAATCGGCGCCCCCCACACACACAGTAACCAATCTCGTTCAACTTTCTCTCCATTAGACAGTAAACGAAAACAGCATCCTTTGGAAAAACACCTCTTACTCTGCCAATGAAATGTGTGTTTCTCATGGATTAATCAGATGCTGCTTTTTTTAGCCTTGAAATGTATTTGAGTCTTAAACTCTGCTGTCAAAAGCCAAATTAGGGAAGATTATTTATGATTCTTTTCAATCTTGTCTTGAATATTGTAACAGCTGTTTTATTTTGGGACAAGACCGATCTTGGAGATTTTAGAGCTGTATGTGGTCAAGCTCTAGCATATATATATATCACCAGTTAAGAACCCACAAAACTTGTTACAGTCTGATAACCTCCAGTAAAAGCTTTTTTCATCAACGCATTTAACCCCTTAAGCCAAAAGGGTCTTAGGAGCAAATTCCGGCTGAAATTACATTTGCCAATTAAAGCAAGTACAGCTCCCAAACTTTAAATTGAAAATCAATTTTTTTGTATTTGTAAAACAGAAAGACATTGAGGAATATTTTTCAGTTGGAACCACTATTTTAAATTTCACTATATCGGATTTATAGGTGTTTATTTTTTTTCCAAAATAACCTGCAAAACACCATGAAACGCCCAATTAAAAACCCTGGATGAACCTTCAGACTTTACATATTCACATCTTCACATCACTATAACTCAAGCAAATTTGTACTGGATAAATGAAGCATGTTGTTGAACAAAGATTTTAATGGGCAGTGTACTACGCGGAAATATGCATCTTTTATACTAAAAGGTAATCTGGCCAGACAAATATGCTGATTTACATTATTAGAGATCTTCTGCATAAGATAAAGCCTTTGTTCGTAAGATTTAACCATTGTTTCATTGAAATGGACCATTGAACACATAACGATAATACCAAACTGAATAGAAAATAAGAATAACAGAGTAAACTTATATAACGCATCACCTAAAATTGTCGCAAAATTCGCCCCTTCATGGAAAGGTCTGAGCCTCTAGTTTCCAATGATGCTGGCCATTAGGAGGTATAGCTATACCTGCTGTTGCATTACTCCAATCTTTCTAATCTCATTTTATTTGTTTACACAGCTATAAAATAATTAGTGAAAAAATAATTTTGAAATTTTAAAGCCCCATTTGAAAGGCGTGTTGATGAAACACCATGTGACTGTGTTTTGGGCATTTCTATAAATATTAGCTGGTGTCAGCTTGGCCCTGGTACCAGGCCTGCTGGGCTCAAGGGGTTAATACTAGTGAAGATAGGATCCTTTAGAGGTGAGGGAACCAGACTGTGTAATGTGTGGCCTCCATCATTGCTCTGTCTTAATTCTGTTGAAGAGTAATTTATCAAAGCTGGCTTTCAATGTTTTACTTCATAATATTACATGTATACTGCTTTATGTTTTTAGATTCTGTTTTTTTATGTTTGTATTTTGCAAGGTGTATTTTGTGAGGTATGTATTATTCAGTGTGATGGATGCCTTCGAATCAATGAGTCGATGCAATCAACTGCTTTTCCTTAGAGAGAAAACTTTGAATCAATTTGACTGGATGATCTGGTGAACTGGAAAGTGCCTTGAGATGACATGTGTTGTGAATTGGAGCTATATAAATAAACTGAATTGAAATATTTATTTTAAAGCTCTCTATGTGGCAAGATAAAAACATAAGAACAGGAAAATATTACCTTTCTGATGTAGAACATGGCATTTGATAATGACAACTAAGAAACTATGAATTTCAAACTACTTGTTAGAATTGTGCAAATTCTAATTTAGTGATTAGGAGTCTGTAAAACGTACCCCTATTATGGTGCCACATCAACTGTTTCCATGTATTTAACCTTTGCTTAAATCCAGCCTGAATCTTACACTGATTGCAGTTAGTGCCCGTGGGTACATTCTTTCTCTTCCTGGGTTTGTTTCCAAGTAACCTGATTAGCTTACGGAACAGACTGATCTATCTCAGCGAGCGAGTGAAACACACCGACTGATACCAAAACATAAAGTCTAGCCTCAAGCTTGGCAGGAAGGAAACTGACTCGGATAGTGAGAGCAGGGAGAAAAGTTTGTCTTACAGTAAAAAAGGGACTTCAGGGCAGGAGGTATGACTTCAGAGAACTTCCTTTAAGTGTTAAGAATAAACAGTTACGGAGCTGTTTGAAATAGCTGGCATTCCTTAATGCTTCCTCACTAAGTTCAGAGGTGAGCCCCATTAAGTACCAGCAGGAAAGTAATTATTCAACCCAGAGATGTTTAACAAAGTAAAACAAATGCGGTAAATGTTTCCTAAAGGATCTGTCAGCAATGTTTCTTCCATTAATAGTCCCAGACTGTCAGACATTCCTGTCTGTATAAAGACAAGATACATCTTTATTTTTTTATGTTACCTCTCATGCATGCCTGTACTGGATAGCATTTTTGCCATTATTTTGGAGTTTGTCATCGCATCCCCTGCTGTGTGTGGGGACACGTAGGCTAGATATGGTGATAGTAGCTACCTGCGCATCTTCTTCTCACATTGTAGCAGTGTAAACAATCTTTACAGCTCTCTAAACATTCATTGTCCTTTGTGCAACAATGGAGATGGAAATCTCAATTTTCTATTGTGGCACCTGAAGATGTCTATCCGCTGCCTCCACAGGTAAACATTAAGCAGGGGAAGACGTGTTAAACAGGGGCAGATTGGTGTGAACAAAAACAGGAGGACACTCTTATCATGCCTATCCTTTGGTAGCAGATTGGTGTTGTGTGGAGGACGTGTGAAAAGTAAATGCAGGCATAGCAGTGTTTTACCTGCGTCAGAGCTCCTTTGTAGCAGTTTTTTACTTGGTTGATCCGTATTTTGCTTGTGTCTTAAGCATTGTTGTTGGACCACTTCATGAAACGGACTAACTGTCACGTCTTGTCTGTAAGATGTCTGTGGTGCCTCCACATTTGCAGCCTCATATTGCCACAATAAGACTAATGTCTGCTCTTATAACTGTTTTTATGATAGGATTTACCCTACGAAGGTTAAATAAACGCAGCTGATTTAATTAGAGCCTTTTTAGCCATTTCAATTTCTTTTTTATGGCTCTTCACAACCACTATTGAGCATTTTACCCATGGATGAACCTTACACAGACAAGGGCACTCTCACAAACACCTACAGGTGCTTCGATCTGCTTACTTACATAATCTACGGCATATAGCTGGCATTAATTGTTCATGTTATTCACCTGCTTAACTCTGCCTGGTTCCTGATTACTCCTTATCCTATCCACCTGCATTTCTGCTTTATATTTGCTTCAGCCCGAGCTATCGGGTCCAGATCATTGTTTTGTGTTTTGTTTTCTGTTTGGTCATTTTTAGTTAGTTCCTAGGTCCATGTCCTGGTTCCTGGCAGCCACGGGTTTTGTGTCTGTCTTGTCTTCTGATCATGTCCTGGTCCTTTTCCCACAAAGCCCTCTATTTCCCTAAGCCTGGCTCCAAAGAGGGGTTCAAAGGGGGAGAGGTTCAACGTTTCCTGCAGAAATCATGGTACCAGGCCGTGTCTCTGTTTCCCTCAACCACTGAGCCTGCCGGGACTTGTTCTGAATCTGAACCTGCGTAAACCCTCTGAGGACTCTTGAAACCAAAGATTTATCTGTTCCTCTGCAAATCAGAACCCCTGGTCGGACTATGGACCCCTGGATCTCTGAACTGTTCCTGTCTGATATGTATCCCTGTCCTGGATTAGACCTTCTTGGGGTTGCTGCATTGGGGACACTCTGGGCGGCTCAGGACCGCATCTTATTGGCAGTGCAATGGCTGATCCTGCCTATAATTGAGAGGATGCAGTCCTCTCTGCGCTCCACATTTCAGTGCTTTCGTTCTGCTTGAGTCTGTTAAGTTTTAATAAATGTTTGACTGTCTGTACTTTAATACTGGGTTCACCTGTCCCGCTTTATGACACTTTATGCATTCCTATTCCATTCCTCGTTCTTTTACTTTCTTTCCATTTTTTTGTAATGTCCACATAACATATATCATTCCCTAGATCAGGGGTCTGCAACCAGCGGCTCCAGAGCCTCTTTGGACCCTCTACACCGCCTCTTAATGGTGGCTAAAATGTATATAAAGAGCTAAATAATGTACTAGTCTGAAACGCGTTATGGTTTTTTATAAGAGGAAAAAGAATTACATTAAAAGAGACAGAAATATGTTTTAGAGCCATTTTTCTTTGAATTAGCTTGGAATTGATGTGTTTTGATATTATTTTAAAAGCAAAAAATACATAATTTGTTGGCAACTAATTTCTTATAAAACATAATAATAATAAAAAAAGATCAGGTTATATTTATTGGCCCTAAACAACTTTTACTAGGTCGGACTCGGGGCAAAATGGCTCTTTGGATATGAAAGCCCTGCCCTACATAAACCATAATAAAGCTTTTTACATATATAGATCAAGCAAAACACTATGGCAAAAGTGATAATTCTCTACTTGTGAGAATGAAATCTGGCATTAAGACAACAATTACAACTGCCACATTGCGAGATAGGACACTGTAAACACACAAAAAAAAAGTGAAACAAAAGTAGGTCAATTTTTCTTTAAATAAGTGTATTTTCCCTTGATGTTAAAAGGTAAATAACAAATTTTGCAAATGGAATAATTTCTGATAAAATCAGAAAAAATAATTTAATCATTTAATTCCAAGACCATAACATGTAAGTATTTTAAGGGGAAACTCGTAATTCAGTTGGCAAATCCTCATGTTTACCTTTCCACATTTTAAAAGAAATATTATAGATTTTTCTAGATCAGTGTTTGCAGTGAGTAAGCCACTTACAGGCACAACTAAATGATTAACTACCATCTGAAAACTACCTCATCTCATCTCAGGGAGAACCAAAACTGTGATACCTTACTGGGAAGACTGAGAATTGGCACAGCCATCATACCTTAGCTGTCCTTAGCCAAAGAATTCAGCCAAACAAGGTCACAGTTCCTTTACCGAGTTTTAAATCAGTACTTATTATTTAGTGATGACAGTTCCTCTAAACTGTATAACAGAAACTTTAGAGGACGAAAACAGGCTTCGGCATCACTAATGTGTGTACAATTAGTTAATGTTTGACTCTCCTCACAAATGACATCATGTATTTGTGTGCAATGTGCAAAACTAAAGAGCAATTCTTGATTCACGCCTATTACTGTCTGTGAAAAAGCACCTTCCAAAAATGGAGATGCTTCTCCACAAAAACACAAGTTATCCAGCCATGAAGAGTTTCCGCATCCATCCGCACCCCCCACAGCTATAGTTCACGCAGCATATTAGGTGATTCCCTCTTCCTTGAATGTTTGGTGGGAAACCTTAAAGATGAGTGGGATATGGCGTGCAAACTACCTGGCAAAAAGAATCGTGGCCTACATTTTTTAACATATTTTCTTGGAAGGTGATGCAATAGAATAAAACAATAAATTGTTAATGACAAGTAGAAGGAAAATACTGTATGATTCTTCTTCTTTACAAGAAAATAGAACCCCTTTCTGCCATGATGCATCTAAATAAATAGACTGAAATCAGTGTACTTTATTTGTATTTCATTTAAATTGTGTGCTCTTTGATTAAACAAATGTTTACACTCTTTGAAAGCATACTTATCAGAGGTCATTTCAAACAGGCAGCAGAGCAAAGATCAAAAGACAAAGCGACACATCAGGAATTGCTTTATGAGAATTTCAAAGCAGAATAAAGATATAAAACTACACCCCAAGGTTTAAAAAACTAGCTGGACCTGAATTTGGAAAGTTTATGTTCTATGATGACATGTTTGCCTTAAAACAAGAATGAGAGAAGGAACAAAAGAAGATAAGCCTGAATTAACTGTAGGGCGGTAGTTGGGGGGTGGGGGTCGGGTGTGGGTGTAGTCTTTGACCAAGCCAAGAATTACAGCTATAACTAATTCTGTATATTTTTTTCTAAAGGGGCTTGTTTCTCAAACTAAATGTACTTCCTACAAATAACTACATAGGTATTAAACATACTTTCTGTGAGGTGGAAATCAATACTAGATGTGGTTTCAGTGTTTATTGATGTAGATGTAAACAAAAAAAAATATGATTATTAAGTCCTTTTGAGAGTTACAAGAAGAAAACCATTGCTGAACGAAAACTATAATAGTTATAGTCTGTGAGGCAGACACCCTGTCTACTTTTAAGGCTAGGCTTAACACTTTCCTTTTTGAAAAAAGCTTATAGTTAGAGTGGCTCAGGTTATCCTGAGCTATCTCTATAGTTATGCTGCTATAGGCTTAGACTGCTGGAGGACATAGTTTTAGGACCCTTTTTAATTCATCTGCTGCATCCTCTCTCTATTCTCCCAGTGTGCAGAATATTTTAGTTGTTTTAGTACCATGGTCATTTATGTGCACCAATAAGTGAGACTAACTTATTGGTGGTAACACTAACTTTATTTTTCTTTCGAGTGCCATCTTTGCAGCTGGACGCACAAATAGGTGAGTGAACCACCCCTGTACTGCAGCCCCACCATGTTTAATGTGTCCAAGGCATAACCACATAGCCATGGCTTTAACAGCATGGTATATATATATATATATATATATATATATATATATATATATATATATAGTAACACACTGCAGCTTTTAAATAGATGTACTATAAGTGACTTTACACTTCAGCCGGGCACTTACCTCCAAAAATAACTGTTTTTAAAGGTCTTTTTTTTGTGTTTTCCTTGATGTTGGGATGCATGGCTTCTGTTTCTTAGAGGATAAGTCCGGTCAGCAAGGAATAATCAATGCATTATTATCTATACATACAACTAATAAGATTGCAGTGATTTCATGAATTTAGCTTTAATCAGTAAAAAAACAAAAAGAATAATTATTGCCTGGATCACAGAGTCTGGGAGCGGCCATTTTTGCCCAAATATAGTAACCCCTCCCTCCTGCCATCTTCCGGCAGTGACGTCACGGTGCGGTAAGCATAGCGCCATTCTCCCCGCTTTACAAGCAAAATCAACGGAAACTACTAGACACATCATCAATCAACAATTATTTCATTTTTCGACAGGATTTCACCATTAAAATTCACCAGAGCTATAGTTAAACTGACAATGCCCACATGCATGGCAGTTGAATGTCGGAATACATCGGGGAAAAGTGAAAACAATTAGTCATTTCACCTTTCCGATTCATGGTCCTCCACGGACGGGTTCGTTTTTGGATTGCCAACTTGAAGAGGTAGGATTTGCCATCGAACTTCTGGCCAGAGAAAAAACACGTAATATGTAGCCAACATTTGGAAGAAGAATGTTTGCAAGATGACTTGGATAATAGCGCGTTGTGACAAACACCAGATACAGCACTGGGACTTGATCAACAGCCAATACCGCACCATGATGTCACAAACCGGTAGGTGGCAGTAGTGTTCTTTGACAAACATGAATCACTCTTAATTAAAAACAATTATCATTTATTAAACAGTATGTAATAATTTTATATTTAAAGTATTTTCAGAAGTTTGAATCCTGAATGTGAACGGACTTTTCCTTTAAATAGCATCAAAGCATCACAGACACGAACAAGGAATGGCAGTTGAGGAAGAAAGTGCCAGATATAGAAGGTTTGGCAGGAATTCCTTTAGTTTCAGATAAGCTCTAAGTCTGATTCATATCACCTGTGATGACAGTAAAGGTGTAACTAAAAAAGGACAGGGTTTTTCCATCTTTAACATAGATGCTTTAAACCCACATGTATCACTATCATCTGTATGTCAGGGGTTTTAAAATGTGAGAAACGTGGTGTTAGTCAGTTGATGTTATAAGGATTATGATAATGTTTGATATTTTAAAACGGACACATATAAGCTCAATATATCCTAAGATAATCTTAAATGTACTAAATGGGAGGAAACAAAGACTGGCCTCATTCCAAACAGGGATGTGTGAGAACTTCTGCTGAAGTTCAAGCTAGAACAAGGTTTTTTAGAAAGGCCTCGTATTTAGGACTAAAAGGTAATTAAATAAATTGCATTTCAAGAGAAAAAAAAAATTTTATTCAGATAAATTATGCTGCATATTTCACAATAGATGATAGACATACATAGATGATAAGCAAATGTGTGAAGTTACAAAACAGGAACTTTGAACTTCGAATAAGAAAACCAGCACAGAAATGTGAAGAAATGCAAAGGGCTCTATGTAACAGATGTAACAACAACTGAAATCCAGAAAGGTTGTTTCTTATTGATTATACCAGATGAACCTTCTACCAGATAATGTATTGTTTTGGAAAAAAAAATCTTTGTAAGCATGTCATCTACCCGTTGAAAGTTTTAAAATACATCATTCTGTTTAGGTATTAGCATCCATTGGGAAATTAATTAAATTTTTTTTTTTTTTTTTTTTAAGGAAAGGATAGTTTCTCACATGTGTGCATGCATACTGTATGTGTGTGCTTGTTTACCAATAATGAGCTTGTTTTGTTTTATATTTCTCACATAGTGTTTCAGCTAACACTTGCAGGATGGAAATAAATAGAAAAATAACATTAATCATTGTAGCTATTAAAAAAAATTATTAGAACAACATGCTAATTTTATTTTATCGTTTTTTTGTTGAATCCCAGTCGATCTTGGCAGATGGACGCATAAACTGAGCCTGGTTCTGCTGGAGGTTTCTTCCTGTAAAAAGGAGTTTTTCCCCTCCACTGTCGCTAGAAGCATATTTGGTTTGAGGGATTGCCTTTGAGACAATGAGTCGATGCAATCAACTGGTTTTCATTAGATATAAAAACCTTTGAATCAATTTGACTGTGTGATCTGGTTGAATTATAAAGTCCCTTGAGATGACATGTTGGGAATTGGCGCTATAGAAATAAACTGAATTGAATTGGATTAATTCATAAACAGGAAGTGGAGGAGCCGCTAACTTCCTGAGCTAATGTCAAATAGAATATAAAACAAAACACAAAAAGGCTTATGAAATAAAATAACTCTTTTTTTGTAGTCGGGGACATTTTGAGGCATCCTGCACCTGTTGAATAAGTGTTCAGCTGTCAGCCAAAGTACTTCTTTCTTAACATTACCAACAGAAATGTTGTCCTCTGCATTGAGAGCAGGGATTAAGCAGGAGATTAGATTAGATTAGATTAGATGAGCTATTTTGATCTCACAGCGGAGAAATTCACTTGTCACATATTGGCATAGAAGTTAAAGAAGGTGCAAACAAGGAGGAAAAAGGTGCATTAAGAATAAACAATATATATACAGTATATCCAGGTATATACAGTATATCAAAATAAATAAGGATTAAGGTGCAAGTGTACATGTATTGCGCACAAGGAAAAACAAAATAAAAATAAGAGATAAAAAAATAAGAAATAAAAATATGTACAATCCGGATGGCTTATATACAGGTGGATTTACTTTAACGTCAAAGTGTAGTAGGTAAGGAGCAACGGTGAGGTAGTGGTATGACTATTCTATTCACATGTATTGCACATTCAGCATATTGCACAGGATATTGCACAGTCAATAAATAAAAAAAACTATAGTATAGCTGCACAGTGGTTTTTAAAGGAGTTATTTTGGTTATAGTGCATTATTATAGAGTCTGGTGGCAGCAAGAATGAAGGAGGAGCAAATTCAGTCTACCAGCTTATTTCCAACAAAATTGCATTTGACCCCTCCCCTTGGGAGCAGTGAGCTGCAATTGTGTGGCGCCCGGGGAGCATTGTGGTGTCAATGGTCTTGCTCAGGAACCCAGAGTGGAGGCAGTTGGGATCGAACCAGGTACTAGCAACCTTTTTAGAGCACAAGCACACTGCTCTAACCCCTTAGGCTAACACTCCCTCAAACAAGGCTCTTTATCTTCTATGAAACAGCATTGTTCAATCATTGTTTCCCTGGAGAAAACACTTATTGTTCTCCTGTGGTAATTTTGCCAATGTTTCTATTCCAACCGATCAAAATTGTTTACCCAAAATTAGGACAAATACTTCTGTTCTGTTCACCAAGTAGACATCTCTGTGGTCATTTTTAGATATCTGGGATATGCTATGTGCTCTAATTTTTGCATAACTCCAGAGGTCTTGTTTGCTGAAACCAAAAGCTCAGCTTTATGAGTATAAAGTGGCTCTACAATCAAACTGGTCGAAGATTAACCAACATTGCCTGTAAATGGTACCACTTTATGCATTGTTTAGGAGGGGCAAGAGACAAAACTAACCTACCAAAATAGTCAGTATAATCTGTTCAATAACATATTTTAAAGAGTTGCTTATATTCAATATTGAATAGAAAGTTACCACAGTGTGAGCACAATAAGCATTTGTAAAGAAAAACGGAGCTCAAAGCAAAATATGTTGAAGCATAATAAACACTAATGACTGATAAAAATGCACAGAATTATTATTAACATACATATTAACAGTTTTAGTCCATGAGGCAGTCACCCTGTCTAATTTTAAGGCTAGGCTTAAAAACTTTCCTTTTTGATAAAGCTTATAGTTCGAGTGGCTCAGGTTATCCTGAGCTATCTCTATAGTGATGCTGCTATAGGCTTAGACTGCTGGAGGACATAGGGACCCCCATTTCATCATTTTGCTTCATTCTATCTCTATTCTCCCACTCTACAGAATGTGTTTGTTCAATCTCTAACGTTCTGCTCTCTCTGCTTTTCTTCATAGTAGCTTTGGCTCGTCTGTCCCTGTTTGGCTGTGACTCATCCTGGAGAGAAATATCAGCTGTGATGCTGCCATCAACAAATTTGTTTATAGATGTTAGAGCTTGGCCTTTTTTTCAGTGTAGTCCTTTTTCTTTTACTGTGACTAGCAGGGGCGGATTAAGAAATTTTGGCCCCCTGGGCCTGACATGGTCTTGGCCCCTCAACCCCCCGCGCGTGCGGGCGCACACACACGCACGCACTATGCAAGAAATACTGTATACTGTGAACAGACATGCACACTGTCCTGTACAGAAGAGTGCACATACTGCACACACAATATTAGGTATACCACACAGACACTGACAAGCACAGGTTTCACACAGACACAGGGGGAGGGGATAAATGGCCTAAAAATAAACATTTTGGAAAATGATTATGCCCACTTCAGTGATGGTGCATTGGGTCATTTGAGAGATATTATGTATTGGAAGTTGGTAGCTATCATGAAATAAACCCCCCACCCCACCCAAAAAACTAAATCGGACATGATTTTTGCCCCCTTTTCCTCCCTTCTATCATTAAAAATAAAATAATATCTTAGGAAAACACTTTGGCATAAAGTCTGTATCTATTTGTGGTTAAGCTTGAGGAGAAGGAGAAAGGTAAAATGATAACATGCATCGGAGAGCACCACAAAGAAAGGTGTAGGCGAGTTCATGGTACAAGGGCTGCATGCAGGTCAAGATAGCCCATTTCCAAGAATGCTATAGTGGCTGGACAGGCACTGGACATGTCCTGAACTCAGTGTCAGACGTGGCTGCCGAATACTTGGATGAAGTGAAGCAGCTGACAGATCTCATGCTGCCCCATCTGAAGACTGTCCTGGCCAGGCAGAGGATGGATGAGGAGACCTTCCCAATGGACCCTGTCAGTGAACAGGCTAGTAACATTGATGGCACCCCTGTGCACAACATTGGGATGGAGAGACAATGTGGCAAGGTGGACTACAAACTGAAGAAGTTGGGCACACTGAACGCAGTCAATAGGTCAATAATTTTACAGAAGTGCCAGGAGCTTCAGAGGTTTCAAGGCAGCAGCACAAGCAAAAAGGGAGGTTGAACTCAACTGGAGTAAATTCATGAAGGCGAGAGTAGGGCAGATGAGAAACAAGAGATGGCTCAAAGAAAGGAGAGTAAGAGACTAGACATGCTGGACACACTGAAATCTTTTTATGGCCCCTTCACGATAGTGGGGAAGTTGAAAAGTTCCTTGTGGATGAAAGTCTGCACAAGAATGCAAAGCTGCAGAGAATGAAGCTTGAGGTTCAGTTTGCCAGAGAAAGCACCAAGCTTCTGCCTAAAGTCAATCCTATCTTCACAATCCAGGTGACACTTCCCAGAAATGGCGAAAGTGCAATTCTCCAAGTCATAATGGATACTTAGAATTTTATGGTGGTGGTAAGTATTCATGAAAACAGGTAGCCTAATATTAGTGAATGGGTGAATTCTGGAAATAACCTAAAAATCTTACACAGTGCACCTTTAAGCAAGGGGTTTCTTTCGTGCTTTCAATTTTGCAAAATCATCCAACACATCATTGAAGTCCAACTCTCTTGTCAGCTCACTCTCAATTGCCATTAGAGATAATGCATTTAATCTTTTCTGAGTCATTCTTGTGCGCAGCTCATTTTTTACTCTTGACAAAAGAGAGAATGAGCGTTCTCCCTCACAGTTACTGACCGGTAGAGTGAGAAAAATCTGTAGCGCAATGTATGTATTAGGAAACGTAGGCTGTAGTCCAAAATGTATTATTGTTTTGAGCAGTCGGGAAGGGGTCCTCTCCTCATCAGTGTTGTTGAGCTGTATAAAAGATTTGAACTGTATAAGCTCCTGTCCAAGACTTTCATTGAGGTCAGATGGGTATGATTCAGTGAGAATCTTGGCCTTGTGAAGGACTGAAGCATTGGACTCTGTATCCAAAGAGAAAAGGACACTGAACAAATTGTTCAGATGTTTGTAGGCCTCCAGACGGTGATTAAGGCTTGAACTCAGTTGATCAATAGAGGCAATAAATGTCTCTATTTGAAACAGTTGCCTTCCCTCAAGCACAACATCTGGGGATGCTGATTCATCAGCAAACTTTTTACGTTTCCTCGTCCGTTCAGCCCTGTAAGATGGGGTGCCACCCAACATGTTTAAGGCTTTCTGCTCAAAATGATCAAATAGATCTCTTTGGGAGAGAACAAAGGTGCGCAGAGATTCCAGCAATCTAACTGCTGTACCAAGGTCCATGTCTGCTTTTTGAAGTTGCAGACTTGTGGCCTGAAATCTGGACAGAACAGTGTCCTAAAAGCCTGCCATGAAGGCCATCTCAAGTGAATCCAGCTTCCGCACTAGACTGTCAGCTTCAGTTCGTGTGTCTCGTTTCTCTGTGTCATCAGTGGAAATAACCTGTAGTGCTGCTTTTATTTTACTGTAGTTCTGCCACAGTGCTTTGGTAGATTCTGCACGGCAACTCCAACGCGTGTTGGATAAAGCTTTAAGTGTGAGATCTATGTTGGAATTTCCAAATACCCTGTCCCATCGGTGTGTGGATGCAGTTGTGAAGTTGTAAATAGACTGAATCAAGTCAAAATACTTAGAGACTTCATTTCCACATCTGTCAATGCTGTTGACTCCCACCAAATTCAAAGAGTGAGCTGCACATGGAATATAGTGTATTAATGGGTTGCTTTTCTTTAAGTGAGCCTGCAACCCATTATACCTCCCTGACATGTTGCTGGCATTATCATAAGCCTGCCCCCTGCAATTTGACAGCTCTAACCCTAGATTTTCCAACACAGACATGACACAGTTAGCCAAACTTTCACCTGTATGGCTAGTAATGGGCTCAAAACCCACAAAGCGTTCAACAACACTGCCCTCTTTGCTAACAAAACGGAATATGAATGTCAATTGGTCCACATGAGATAAATCTGGGGTTGAATCCACAATGATAGAGTAGTATTTGCTTGCTTGCAGTTCATCTGCTATAGCCTGTTTGGTTTTTGCACCCATCAATTCAATGAATTCCTCACAAATGGTGGAGGACAGATATGAGGTATTACCTCGACCCATCTGCCCAAACTTTCTGATGTGATCCTTTAGAAAGGGATCAAATTCAGCCAGGACCTCCAGAATACCAAGGTAGTTCCCATTGAGAGGAGACCCTAACGATTCATTTTTACCCCTAAATGCAAGGCCCCTTTCTGCAAGGAATTTAATGACTGCAACAACTCTTTGTAACACCTGCCTCCAATAGCTGCTCTCTGCCTGAAACTGTTTGAACAGGTCTGCATCAACTGTGGCACCTTTGGCGCGGTTCAAGACTGCTTGCATGCAGGTTATGTGCTCAGCACTTCGCTCATGTTCACCAAATCTTTCTGAGTGTTTCCAATCACAATAGCCTGTCACAAAAGAATGCGTTTTTGGGGAAAACAGTTTGCATGCAAAGCCGTAAACATTACCAGTAGAGGGAGAGTACATCAGCCACTCTCTTTGTACTCGTTGTCCATTGGGCAAGTGTGAAGTAAAATGTTCATTGTTTAGGCATCGGGTTTTGCCTCCTAGCCCACTGTTCCTCACAGAAGCTGGATAATGGCTGTGACGGTTGTGAAATGATTTTGCACCTCTTTGAATAAGAACTTCCTTCATTGACTCAGTGAGGGTCTCAGCCCATTTAGCGGGATCACTAGGTAGAGTTGTCACTGTAGATGGTGTTGAAGAAAGATTCAGCTCATTTTCTATGCTGTCCAGAGGTGCAGTGACCTCACATTCATCCGAGCAACTGGCTACTGCTGAATTGGTTGAATCATAAGCATCAGAAGCATTTGGTTCAGTGTCTACACTTGTAGTGGTCTCAGGATCTTGGGAGCTACATGCTAGCTCAGGTGCATTGCTAACCTTAGCTGAATTTGCAGTAGCATTTATAGAATTGCTTTCAGCAGATGTCTTTGTACTGAAGAAGCTGGAGATATTTGGAACACTCTCAAGTAAAACTGATTCCTTTTTTTTTCTTTTCTTGCTGAATTTTTTTTCTAGCTCCTCCACTTAAACGTTTATGATCCATATTTCCCTTCTTTCTTTGCACATTGGCTCTTTGCCTATCACAACAGATAAACCAACTATGTGTGTGTGTGTGTGTGTGTGTGTGAGTTTGTTTGTGTGTTTATGATCGGTGCTGCTTCCTTCAAGTGTGTGAGGTGATTTAGAAAACTAGCAACCCAGCATCAACACTCCAAAGCAGAGAATAACAGCTTACTAGCATAGACAATTGAGAGCAGAGAATCAACTGATTCGTCTGATAGACAGCGGGAGAGCAGAGTGGTCAGTGATGATCGAATCAAGAAAATGTCTAAATGGCAAGGGAACAGACTGATTTGTACTGAGGAGAAAGAGAGAGAGAGCCAATTACAGTGAAATATATTCCAAAAGAGCCAAGTGACTAGCTGAAGGCAGGGACAAATGCCTTGGAGTGACCAACAAGAGTGCAAAGTACCAAATGGCAAAATGTGCACTTATCTTCACAACCAAAAAGTCGCTAAATGATGTTTTTAGTCGCTAGCCAGGTATGGCCAAAAGACACGAAATCTAGCGGCAAAGTCGGTCAATCACACTGACAGTGAAACAAATATTTTGAAAAGATAATAATTGTACAACTTTGTGCACTTTTTTCTTCTATCTAAATATTTTCACAAAGGACACCAAAATGTTGCTATCTGCAGGCAGCTTGCTAGCTATGATGGCAGCAACGATGTCTGCCAGACAGGAGAGAGTGGTCAGTGACGATCGAATCGAGAAAATGACAAAATGGGTCAAAGACCAAAAAGTTATTAACTGACAGCAGTGACAAATGTCAGACTGTAAACTTTTTCGAAAGAAAAGGACAAAATGGGAAGATGCTGATAGTAACAGCAAAATGGAAAATATAAGAATTTCCAAGTAATGCTCAACTCAAGTGTGTGTGTGTGTGTGTGTGTGTGCGAGCGTTAAACTTCTTGTTGAATGATTTCAAATTATCTCTGAGTCTGAACTGAGGGAAAGGAAACCAAATTTTGAGCAGTCTCTCACGAGTTCAAAATACCAAATGAGGAGAATCTAAAAGAACAGACCGGTTTATGAAAGACTCGATGGGGGAGGGGCACAGCTAAGAATACTTGAGTGAGATTCTGTGATCCAAATTCGAGATAGAGCTTTTTGATAATGATAATTTGTCAGAGTAAGGTTGTGTAATCAAAATTTGAGAATGAGCTTTGTCAATCAATCAAGAATATTTGCATTAAGTTCTGTGATCAAAATTCAGAAACAACCTTTAATAATTGATAAAGAATATGTGAGTGAGGTTGTGTGATCCATCCAATTTGAGAATTAGCTTTGATAATAATGATTGAGAGCCTCTGGCCCTCTGTGGATCATGACCACGGGGCCAATTTTGCCTGGCCCCTTGGGGCCTCTGTGGGTCGTGGCCGCGGGGCCAAGTTGGCCTGGCCCCTTGGGGCCTCTGACCCTCTATGGATTGGGGCCAAGTTGGCCTGACCCCTCGGGGCCTCTGGCCCTCTATGGATCATGGCCGCGGGGCCAAGTTGGCCTGACCCCTTAGGACCTCAGGCCCTCTGTGGGTCGTGGCCGCGGGGCCAAGTTGACCTGGCCCCTTGGGGCCTCTGGCCTTCTGTGGCTTGCGGCCACGGGGCCAAGTTGGCCTGGCCCTTTGGGGCCTCTGGCCTTCTGTGGGTCGTGGCCGCGGGGCCAAGTTGGCCTGGCCCCTTGGGGCCTCTGACCGTATATGGATCGTGGCCGCGGGGCCAAGTTGACCTGGCCCCCTGGGGCCTCTGACCCTCTATGGATCGTGGCCGCGGGGCCAAGTTGGCCTGGCCCCTTGGGGCCTCTGACCGTCTATGGATCGTGGCCGCGGGGCCAAGTTGGCCTGGCCCTTTGGGGCCTCTGACCGTCTATGGATCATGGCCGCGGGGCCATGTTGGCCTGACCCCTTGGGGCCTCTTACCCTCTATGGATCATGGCCGCGGGGCCAAGTTGGCCTGACCCCTTAGGACCTCAGGCCCTCTGTGGGTCGTGGCCGCGGGGCCAAGTTGACCTGGCCCCTTGGGGCCTCTTACCCTCTATGGATCATGGCCCCTTGGGGCCTCTTACCCTCTATGGATCGTGGAGCGGGGCCAAGTTGGCCTGGCCCCTTGGGGCCTAAGATTATTATTTTTGCAAAAGTAGTTTTGCTTGGGTCGCGGCCGCGGGGCCAAGTTGGCCTGGCCCCTTGGGGCCTCTGGCCCCCTGGGCCTGGGCCCGGTAGGCCCGGTCATTAATCCACCTATGGTGACTAGCTGGTTGTGCTCTCTTCATCCTCTGACATGGGAGCTGGCTTGGAGCTCTACTGCCTGGCTGTGCCTTTCTTAGACGGATTCGCATGTGGAGCTGGTTGTGGTTTTGTATCTCTGCTTCTGTCTCCTTGAACCCCAATAGGCCTTGGCAGATGGCCGCACACACTGAGCCTGGTTCTGCTGGAGGTTTCTTTTTATTAAAAGGAATTTTTTCCTCTCCACTGTCGCTACAATCATGCTTAGTGTGAGGTATTGCCTTCGAGTCAATTTGACGATGCAATTAACTGGTTTTCCTTAGATAGAAAACTTTGAATCAATCTGACTGGATGATCTGGTGAATTGTGAAGCATTTTGAGATGACATCTGTTGTTAATTGGCGCTATAGAAATAAACTGAATTAGCATACCTATTGACTATTAATTTGCCACCAATAAGAATAGCTTTATTGCAAAGTGTTACTCTGTGAATAGATATTTTTCAATACATCCCAGTATATGTGCTAAAAAAGTTTAATCTTTATAAACTCTAAGGTCCAAAACTGTGTCTGGCTTATATCTAAAAAAAACACATAATTATGATGTTCATTAAAGAATGAAGTTAGCTCCATTAAATCTAACTAAAAGGTGCTGACTAAACTGACTCCTGATAAAAGCTTTTTCTTTGCTGCAGATTTCACTGTGATTCCATTGTGGGTAAAGCAGCAGTGTTAAATGTAATGCTCTGATTTGATAAAGCTTATATGCATGGAAGTCAGTTTAAGGTGAGACTAGTTGGCTTTTCCAAATAGTGAAAGACAGATTTTAAGGTGAAATCGAATTATTAGATTTGGTTATTGGACACAACTAATTAATAAGTTAGGGAAAGTTATTGCGTGTTCAGATGGACTTGATGAAATATTTGAATACAAAAGTCTAATACATTACTGTAACAGCGATGTATAATAAATTAAACAATGGATAAATGGCAGAACATGGCAATCACCAAACAGGGGTTGGATTGGAGGCCTCTGATTCAAGCCTCTAATTTAAGCCTGATTTAATGTTGTTTGTGGGTCAAGGTGGTCACATAAAGGTAAAAATTAAATTACCTTTAAAATAGTCTTAATATTTAGTTTAAACTTATTGGATAGCCCATATACAATAAGCTTGGGAGTAATCTAGTAGTATGATAAAATAATTGGGGAGTGTTGGCCGAATAGGTTAGAGCAGTGCACTTGTGCTCTGAGAAGGTTGCAAGTTCCAAGTTCAATCCCAATAGTCTGTGTTCTGTCAGATGAGCATACCCCGTCAGACCAGAATACCCGTCAGACCAGCATACCCATAGTCAATATACGCATGCGCCAGACGTCAGATTGGCATTTATCCCTTTAGTTTTGTATGAAAAATACTTTAAACTACCTCAACAGGCGTGTATCTCATGTACATTTACTCGTACTAGTACTCTTCGTCTCCTGCTTTATCCGGAACCTGGTCGCGGGGGGCAGCAGACTAAGCAGAGACTCCCAGACTTCCCTCTGCGCAGACACCTCCTCCAGCTCTGTTGGGGGAAGCCGTAGGTGCTCCCAGGCCAGCAGAGAGACAGTCTCTCCAGCGTGTCCTAGGTCGTCCCCTGGGCCTCCTCCAGGTGGGACGTGCCTGGAACACCTCCCGAGGGAGGCGTCCAGGGGTCATCTGAAGAAGATGTCCGAGCCACCTCAACCGACTCCTCTCGATGTGGAGGAGAACCGGCTCTACACGGAGCCTCTCCCGAATGACTGAGCTCCTCATCCTCTCTCTAAGGGAGAGCCCAGCCGACCTGCGGAGAAAGCTCATTTCAGCCGCTTGTATCCGGGATCTCGTTCTTTCGGTCATGATCCAGATTTCATGACCATAGGTGAGGGTAGGAACGTAGACCGAACGGTAAATTGAGAGCTTTGCCTTTTTGCTCAGCTCTCTCTACATTTAGTCATGTACAAAAAAAAAATTATTAAGGTGAGACTTAGTACTTATACTATAGTTATAGAATAGTTTAATAAAGACATTGGGATTCAGCATTAGGTACCTCGTAATGTATTCACAAACATGAAATTTTATATCACGTTTTCGTTCTTATTAACAACATGTTCTCTGCTGAAAGGCTGCCATGTTCCAAAACGTTGTGTTTAAAAATACCTTTGTTCCATGAAGTGTCCAGTAAATCAATGAGGCCCCTTAGAACTGGCTCGACTGAACGGAATGCGGCCATCATTAGTGTTATTCATTCCACCTGTTCTTTCCACACAGTGACATTTTTTGAAGGAACCCTCTGTTCCAGTCTCTGTTATGGACCCTTTCCAGTTCTAAAAATGTTACATTTTCCATTAAGTATTTGATATTCACATAATTACTAAATGAAATGTATTAGATTTTGATAAACATGACTTCTATCAGGTAGTTTATAATAGCTTGTCTTTAAAAACTTTGAAACTTTCCAGACAATTTTTTTATTATCTTTTTTCCTTTTGATTTTGGCTGCATGAATGATGAAAATGAAAGCAAGAGAACAAATCAGAACTCTATCAGTGCAATCTCTGCCTTATGCACTTTGTTTAGTTTTATTCACTTATATCCAAATTGCTATGATCTTTTGGGAAACTGTTTTAAACTCTTATCTCAAAAAATCTCAAAAGGCATGATACAACCTAACATCCTCCTAAGTTTTACTTTCTATTTAACTTGTTCAGACGCACAACAACTAAAACCAGCTGCTACATCAAAAAATGCATTTTCAACAGAAAAGTAAAAAACTGAATTAAAAGGAAATTTCATGACTGTCTAAAGACAACAATGTAAATGTAAAAATGAGCAGACTTTTTATCTATTTACACACATCTCAAATAACCTTTTTAAAAACAAAAAGACATTTAATGTGAGGCAAAGTGCTCCAAACAATTAGTTATCATATAAAAGTTATCATATAAAAATCAAACTATAATACAATATTGTTATGGCTTTATCTTTTTTATTTTCTTGTGTTTCGTTTGAGATAAAAAGCCTATTAGCTCAAACCAGAGAACACTGCAGGTCCATCTTCAGCACTATTTACACCTGTCATTTGGCTATTATGGCCAGCAATAATATACTCATGAACAAGCTTCACAAACTGTCACGGGTTCTGTGCTGTTGCTATTGTGAACTGAAACATCATCAACATGTGCTGATATTTTGCACTATTAGAAAATGACCATGGGTGTATTTTTTTCATCATCTCTAATATTTCAGGAAAAAATAATATTACTTTTTAAAAAGTAATAATGCAAAGTAACAGAAATGCAACCTACAGTAGTAGCCATTCAAAATTTCCCCACTTTTCTTAATGGGTCCTTGGCTGGTCCCCCCTTTTTAAATATCAATCTTTCTTCTAAAATATTCTTTCTGTCATGATTTGTGGACATTAACATCTAAAGAGAAACATAATCTCCTGGTCAGACCCTGTAATTCAGTAAAAGGGTGGAGTCAGAGTAAAAAAAAATTACGCCCAGGAGAAGGCCATTCCCTGGAAGTTAGAGGGGATTTCGCTGGGAGTTGCAGGGATGTGGGCTGCCATTCTGCTGATGTTTGACTGGGAAGAGCCATTTTGAACGGCAGCTACTGTAACACCAGTGGTGGAAAGTAAGAGAGTACATTTACTTGATTACTATACTGAAGTCAAATTTTTTGGGGAGTACTTAAAACCTTCACTCCATGACATTTCAAAGTCAAATATTATAGCTTTGTAATAGTCTGTTGCTGTTTTTCTTTCTTCAATTGCAATTTAAACATGTAAGCTAGCAGCCCTTTGGTATGAATCTGGACAAATGCATGATATTCCACAGCTGTGAGAAACTCAGCACAGATATTTTTTGTAGTTTATATATTTTATTGAGGTGTCATTTGTTACCATGTGACCAATTTGTTCAGTAGAATGAGTTTCAAATCAGAGCTGTGG
The DNA here is from genome assembly GCA_030533445.1 of Cyprinodon diabolis. Taxonomy (NCBI): domain Eukaryota; kingdom Metazoa; phylum Chordata; class Actinopteri; order Cyprinodontiformes; family Cyprinodontidae; genus Cyprinodon; species Cyprinodon diabolis. The sequence goes on from CM060074.1 coordinate 4,427,665, forward strand.
GGTCTTTGTGGTTATAGATTAATCCTTAACCTCTATTTCATAGTGAAAGTATGAGGAGAATCAATTCACTACTGTTTTCTTTTTGGCGTCTTTAAATAAATAGCTATCATTTTTTGTGACATTTTTATGCTGAAGTTCTTTGCAGGTGGAGTGGAATTTGAAGATTATATGCATGAGGTGGTTTCTGAAATTCACTGGGTACTTTAAAAATAACTGAAAATTATAAAGAAACATACTGATATTAGAAATTTTAATTTATATTTTTGAATACTTAAGTACTTTTAAATGCCTGTACTTTTGAATACTTAGGTAATTCAAAAAGTGAGTACTGCAATACTTAAATAACTTTTACACGTAGTTGAGTAAGATTTGACTATGAGTATCAATACTTTTACTCAAGTACAACTGTTGATTACTTCGTCCACAACTGCCTAACAGTTCCTATTTAGTTCTTAAAGTGGGTCACGATGGGTCATCAGGACATACATGAGAACAGTAGCAAAACACTAATATAAACACAAAGCAGCACATTTCAGGATACCTAGGTGGTTTCGTTAAACATTATTCTGGACAAGGTGCTTTATAAAGATTTGAACATCCATTCTGTAGTGTTTTATCCAGATGGATGAAAACTCCCCAGTGGAACATACAGTAGCTGATGATGCATGATATATCCAGTGGTCTGCAAGTCCAGTCCTTGTCTACATCCCTGCTATGTCACACCTACATCAAATGAGTAGTTAATGGACCAGGGGTTTTTGTATGAAAAACCTGAAGACTAACAAAGGGGGGCAATTAAGCTTTTTGATTTTCTGCAGAAGAGAATAGAAAGCACCTCTACTTTGAAGATCAGGATTTGTCTTTGCAATGGTGCAACCAGACTAAATCCAAGTGGAAAAAGTTTAAGCTAAGTCTATGTTTGTCTAAAATGACCCAAAGCCTTCAGTTTAAATATTTATTTATTTAACTAAGTCTTACCAGTTTAAATCTAGCCAAAAGGTCTTTTTGATCTTGTTTTGAGGTTCATATAGAACACATTCTGTAAAATTACAATCATACAGAATTTGTTCTGTAAGATTATAATCTTGTTCTACTTAGAATATAATCTTGCTAAGTTTATCAGTCTCAAAACAAAAGTACAATTTGACAAGATCTAGAATTGGAAAACTTGGTTAGTTGGAAACTTTTTGAAGTGTGCATGCATGCATGCGATCCATAAAAGGTCATGATCTCAGCACTGATGCCTGGTCTGATTACTCATTTTACACACCTGCTTAGCTCCATACCCAGTTCTTGTGATATCTCATCTGATCCACTTATATTGGTCTCTATTTAATCAGCCTTTGGACCAGTCATCAGTGCCTCATTATTCGAGCTGTGGGTTAGAATTATTCTAGCGTATCTGATTGTGTTCTGACTACCTGATCCTGACCTGTTCTGCCTCTGGACCTCTGGGCCTGCCTCTTCCTGTCTTATTTTGTTTGCCTGATGTGTTTTTTGACTTCTGCCTTATCTCGACCACTAAGTCTGCCTGCGCTCATCTAGCCTGTTAGCCCGAGTGTGTACTGTACCTGGAACTATTACCTGACACCGTATTGGTTTCTCCTTCGGAGCCTCACCGGATCTCTGACCTCCCGGCTCTGACTACCACGTCACCAACTCTGGCTTTGGCTTCGCCCCCTCTGGATTTTCCTGTCTCCATCAGTCTGCCTGGTTCTGATCTAATGCCTGTTTAGATTAGATATGGGTCTGTAAATGACCAATTTGTTTAGATGCAGAGGATTCTTTTAATTACAGCTACATTAAAAGCTTGTGGTACATACCCCTGTAACAGGGATAGATTAATCATATCTAAAATGGAGGAGGAAATCAGAGGGAATGCTTCCTCAAATGACTTTGTTGGCACCTGATCAACATAGAAGTTTTAGGCTAAGATGAAGATAATAATTGCTCTATTGGTACAATATCAGTGTGCGAAATACCTGTCAATATTTGGGGGGTCCCCATCTCCCGATTGTAATAACTGATCGCAATACTGATCTAAATTTTCTCAATATGCAGTAGGCCTATAACATTTCAAAGTCAAAGTCAGCTTTAATGTCAATTCTTCACATTCACCAGACATACAAGGACGCGAGAGGACGTTCGTTTCGCCTTCACCAACAGTGAGACCGATAAAGTGCACAGGCACAACGGATAAGATCAGTTCCTAATACTAAAATTTAAACATTCAATTTCACAATAAAATATAAAATGTACTATGTAATAATATAAAATATGCAATACTTATGCTAGTGCAAAAAGGCAGATGGTAATGGCAGCAGAAAAATTATTATTATTACCAATTATGTAAGATATAGCATTTGTAACAGTAACAGTGCAAAAGAACAGTAAATAAATATAGTATTAATAGTAGAGCAGGAGACAGTTTGTCCGGAGTGATTTTTTTTAGGGGGGCTAAGCTTCCTGACAGCTTGGTGGATAAAGCTTTCTGTGAAACTGGTGGAGCGGGCAAGAGCCTGAACAGACAGTCAGTCTATGTAAACACACACATGCACAAAGACTGTCGGTCTCTCTCTTTCATGCACGCACCAGCGGCGGCCGGCCCATAGGGGGCCCTGGGGCACCGCACTCCCTGATAAGAAGAGAGAAACGTAAAAGATATTTTTAGAAGATATATTTTTAGAAATTAACTCATAAATGTCAGTTTTACTCTCTAGAGTGTGCACCTATAAGCAAAACAAATTATATAAACTACATTTCCCTATCTACTGTCATTCATTTGTGGATTTCCACAGACAGACTCCTACCATCTCTGTCTTGGGGCTGTGATTAGACTGCACCACATTTACAGAGAATCTGCCAATCATGTACTATTGCTAGGTGAATTTAATAATTTAATGGCCAATCAGCGTCTCAGAATTTTATGGTCTTGGGGCTCTGAAAATACTGCCCTTTAACAGGCTTCTGCACCCAAGCGCAGGTGCAGACAGTTAGAGG